>WOVY01011403.1:0-330000 GCA_013436015.1 Rhipicephalus annulatus
TTTTTTAAACCGCTTGAGGGTTTGTAAGTATGATGAAGACTCCATTTGTAGGTACCAGTGCAACGGAAATGCTGTTGACACCACTGCAAAAAAAGAGTCCGCGGCAATTCATTAGACGTCAGGGATGCTGACCAGGCAGACCGCACCTGTCCAGGAGATGAAGTCAACATGAGCACAAGAGATGGGGTAGATTCAGAAACAGATAAACTACAGACTCGAAAACGAAGACTGCAAAGCTGAAACCACTCAATACTCATCCAAGAACACCACAGCAGGCTTCGGTGGCAGCCGCGAATTCGGCTCTTCTTAGTTTTTTGTTTGTTTGCCCTTCTTATGTGATTCTTAAAGGAAAAAGGAGAGAAAAGTGAGCCCCGTAACTGTCTGCATTAGAGTGCGACACCTAATAGTAGCTCAAAAGGGAGGGGGGTAAGGAAGGATAAAAGGATAGAAATAAAATGTATATATAGAGAGAGGAAGGTGAGAGCGAGGCGCAGGGACAGCGAGCGACCAAAGTAGAGAGGAGATAGAAAAGATGGACACGGTCGCACGAGTCCGAGGACGAGGACCCACTCAGCGAAAGCTCTTGTAGGCGTCAGGAGTTGGTGTAGGGCGAGCCAGTCGGCCGGAGCAGCGCTGTCGTCGAAGATCGCGGTGGCGAAACCGCTCGGTACGAAATCCAGCGAGCAAAACCAGTGGCACGTACCAATTCTCGGGGATCGGCCAAGAATAACTATTTTAAAATGTGGGATGGGTCATTCGAAAATGTTAGGAGATATAGAAATTAAAATGGTAATACGTCGTGTTACATTGATTTAGGACCAGTAGTAATGTGCGTTTGAGCTCATATATCAGAGTGCAGTAAAGACCTGATCACAACATTTTGAATAGATTGGTTAGGTTTTTACCGCATTTTAACATAGAAAATATCTCAAGGCAACTTTAAAATGGTACCCGTTCAGTAGTTTGAGTGAAATTACGCATGCCGTCAAAGGCATCCGTGTGGCAGTACCTGAAACCTGAGGCGCTGAAGCTTAATACAATTTGTTCAGTTAAGACTAATCATACTTTTCAAAGGTGACTAATAGGAAATCGTGTTCTAAAATTGGAATAACGGTGACATGACAGAAAGTAGCGTGCAATATTTTCTAATTCTCCACAGAATTAGAAATATTGGATAATGCGGGATAATGACATGGTATTAAACACGAATAAATGTGTTCACGTCAGTTTCACCAAAAGGTTAATAGATTTTACAAATCAGTACACATCTTAAACAATGACGTATTAGGTATGAACACAAATATAAGATTTGGGTGTCACGCTTTCTGAGGATGGGGGATGGTCTGAACACATTGGCAGTGTTGTACGTAGAGCGGGAAAAGCCCTAGGCTTTTTACAAAGAAATCTTAACATGTAACCAAGGAGGTTAAACAGGCCGCATATTATGCTATGTGAGACCAATACTAGAATACGCTGTCCTGGTGGGACCGTTTTAACAAAATACATATTCATGAATAGAACGCATTCAGTCGATGGCAGCAAGATGTTCTGGGAAAATATGCCGAACTGAAAGCTCCCCGTTGTATGAAAAGAGAACTTAATTGGCAATACTTACAAGATCGAAAGACGTAATCTAAGATTAAAACTATTTTATTCGATATATAACAATGAAACGGGCATTAATGCTTCAGATTATTTAAAAAAAGCGTATATCCATCCTCCCGCCATGATCACAAATTTAAAGTACGGCCATACAACCCCAGAACGGATCTTTTAAGCATTCTTTTTTCCGCAAATCCATTGTTGACTGGAACACGTACCAGCCGATGTAGTTGGCCGCAAGACTGCGGATTCATTTTTATGAGGCTCTGTGCCCCCCGCAATAATTGCCTAAGTGGCGCTGCGGGTTTGTTTCAAATAAAATAAATAAATAATAAATAATTGGCAGAGGGGTGATATCATAAGGCCAGCCTTGTGTACGTATAAGTTAAATAATGGAATGCTGCACCGAAATTGGTTGCCATCACTTCTGCTTTTCGAGATTGGCTGCATTGAGCTTTCCATGGGAAGTTTTCTTCGACTTTGTCTTCCTTTCTTTGTGCGCATAGCATGAGCCCAAGCCCGAGCTCCACTTTAATCATCATGATAGTATATATATATATATATCTATATATATATATATATATATATATATATATATATATATATATATATATATATATAGCTCTAGAAATACAATTTCACAAAAACACGTGTCTTGCTTGAATGGCACTTTTGAAGTTAGCATCAGTAATTGTTCTGATGGAGGCGGGGGACATTGTGGTTCCCTTCTCTGCGGGTCTGCGGGATATAAAAAGTTAGCTGTGTAAATTAGCATGACATAGTGAGACACCAATCTTAAAGCTGTGGCTCACGTTGTTGCGAAATATACTCAGGTTGAAAGAAAAAGATGGTTATGCAAATGTTCATTTTGACAATATTTGTCATGAAAGAAACAAAAACGAAGACATTACGACAAGAAGACAGATCAGGCATTTGTAGGTATTCTTCGTTGTATATACAGAAGAGTAACGGGAGTAATTGGACAAGATAAACCAGGCAGCGCGATTCTGAACAGATTCGAATGTGTTAAAAATTCAAATGTACTAAAATTGTATACAAAATTTATTTTAAAGAAGAGGGAGCTTTAGAAAAATTACGGTTGCAAGTAGCCAAGAGTACGGTTAGCGTTGCAGGTTCCGTAATCAACATGCATGTTCCAGGAAGTGTCGTTAGTGATAATAATACCAAGGTATTTTTAAGATTTCAAGAAATTCAATGGGACTCCTTTAAGGCGGTGACTGCAGTGTGGGCGGCGAAGACCTCGGGTGACTCTCATGACCTTACATTTCCTAATGCTTATTTTTTTGTTTCGAAAGTCTGCTCCTAGGCATAATAATTTTTCAAAAATGCACATTGAAGTTTTCTACACGTATGAAGTCTAGCAGAGAACAGTGGTGTGGTCCACGAAGCCAGTGGTCAAAGTGGGTTGGTCGGCCAGGCTCGAGGCCTGTTGCCCGGAGGTGACGACGAACACTTGATTGTAGACCAGTGCAGGTCCATAGTAAGTGTGAGGCAGTTACATCTTGGATTGGGGCGTCACAAAATGGGCATGATGTGCAATACGGGGCCTCGGTACTTTTGCGTCCAAAGGGTGGTAACGGATGGGGTAAGCGCAACCCCATTACGATGCCTAATTGCCTAAGCCACTTGTCGCACCATAGAGATAATTAGTTAAGGCCATTTTGGAAATTTAGTGAATTGGACGGACTAGTTTCTTTGTGATAAATAACCACAATCGTATGCGAAAAGTTTAATTGATGAAAAAACAACAGTGTTATGAGGTCCCTAATATAGATAAGAAACAACAATGGGCCCAGAACAGACCCTTGCGGCACACAGGACGTAACAGAGGAAAGTGCGGAGGAATCATCGTCAGCAGTGACATACTGTGTTCAGTGTGAAAGTAAATTTTTAATCCAGTAAATACACTGGGGTTGATATTTAGTTTAGTTAGTTTGAAAAGGAAGAATTCATGGGATACGGAGGAAAATGCTTTGGCGAAATTGAGGAAACTGCAGTCTATATTGAAAGCAAGATCAGTAGTTGTAAACAGGTCGTTAGTAAACGTAGTAGTGTCTCACAGGAATACGTTTTGATAAATTTATGTAGGGAGTCATTAAAAAGGAATTGTCCCCCAAATATTGTACTAAGTGCGAGTATATGATGTGTTCCATTAAATTGCATGAGATGCTTGTAATGAGATGGTTCAATAATTATGAGCTGAATGATCATCACCCGATTTAAAGATAGGGACCACCTTTCCAACCTTCAAGTCATTAGTTGATAATGAACACTGTAAAAATTGTTACAAAATGTTTGCGAGAAATATTGCTTAGTACACTCTGGTTATTTTCTATATCTTAGAGTTTACTAAGTCTGCACCAGAGAAAGAAGCAAGCAATCTTCAGATTATGAGCGTGGCAACACCAACGCGATCAATAACAATGGGATCCGCCGGAAAATGTTTCAGTCAGGTAACCATAGTAATAATGCAGGGGTACTTGTACTGAATAAAAAAAACAAATGCGTTATTTAACACTGTATATTGTCGATCTTTATGAAAGGGAATACGCGAACGTGTGGCCTGTGCGCTGCGGGGCCTGCCTAGAGCACCATCAACCGACAGCAAAAGAAAACACGTTCATTTTCAGCGTCATCTGTTGCCGAAACAAATAATTACAAGTTATGGCCGGTAGACAAGCGTTGCTAGATTGCACTCTCTCTCTGCTCACGCCTGCAGTGCGTAGTGTTGTAACGGAATAGCAGGGAGGCAAAAAACTTTCTGTAAAGGACGACGACAGTGAGTCAAGACGTCTTTTCAGTACGAACGCATCACGAAGACTGATTTATTTTACAGCATGCACACCACTCTCGTGGAGAGGGAAAGAGAAAATAAGAAAAAAAACATGCAGGGAAACACAAGTATACATATAGTCAAAGAGAGTTTCCTCTGCACCCCGCACGTGAAACGTTTTCCAGCAACTCAGGTAGCTAACACAGTCGGTCTTCCATGGTAGTCGTGTAGCTGGTGGTAGTGATTAGAAGAGGGAAAAAACACCTAATTTCTGCAGCCCGGTCGGAAGCACGGCGCAGTGCCTGTCGTGTAGCTTGTGAAACGTGTGCCAACGTCGAGGACACGCTCCGCTCTTTCTGGACCACTTGTCTGCTTTGAAGAGTATCGCTGCTGCCTGGAAAAGCGTCTGCTCCAAGTTGCCCTTTTGTGCCTTTTCGCCGAGGGTCGTTCAAGGGTCGTTCAATTAGTTCCTCAGAAGCGGCGTTGCCTCGCCGCAGTGGTCTAGTGGCTAAGGTACTCGGCTGCTGACCCGCAGGGCGCGGATTCGCATCCCGGCTGCGGCGGCTGCATTTCTGATGGAGGCGGAAATGTTGTAGGCCCGTGTGCTCAGATTTGGGTGCACGTTAAAGAACCCCAGGTGGTCTAAATTTCCGGAGCCCTCCACTACGGCGTCTCTCATAATCATATAGTGGTTTTGGGACGTTAAACCCCACACATCAATCAATTATCATTATCAGAAGCGGCGTTTCCGTTATCATTTTGTGAAAAATACACCACGTAGTCCACTGCCAACATATCAAACGTTGTTCGCGACCACGGTGCAAGCTGCAGTAACCGCGCGATATCACTCGCCACGCGAGCGATCAGGGAACGTAATCTAGCAGCGCTTGTTTACCGGCAGTAACTCGTTATCTTGTTTGGTCATAGATGATGCGAAAAGCGAACATGCTTTCTTCACTTGTCGGTTGATGGTGCTGTAGGCAGCTGCGGCAGAGCACAGGCCACGCGTTCACGGGTTTCCTTTCATAAAGAACGACAGTGTACATGACTGGATCAGCCCCCGCTCAGCCAGTTATGTACAGCATTAAGCACCTTTAACTAGAACGCTCCGACACGTGGCCTCGGCTCGCTGGATGGATGGATGGATGAATATGGCTGTACCCTTCAGATTGAGTGGTAACTAGCGCCACCAAGACGTAATATTTAATGAACCAGAAACTAGACTTTTTCCCCTTAAATAGTTGATTGATTGATTGATTTGTGGGGTTTAACGTCCCAAACCACCATATGATTATGAGAGACGCCGTAGTGGAGGGCTCCGGAAATTTTGACCACCTGGGGTTCTTTAACGTGCACCCAAATCTGAGTACACGGGCCTACAACATTTCCGCCTCCATCGGAAATGCAGCCGCCACAGCCGGGATTTGATCCCGCGACCTGCGGGTCAGCAGCCGAGTACCTTAAGCACTAGACCACCGTGGCGGGGCCCCCTTAAACAGTGAGGTTGAGGATTCGTACTTGGCAGTGAAGGGTTTAATTTTCACTCATGCTTTGACTTTAGGCACCAATCAGATAACCTCCTTCTAGGTATTTCTACCCGGTTAAAGTCTATTTTGCCCTCCCTGTCTCTAAACCCCAGTGCTTTGAAAAACTCTGCGCCATCATCCTGAACTATAGATTGAAGCCCTTTACAGAACATTATCAAGTGTTCGGCAGCTTCTTCTTCCTCTCCACACGCACTGCATACCGTGTCTACCTCTTCGTATTTGGCCCGATATGTCTTGGTTCGCAATGCCTTGGTTCGCTTGAACTGAGATCAGTGCCCCAAGTGTTGAAAATGGTATGCTTGCTGCAGGTAACAATAGATGAAGCGCGTGTCGATTTCACTAGTAAATCTATATTTCCAGTCTGCCTGACCGGCGGCTCGAATGTATTCACTTGGCAACCCGTTTTTGCCACGTTTCGCTTGCGGCAACGTTATCGCGCCGCTCCCATGACGTTCATTGTCGTATATTTAGGGAGCTTGAGAATAGGGAGTTTGAGAATACCGTTTGAAAGCGGTGCGGGCGTTGTGGGCGCCATATGAGTTTTAGAATAGCGTTTGCCCGGCTGCGAACCGCCACGCACGATCGCAGCGACACCATAGCCTCGAAACCAGCGCTTGTGGGCTAAATGCGGGCCGCCATTACCGCACGCAATTTCGGATTTCCGCGTGCGGTCCGCGAACGCGAACGCCGACTCGCGTACGACACAGTGGCAGCGACCACACCGCAAGGGCTCGCGGTGCGCTATTCTAAAACTCCCTAATGGCACACTGCAAGCCCGTGCGGTGCGGTCACTGACACTGCGCATGCATCGTAACGCGAGTCGGCGTTCGCATTCGTGGACCGCACGCAGAAGAAAATCCTAAATTGCGTGCGGCGATCGTGGCCCGCAAGCGCTGGTTTCGAGGCTACGGTGTTACTGCGATCGTGTGTTGCGGTTTGCAGCAGGGCAGACGCCATTTTCAATTTTCAACGCACCCCGAGCTTTTTTCAATGGTGCGCTCTGTTGCTGGCCGTGCCTCACCAGAGGATTCGGACCAATGCATCTCAGAGACGTCGACGTGCTCCTACGGGGTAAGCCTACCAGCACCAGCCTTCCGTTGCAGAAGACGGCCAAGTTTTTGAAAGACAATGAACTTTGTTTCGTACCGTCAGATAAGAAGGGTGGCTTCGCTGTTCTTCCTAATTGCTTGTACTAAGAAAAGGTGGTCACAGCTATTGGCTCTGTTTTCAAATGTTGTACTGACATTCGTCTATATAGAGCAAAAACGCAAGCCAAGGAAATGTGTCATAAACTAGAGTTGAAACAGTTAGCACAGTATATTAGTAAAAGCGTCAAAATGGGCTCAGCATGTTTTTTTCAGCCAAAACACATAAAGTCGACATGCCCTTCCGAGTCATTGTGACAGAAAGTGGAACGCGGCAAAAGCAATTCGGCTTGTTTATTCAGACCCATCTAAAGTGTCTAAAGATTTTTTACCCGTTTCTGATCAAAAACTCGCAGGCACTGATAGCATTTTTCAAACAGTCAAATCAAACTAATGTGATCAGTTCTTCAATTGACATAAAAGACCTATACTACTCACTGCCTCATGATGAGGTATTAAAATATATAAGGGATAACATTGAAGTCTTCGGGGAATTGAACTTCCAATTAAAACTGGCATCAGTGCGGGAGATTTCTTTGACCTTGATTTCTTTTGCCTTACCTCTACGTTCATTGAATGGAATGATTGCATTTATCTACAGAAAAAAAGGTGTGTCAATTGGCTCATGCATAGCACCTCTACTAGGTAATCTACTATTGCCAAAAATGGGCAATAAACTGCAGAAAAAGTTAAAGGGCACGCATGTTGTCAAAGTATTTAGATACGTGGGTGATTTCTTGGTTCTTATAAATTGTAACCCTTCTATGTTTTACTCGATTGCGGCTCTAACGATAGGCGTGTTTGAAGATTGTTTAAAGCCTCTTGTGTTGACACATGAAATGCCCAAGAATCACAAGTTACGCTTTTTGGATTTAAGACTGTTTTTAGCACACAGAATATATTTTGGTGTTACGAACCACGTGCACAGAAATCTTTACTTCCTTTTTCTTCCGCTCACAGCAAGTTGGCAAAGCGAGGCATTGCATGAACCTGCCTTGAAAATGCCTTGAACAGTTCGTTCGTTCACATCTCTGCGAGCTTCAAAGCTCAAGTGGGGGGGGGGGGCAGAGTGACTTTAAGTGAAAAGAAGAGAAAAGTGAGCCCCGTAACTGTCTTTCAGAGGGCGGACACCTCAACAGTAGCTCACGAGGGAGGGGGGTACAGATGGGGTTAAAAGGATAGGATTAAAGGTAAAGAGATAGAGAGAGAGTAAGGAGAGAGTGAGACGCAGGAACAGCGAACGACGGAAGTAAGGAGTAGACAGGAAAGATGGACACGGTTGCAGGAGTCCGAGGACGGGCACCACTGGCGAGAGCTCTTGTCGGCGTCAGGAGATCGCGTAGGACAAGTCCAGTAGGCCAAAGCTACGCTGTTGTCGAAGATCGGCGAAAGAGATGGCGTAGGGCTAGCCCAGTCAGCCAGAGCTACGCTGACGTCGGGGATCGCGAGGGCGCAACCGGTTGGTACGGGATCCAGCGAGCGAGTGCCCAAGCTCAAGTGTCCCGGCTTATGGCTTCAGGTTTTCCTGAGGCGTTTATCGCTTCTGTTGCTGAAACTACAGTGTCTATAAATATACAGGCTAGTGTGCTGAGCGCGCGCATTCCGTACGAGAGAGCAATGGTGGCCCCACATGTGATGACTGCACTCAGATGCCACAAGCGGCGCTGCGTGTTGAGAGGGTGCACGAACGCACGAAATTCTTTCGTCCTGTTGCTGCCGTAGCCTCGCCACGTTTAAAATCAGTGTGTTACAGCTGCCATCTGATTTACTGTGAAGTTCGACAGCGCCATATGTACTCTGCAACACCCTGAGATGTGAAAAGCTAAGTGGCAATGCAAAGAAAAGACGTGTATTGTGCTGCTGTGTCAAAGAAGTTATCGGTCGAACAATGAAAAGGAGTCTTGTTCCCCGCACTAGCGGATACAGCACGGTTTACTGAATAAAAAAGTAGGATCAGGCAGACAGAAGGCTGAATCCGAAGGCTGTCGTGTGAGAAAAAGCATTTCGAGAGTGACTCCATCGAACTATCTTTTCGAATTAGGCTGAACAGTGGACAAAATCGCTGTTTAGGCATAATTTCAAATATCAATATTTATCTAAAAAATTGAAAATACCCTATCGAATTTCATTCACACTGTTTTTCTCCCATTTCAACGTCGGACTCCCTTTCCAACAACGTTATGAGTATCATATGCAGCGAGTGTCGGATTGTTCATTGGCATGTTACCACTCTTTGTTTTCTCTCGAATCCTAATGGAATGCCTGCTAAAAGGTAAAGGTTTTTGGGTCTTCTGTGATAATTCCTGCTCTCAAGAAGAAAGCGTATTTTAAAAAATAACTCTGGTGGTTATACTGTCAATGGTTTTAAAATTAATTTCTTTGCGTACTGCAACCACTTTTCAGCACCTATCTATCTATCTATCTATCTATCTATCTATCTATCTATCTATCTATCTATCTATCTATCTATCCATCTATCTATCTATCTATCTATCTATCTATCTATCTATCTATCTATCTATCTATCTGTCTATCTTTCTATCTATCTATCTATCTATCTGTCTATCTATCTATATATCTATCTATCTATCTATCACATCACCTACGTCTGGGTGCCCTCACGATCACCCCCTTAACTTTGGGTGAACCAAAATTAGTGTGGGCGGGTAAGATGGTTTGATGAATATGACTCGCTGGTCCTGACATGAATAATTTCACAACCCCGCCTCGTAGGTCATCAAACCCTTCTCGCCACATCTTCTTTTTTAACGCGAGAGCGTTAAGCTGGCATTGGCAACGTTGACGCAACGAACGCAAATAATAAATGTTTGTGCCCTAGCAGAGGAATCGAAGCCGAGCAATCTGCGTGGAAACCAATTATCCTACTACCGAGCCACGCCAGTTCTTCGAAATACTTTGTAAGAAGAGCCAAATGTTCGTGAAACGCCAATGCTGGTTCCAGTGTTGACTATCCGATTTCTCGCATATATTTAGCGCCTCTTCATAATGTTTCATAAAAAATACAACAGTCACCTAGCATAGCATTGATTCCCAAGTTACGTGGGATCTGCCTCTTTTTTTGTGAGTGGGTAGTAGCGGATGGCGAAATGTATGCCATGAAATTATGTTCATTTGGTATTCCAAAGCGCTAATACTGTGAAAGCAATCGAGTAGTTCTTATACAATAAAGCATTATGTAAAAACACTCCAAAAATGCAGGAAAATAATAGTAGGCCTCGCGTGGCTCGGCCTCCTGAAAGCTTCGCAGCGCTGCGCAAGGATTGAATGCAAATGCACCCACTCGAACAGCAGCGCACCATGCGGGCGCCGCCGGCAGTCATCAGCTGCGGGGCCATCTCCTAGCCCGCGCTCAGCACACTAGGCAGTATATTTCTAGACACTGTACTGAAACTACCCTGCGGAGAGAGAAGTGGTTATAAGCGGAAAAAGAAGAGAAAAGTGAGCCCCGTAACTGTCTCTCAGGGGGAGGACACCTTAACAGTAGCTCCCGAGGAATGGGGTGAGTAGGGATTAAAATGATAGGATTAGAGGTATATATATATATATATATATATATATATATGTGCACTGGGACAGTTAGCGAGGACATATGAGGGGATAGGATAGATAGGAAAGATGGAAACACGGTCACAGGAGTCCGAGGACGGGGCAACACTCGCGAGAGCTCTTGTCGGCGTCAGGAGATGGCATAGGGCAAGTCCAGTAGGTCAGATCTACGCTGTCGTCGGAGATCGGCGTCAGAAGGTGACGTAGGGCCAGCCCAGTCGGCCAGAGCTACGCTGGCGTCGGACATCGCGAGGGCACAACCGGTCGGCACGGAATCCAGCGAGTGAGTCTATCCTGCGGACCAATAGGGCAGAGTACAGGCAGGAACAGGATCCAAGCAACACGGATACAGAGCGTGAAAAGATTGATATTGTTCCGTGCAAACACCAGATGTCACACAGGCTCGAGAAAATCGGAAAACGTTCGGAAATTCATGTGCTGTTCTCTGCACCGTTTAAATTATTCAGTTTCACCAAATCTACAAACCCCCTGAAAATTCAGTCATCAACTGAATGTAGAATTAACATAGAAACAGGCATGTGGCATGCACCCGAGAAGTTGTCTATAGGACCCCCCTTACCTGCGGTGCTTGTTATGTCGGAACGACCGGAAGGTGTCTGAACGATCGACTAAGAGAACATGCTAACAATGTGTGAAACGGGAAAGATGGTTTTCTTGCTCAGCACTGCACTTAGTGCAACTGTGTGCTCCTTTTCAAGGACACAGTGACGCTGTGTAAGCACAGCGATGAGCAGCACACTCCAGTTATCGTCGAGATCACGCAGATGGCACGCGAATAGTTGTCATGCATTAGCAAGCCCTCCGTGTTTTTGTCCGAGAAAAGACTAAGGTTCCTCGAAGGTTTCGGTGGACGCAAGTAGTTATATTACTCTTACTTTTCTGTTTCGTTTCCTTATAGACTTTTGTTTTCCTTTTCTGTGCTTTTGTTTTTCCCTTACTCAGGCATTGCTCTTTGTGCCACATGGCTTTTGTCACATGATTTACTGTCTCCTATATATGTTTTCATGCTCTGCGCAATAAACTGAGTTGGAAGTAGCACTCGGGTCATTCTTGTCTCTTCGTCGTCATTCTGTTCTCGCGCTATAACAATCGCGATGAGATAACTGCATGGGACGTATTGTTGAACCAACGACAATGCTCCGAAATTTTCCAGGACTAGTTTAGAGTACAGGCGGCAAAGTATTGTTTAAAAATGAGTCCTTTGCGCACTGAATCGCACAGGTATACTCTTTATGATCTTGCTAATGTGCTACCCAGTGATCAGCATTATTAGTTCGCTTCGCGTGACGAAACAATCTTTTCGTTTTGTTTGACAGACACCGCTTCAAGGAAGAGCTGAACTATGATGACTGGCAACTAAATATAATTTTTCTCTGGCGAATATATTGCTCAACCAGATGAAAAACATTTTCTTTATACATGGTCCAGCTTTCGTCAACAAAGTGATTATCGAAATTGCTTAAATAGCCCTCTGTAAATATTTCTAATTCAGCTGATATAGACTTTCTATCAGCTCTATTGAAGTCTCGTATTACTTTATATTTTTTTGTATTTTGTGCCATGTTTTTAGATTAAAGTGAATCATTGAATGATCCCTTAATCCTGAGAGGTAAGTTAGTTCGGAAATGATCTCTGGAAATATAGTAAATATAATGTAAAAATACTGGAAGGCGTAGCAGTTGTACGAGTTGGTTCATGAACATGTTCAGCAAAAATAAAGTCATCACAAATACTAAGGAATTGTGAACGTTCAGAGGAAACATTTTTCGCGCCATTTGTCTTTAACTCATAGTATTGAGGGAAAGCTTAAATCACCTAAAATGAATACAGGTGTATGAGGGAACCTAACTGCAGGACCATTAACGACAACGTAGAAGCCATTACAAAATTAAAGTGAGGCACCTGGGGGACGGTATAGAGCAGAGAGAATAAATTCATGATTTGCAATAGATGTATGTATGTATGTATGTATGTATGTATGTATGTATGTATGTATGTATGTATGTATGTATGTATGTATGTATGTATGTATGTATGTGTGTGTGCTTGTGCGTGTGTGTGTGTGTAAACAGCTCGAGCTAACTTTTCCGGGTACATAAGTCGAAGCTGTCTCCAGAATGCACTACACACCTACAACTTTTCTTTCTTTAGGTTGGTAGCACATTATGCAAGTGAGGATGTAGATAACTCTCGGCGTGTCCTCTCATAATCCATTCTGCAAGAGTCGAATACCTATTTTAATTGGTTATTCAACACAATCGCAAGGTTTCACTTTTTAACGAAAAGCAAGGTGAAGACGTGGTTTCCCAAATATATTAACGGCATGCTTAGGACCCCGCCAACGTATGCACCATCACTAACTAAATATCCTGACGTATCTCACACTACCTGATGCGTAGCATGTGTTCAGTAGGGCCATGTTTCATTTAGCCGAGTTAGGAATCATGGTTTTCTCTTTTCCTTTTTTTCTCTCACGCGCACACACTCAGTGGCAAACAAAGCATCTCATACATACGTACGTACATACATACATACGTACGTACGTACATACATACATACATACATACATACATACATACATACATACATACATACATACATACATACATACATACATACATACATACATACATACATACATACATACATACATACATACATACATACATACATACGACCGCACGCACGCAAGCAAGCACTCGGCTGAGGGGTGAAATGACAAGAAGACATTTCAGCTGGAAAAACACTGACTCCGAGTAAGCTCTACCAGTAACGTAGTGCCTAATTAAATACTAAAGGCGATATTTTTCGGCATTCGAAAAGCGTGTTTTAGGCACAAAAAACAGGCAGGAAAAACGGCGTTTTAAGCCTTCAATATCCCAAATGCAGGCCACTCTAATACTTAGATAAAATAATTTAAAAAAAAAGCATCTGCGATGTACGGGAGGAAAGCAAAAAAAATGTTATTTTTGTGATGGCACTAACGCACCAACAGCTTAACATAGCCATGAAATTATCATTTTTCTTGTATTGTTCGCCTAACTTAGTCTCTCCGTTTATTTTGTCGCATAGGGAGTCCACTGCCGAATCAACACATCCCTGGGTGTCTTTCTTTTTGACATGTTTGGGAAGGGTAGGACGGGAGCAGATACCCGGCCCGCTGAAGGAGCAGAATCACAGGTGCCTCCTATATTGGCCACCCCGCCGCGGGGGTCTAGTGGTTAAGGTACTCGGCTGCTGACCCGCAGGTCGCGGGTTCGAATCCGGGCTGCAGCGGGTGCATTTCCGATGGAGGCCGAATTGTTGTAGGCCCGTGTGCTCAGATTTGGGTGCATGTTAAAGAATCTCAGGTGGTCGAAATTTCCGGAACCCTCCACTACGGCGTCTCTCATAATAATAGGGGGGTTTTAAATCGTTAAACCTCACATATCAATAAATCAAATCAATCCTATATTGGCCAGGTCCACCCACATAAATTCAATTGTACTCCTGTCGGTGAACACCTTAGAAGGTAAATACAAACAAAATAAAACCACATGTAATCATTTTTCTTTCTTCTTTTGCTCTTTACTCTTCTTTCCCGAGAAGACTCTCCATGTTTTCACCTTCACCATTTGCTCGCATCTGATCAGCGCGATGGCATATGCTGGCTGGTGCGTCCCGTTTTCTGCTACTGGCGTCTGTTTCGCGAAAGTTGGTTTTCGCAAGAGGACTATGTTGAATTCCATACAGTTCCAAACAGTATATTTTGCCCCGTGAACTCGAAAAACTGAACTCGAAAGCGAAACTTGAGGCTAAGTAATATTCATGTACGCGTCGGTTTCAAAATTAAGTGTATAGGCACAAGAACTGAAAATAAACATTTTCAAGCACTTCAAAAGACCTTCATCGCCTCTAATTCACACTCATAATAAAAGTGGTGCGATAAAAGCACAAAGAACAAAATATGCACTTGCCTAAAGCCTGCTTTCTACTAATTATCTGACCTATGGGTATCCCAACAGCTGCATAATAATGAACAAAATAAAACTTTCTATCACTCTTGTCAATACCGGCACCCAACTTAACAAAGTGGAATATACTGTTCGTTCAAACGAGGCAGTATTGCTTGTAAATGGTACTTGGCTTTACAACGGCCAACGCCAGCTGGTATAGGAAGGTGTTACGGAAACATATTTAGAGACACTGATGCTGATAACCCGCGTCCAATTTCTCCATAAATCTACTCTGCAATCTAGCCTCGTTTTATGTGTTGGTATTTGCCTTGTATACTTCCTCATTGGTTTATTTTTTTAACACGCCGTACCACTGAAACGCTCGGGCATCTTCTGTCAACAAACCTCAAACGTTCACCGTCGCCGACGTTCTGACGCGATAAGAGGAAGCGCTCGTGCACTGACCAGGGGCGCCGACGAATTCGAACTCTCATCGGTGTCGAATTGTCGTCCCGGGCCCAGCGTCGCAGCATATTTCGGGAAGGGGCGCGGCGAGGGAGCTAATTATAGTGGCACACAGGCTCGAGCAGTGGGCCGCCGGGAGGCAAGGGGGATGGCCCTACTCTCTCTTCTTACTGCTTCGATTTACCTGCGCGAAGATGCGTGACGAAAGGGCGAGAGGGGGGACAGATATGCGCCACTCACGCTGGTGCCCTACTTAACGTTTGTTCACCCCGGCAGGCCAAGAGGGACCCGAAACCGACCGCGTCACTGGAGCCCACGGCGTGCGGCCCGTGGCGCACCCGTGACGTGGCGCCATCATCGCCCCTCCCTTCTTCCCTCCACCCCTTCCCAACATTACCTCGGCGTTTCTATATCGCAGTCATCTCTCTCTTTCACCTCTCTTAGCCCCTTGCAGGGCACTACGGATCGTGTTCGAGCCAACGGTGCCGTTCGTTTGATGCCTTCGTGCACCTGCCCTTTAAGGGCGCAGCTTTCGCTCTCTCCTCCACTCTCATCGGCAATTCATGTCCCTGCAATGCTTTCCTTCTTTCCCCGGATCATTATTTAACGTAAACACTCTTTGTGTGTGTTTTTTACAATTAAACTATTTTTTTCTCATTTGACTGCTTTGTTTGTCGTTTTCTTCTTGCATCTCTTTAATGGCCGCCTGTAATTAGCAGGCTTATGGCGGTTGCATAATGGGCTGACTTCCGCGAAAAGAACAACGGAATATATTTCGTCGAATGGCTTTCCATCTAACAGTCCCTACGTTCCCCGAAGCCTTCTTCATAGCACGTCTACACACTTCCTTTCTCACTGTTATAGATCATGGTCGTCAATGGTTCCCACGCCTGTAAAGACGTAAGAGAGAGGCGCCGTTTCGGGAAGGTCTGGTGCGTATAACGGAGCAAAGCACACACAAAACTATAAGCCCGCAGTAAGCACCAATTTGTTGAGGCCATCACATAAACACTGACAAAAAAGGAAGAGGGAGCCAAAAGAGACGGAGAAAGAAAGGTAGCTACGCCTACGAAGACAAATAAACTCATCACGGCGGAAAATTGCCATTAGGAGCATGTTTGAAGGTTATAGCGCGTGCGCGCTTTTTCGTCAGTCCATATTTAATTATTAAACTTTGCAGAGAACAGGATCACCCTGTAGAAATGAAAAAGTGCCAGAAGCAAAGGAGGGGAGACGCGGAGGATGCTATCCGAGTGCGGGGGCGGTCATTCACCTCCCCTTTTTAGTGACCTGGCAGAGGACGACACTGAACGGGGTATGCCAAGAGCGTCCTCCTCTGCTCTCCAACGCCATCTTTTTCTTCTATTTTGTTTAGGCGTTTTACTTATTTTTTTAAATTCTGTTGCTCTTCTCTGGCTCGGACGCGCTGGTTCTCGGCCCCGCGCCCCACCCTCCTTACGAGGCAAGGCTTAATGAAGCCCGTAATCACGCAACGCGTAGCCGCGTAGTGAGCGTGTCCTTGTCTATCTAATTTTAAAGTAACCCCGTGCGCTCGCGTACGCGCGCAAGCAGTGTCTTTTTCCGGCAAGTACTGGTGGCAGTAGCGGGCCGCGCACTTGCCGCAACATCGACCCAGGGTGCGCAGCGCGCTAATCCATAATGAGAGGCTGGCCTGATTAAAATTAGGCTTAGGGGACATCCGGCTCCCGAACGCGCTCACCTCTCTCTATAATTAGAACCTTCTATTTTATTATTTTTGTAATTCGGTCTGCATTGTCTCCACATGACGCAAACAGACCGATGCCATCACTCTAAACGCACAGCGTACCAACTTCCTGTTGTAACCGATGGTGCGTTCGCTTCCCTTCAATACACGCTCTCTCCGTTGACGCACCGGCGGGAGTTCGCTAACCACTCAGCCGCTCCTGTTTTGCTACATACAGTTGGAGCCGCATGTTTGATCGCGCCAGCAGAGTAATCACATGCAGTGGCGAGCTAATGTCTCAGTCTTCGTAGCGTGCATTAGTGAATGCTGAATAGATCAATTTTGAATGCTTCACAAAATCAGTATGTTTAGGTTCAGCACTCACGCGCTGTATTTTTAATATGAGGCAAATTGGAAGAAAAAGAAAAAAAAGAAAAAGGCAGGAAGGCTAACCAGGTGCGCGTCCCGTTTTCTACCCTGAATTCGGGGAAGGGACGAAGGCTAGAAAAGAGACATGGAAGAAAAGAAAACTACCCTTTGCTCTCCGTGGTGTTTCTTCCTTATCGTTGCCACGCTGTAACTACGATACAAAAAGACAGAGATTGACAGAATCAAGCGTGTACTTAAGCGAGTACATGCAGTCCACAGCCCGTCACACAGATCTGTTGACTTCAGGTACTTCAGTAGCATATATTGGCCGCCTTCTGCACCCTTGAACCACATGTCCGTGGTCTTGAAACCTTGTTTGCAAAAAACAGTCGCCAGTTGGTCCAAAAGATTCCGGAGTGGGCATGAATGGGTGTTATACGAGCGCGTTACTTTGTCTCTTCGGTGGTGCCGGAGTCACATGTAAAGGTGTCAGCCGTACTAATGCACAGGTGCGCCTTCGTGAATGCAATGCTGAACTAAAGGCGACATATCAGCGTCACATTAGAGTAGGAAAACCGTGATGGCAGCTGCAGCTTGGGTAGTATCAAGTACTCGTAGCTGACACCTTTGAAACTGAAAGTTGACTACAAAGTGTGTAAAACTTAAGAAAAAACATAAAAACAGACTATAGGACTAATACTCGATGTTCTCACTATCGTTTTAATGATTAATTTTGATACCCGCATGGTACACCGCTGTCCGCATTACTGCCCACCATAGGTCGACAAAACTGTGCAACCCTGTCATACTCACTCACAAAACATATTTTGTTCTTCGGGCTCATTCAGACTCAGACTCATCAAAAATATCCTAGATGTAGCTGACTCGCACTCGGATTCACTAAACTTTACTTCAGCCGAGCTCACTTGGACGCAAGCCCGCCAAAATATTACTCACTTGTACTGACTCAGACTCACAGCTGATCCATTGAGTCCGAGTGAGTCGACTCATGAGTTCGTTAGCCTAAAATTAGCTTTTTCAATCTCCATGGTTGAAAAAATCACTGCTTGTGGGAACTTCATGGCGGCGCATTCTTTTTTTTTTCGCTGACCCGACGTTCCCACCTCTCTGATGATGCTGCGGTGGCGCTCTGGCTTATAAGATGGTGACGCAGCATGTAGCCATGTTACGCCGAGCTGAAAAATCGCAATGCAGTGTGGTGTTCGCAGTGTGGTGTTGCAGTGTGGTGTCGCCACATGCTCATTTACAACAATATCTCGCGTAATCGGGGCTCTTCATCACACCTTTTGATACCATACCTTCTGATATGGGTGATGAGTGGTTGTAAAGCAGTAAAAATATTTCTTTTAAAGCATAACAAAATATCTAACCATAAACTTTCCTGGGAGAGTTGGCGAGGGAGAGTGGGGTGAAGACTCCCCTATATGCACCATCACATCTTTGATCAATAAATATTGAAATTGTGTATGAAGGATGCTGCTTTAAAATCCGTGTGAGTAGACGTGAGTGTAAACATGAATTCAGGTGAGGCTGTAGCAATGCTGAAGGTGAATGAGATAGGAGTGCCCACACATCTTACGGACTCATTAAAAACTGTCGCTATCCTGCAAAATTAAAGAAATAAGCAAATAAACAATAATAAACATATCGATATACAGGGGCACAGCACCGATTCTACGATGGAACACTCACCCCTGCTGTTGTTCCAGGTGATCCCCTTGCTTAACACTGCTATGACTCTTTCGAGCGCGGAGTCATGCTACTCAAATACCGATGTTCCCGGCGGACGGCCACCGATGCTGCTTTTGGACTGCCGCAAGAATTTCACCAGGCCACTCTGATATTCGACACGTAATGCTGCTATGAGCAAACTGGACACGCCATTTAAACCACTCGTTTGTGCCATTCCACCGAAGCAGAGCATCGATTCTACGATGGAATACTCACCCCTGCTGTTGTTCTAGATTCGTTATTCAGACCACTCTTACTGCTATGTCCCGAGCGATAATCCTATCCTAATTGTGATGTGCCCCAGAAAATGGCCATTTTCATTGGTGAATTGCAGGCGGAGAGTCGCTGCGCTTGTTGTCAATATGCTTTTACTGCTTTCCGGGAATATTGAGTCAAATCCCGGACCTACCTCTGATAACGTCCTGATGACTGTGCTTGCGACCGTTCAAAGAATTGAATCCGTCCAAGATAGCAATCGGAAAGATCTTCAAGACTTGAAAACCTGGCAAGCATCTGTCGACGTAGAGGTACAGCTGTTGGCACCTGGACTTTGTACACTCGAAGCTGACACCAAAACAATCAAAAAGAGCCAATATTAGCCTTCAGCACCGGGGTACGTTTTTATTGTATAACTGACAAACTTAAAAGTATCGAATCGCGCTGCGATGAGGCTGAAAATTGGCTCCGGCACTCAAATATGCTTTTTTTTGGTATACCTCATGCGCATGATGAAAGTTGGTCGACTGCAGAAAAAAAAGTGATGGAATTTTTGTCACAAAAACTTGGCTTAAGTACGAAACCATGCATCGCGAATGGAACGCTCACATCACCTAGGAATCTGCAACGCTTACAAGTCCAGACCAATTATAACTAAATTTACACTTTACAAGGACAAGCACCGCGTGTTAGAAAATAAATTCAAGCTGAAAGGCAGTAAACTGGAGAGAAGACTTTTTTCTGCAGATGCTAGTTGCTGGGTTGAACTTGCGCGATTTTGCCAAATCAATACAACTCAACGTCGATAAGCTGCGCATGGACAATAACGCATATTTTTATGATGTCATGTCAAGCACTGTTGTTCAATCGGCACGATAGCTATCACGGAATTACTCGGCAAATGCTACTGATTTTTCCCAACTACAGCGCCAAAAGAATGAGCCACAACGCTTATATTTTGCCTATACTAATATACGTAGCCTTCTATCAAAACAAATTGAGTGAAAATCCAACCTTGAAAACTGCGAGTGTAATGTGCTACCTCTAACAAAAACTTGATTTAATTCGGGTGTTGTAGATCAAGAGATTCTACCAGACACTAGCGACAACATAGTTTATCGCAAAGATCGTGGAGGTAAAAAAAGGAGATGGTGTGTTAATTTTCGTTAGAAACCACATAACATCATTTATTTTAAGCGTTCCCAACCAAATGGAGATTTTATGCGTGTGAATTTTGTCATCCTTCGCTAATTCAATATATAATTGGAGTCTGTTACAGACCACAAGACAGTTCTTTTTTCAATATTGACTTGCGTTCCGATCTTGATGCTATCTCAGAAAATTATCTTAAATCAACAATATTGTTAACGGGCGATTTCAATTACCGTGACCTTAACTGGCCCTGTTTAACTTCCAACTCTCGATACTCAAATGAATTCAATAAACTAACGTTTAATCATTCCTTAGTTCAGTTAGTCGCCCAACCGACCCGAGGAACTAACACCCTCGATCTCATTATGGCGTCAAATCCCCAGGTTGCTAGTTCCATTTCTATCATTGATGGTTTAAGTCACCACAAAATCTTAGACGTAACTATTACCATTCCTTAACACTGGTGAGCCGTTACTCCTAAGCGTATCTTGAATTATAAAAAAAAGCCGATATAACAGCCGTGAACTCGGGTCTGCAGACGTTCAGCGATAAATTTCTGCCCACTTTTGCTCCCCGTACCCTTGACGAAATTGGGTCAACCTTCAAACACAAGCTACTGACTAATGCATGCTCATATACCAATAATTTAATTCACATTTAACGTGTCAAAGCCATCGTATCACAGATCAATACCAACTCTAGAAAATAAAAACCGCAGGTCGCCGGTTCGATTCCCGGCTGCGGCGGCTGCATTTCTGATGAAGGCGGAAATGTTGTAGGACCGTGTGCTCAGATTTGGGTGCACGTTAAACAACCCCAGGTGGTCGAAATTTCCGGAGCCTTCCACTACGGCGTCTCTCATGATCATATGTTGGTTTTGGGACGTTAAACCTCACATATCACTCAATCAAATCAATCTAGAAAATTAAAAAAAAACTTTTCAAAACAGCTAAGCGACTTAGAACTCCTGCACAATGGACGAAGTAAAAATCCTGTGAAAGCGTGTATTGTCGGGCTATCTGCAAAGCTAAGAACATTTTTTTTCGCATGACTTACAGTCCCTGATAAAAAAAATAATCCTCGAAAATTGTAGCGCGCAATTCCCCCACCTTCTCCTCTGAATGACATAGCACTTCTAGACGCAAAGGGTAATTTGATAGAAGAAGGAAAATGCGCCAAAGTCTTTAACAAATAGTTTACAAAAGAAGACTGCTCAGTAATTCCTACTGTTACCGACGTCACTTGTAGGTACATGAACTTCATTGAATTAACTGTAAAAAGTATTGAATCCGTAATAAAAAAAGTAAATATATCCACAAGCTGCGGCATTGATGATATCAACACGATAATTCTCAAACTGACCATTATTCCTTGCAGTTTATTCTTTCACCACAATTTCGATCATTCATTGTCCACTGGCACACTTCCGCATGATTAGAAAATTGGCAAGGTGTTACGCAACGTCAAATCAGGAAATAAAAGTGATGCAAATAACTATCACACATGTCCCTCACCAGCATTTCTTGTAAAATACTTGAGCATATCATTCAATCTAATATTGCTCATTATTTAGAAAATAACCATTACTTTTTTCTCAAACCGTATGGCTTTAGGAAAGGTCTGTCTCGTGAATCCCAGCTTCTAGAGTTCACCCATGATCTTCATTCTAATACGGATGGTAACCCGCAGAAAGGCTGCCCTTATGTAGATTTTTCTAAAACATACAATTGTGTTACAAATTGCCGTTTAATTACTAAACTGTTTCCCCTAAATCCTAATTTTCTGACTATATCTTGGCTCCGAAACTTTCTGTCGTCACGCGTAAACAGTTTACATGTGTCAGAAACCCCTCATATTGACTGTTAGACGTTACTTCTGGAGTTCCTCAGGACAATCCTCGTCTACAATGATGACCTTCCATCTCATATCACATCAAACATCTCAATGCTCGCCGATGATTGTATAATATACCACAAGATTATAACTACCACCGATCATCTGGCACTGCATCAAGATCTCGACTTGATCACAATCTGGTGCTCAAAGTGGCGGATCACAGTTAACACTGAGAAATGCAAACTGATGACGTTCAGCCGAAAGAAGCCAAACTCGACCTACACATATTCTCTTGACAGTGAAGCTGTATTGGCAACAGACCACAACAAGTACTTTGGCATTAACTTCACTGCGAACCTATCCTGGTCAACGAGCATTGAAAAAAGTACTGCCACAGCATCACGCCCACTCAGATAACTGAAACGGCACCTTCATATGGTGTCATCCATTACACGTAAACTGGCATATCAAACATTTGTTCGCCCAGAACTAGAATATGCATCATCCATCTGGTCACCTCATCAAGCTTATCTCATGGACTTATTGGAATCTGTGCAAAACCGCGCTGCACGTTTCATTGCGCGTAGTTTCAATTGTCAATCCAGTGTAACTAACATGAAGACTTTGTTATCCTTGTAATTCCTGGAAGTGCGCAGCAAGATAGCCACTCTGTGTTTATTTCATCAAGTCGTCTATAGCACACACTTAAACACCTTATCGCTATCAAAACCTCATTGCACATCTCGCAGGCTTCACAATCAACATAGTTTTTCTCGTCTTGTCGGCCACACCCTTAAAAACTGGGGAGTGGTGAAAGAAGTAGTGAAGGACATTTTCAAATCCAAATACAAATTTTAATTCAGCTCCACTGAGGTGAAACCTGTGGAGTGGTGAAGGATGCAGTCCGCTCTCAGTTAACGCGCACACTGCGAATCTTTATTGTTCAACTACGCACACAAGAAATCTCCCACCGGCACCATTGCAGGTCAATATCCAGTGTCTATATATACGGGTTGGCCGGTGGATGATTATGCAGAGCAAGCAGTCTGTTTTTTTTTTTTCATTCAAGAAACTTCCTCTCAGATGCTGCCTGCGTCGGCGTTGTCTTTTGCGGGCGCGTTCTCATTCCTAGCGAACTAGTATAGTTCAGCATTCATCGCAGAAAGAGCGAGTCGACGCAGCCATTCGGTCTGCCTCACCACGCGGTGGCCGTTGAGGCGCTGGCGTCGTTTCTTGCGCCAAGCAAACGGACCGTCACAACAGCGGACGATGCAGGCCGACACTCCGAGACCCTAGGAGATTCGCCCTTAATATATTAATACTGTTTTTTTTTGGTTTACGGACAGTGTAGTGACGGTCATTATGCACACAATAATAGTGGTGTTCCATTCTTTCGAGAATATATTTCCTCCTAAGTGACCGCATTTGCTTTTTAAGGAGCTTAAATTCAGGATGCCATAAAATAGCTTGGAGCCCTAAGAATCGTTAAAACCTTCAGAAAATAGCGCGGAGCCCCAAGAAGCAGCTTGGAGCCATCAAAAATGGCAGCAGTTCATAATGAAAAAGTTTGATAACTGTCTTATATACTCAAATGCAACTTGTAAAGAGACGATGCAAAATGACTAACATGCTCTCGTTTTAGTGCACGAAAAAGCAGCGCTCAGAAGCGCACTCGACAAACTTGATATTCTCGCTCTCTACAAAAAAAAAAAAACACTCCTTGGCTCCGGTCCCAGCCCAAGTGTCACACCGAGTTCCCTTTAGAGTGCCGATGTAATTTTCTTTTTTTAAGACTGTGGCCTCTGTACATCACATAGTCTAATGGTTGTCAGACGCCCTCATATAGAGTTCAAGCGGGAAGATCCTTGTTTTTCGACTCCAATGTTGAATCTTTTCTCGTTGTTTTCCAGTGTGAGTAGCCATCCATAGAGATACTCCGATTGACCTTTCCCTGCATTTCTGCATTTTCTTCATTCTACCTTCGTGCATGCTATCACATATTGCGTGCGTTGTGTGTGTGCGTGTGTTCTGTGTGTGCGTGTGTGCGTGCGTGCGTGTGTGTGTGCGTGCGTGCATGCGTGCGTGGGGATCTCACGTGTTTAACAATTCGTCAAGAGAAGCCTCCCTGGCACCAGCTTTTGAGCATCTAAAAATGGTAAGTGCCCGCTTAAGAAAATATGAATAGGGTTCCGAGAAGCCCAGCCGGCTTGACGCGGTGTTTCGAAAGAGCGGAAACGGGCGAACTGACAGCCGTAGAGTGAAAGAGTCAGCAGTCGAGGTCGGAAGCGCTGCGACACCGAGCGAGCTTGACCTGGCACACGAGACGGAAGTAATGCGGCAAGGGCTTTGCGACTCTTCTCAGAGTAGTGGACGTAGCCAAAGCATTGCGCAACGCGCTCTGCTTTATGTCGAATAAAAATAAAATGAAAAGAAAGATGCGCACTACTCCTGTCTGGGTTCTGAACGTTCTTGC
This sequence comes from Rhipicephalus annulatus, assembly GCA_013436015.1. Lineage (NCBI taxonomy): Eukaryota > Metazoa > Arthropoda > Arachnida > Ixodida > Ixodidae > Rhipicephalus > Rhipicephalus annulatus. Next base: position 24,580 of record WOVY01011403.1, read on the forward strand.
AAGTCGGAAAAATCCCATGCTCCTGTCAAGCACTTTTTTTTGCCTCCTATGACATCACTATGCACAATGCCTATTTGTAAGGTATCGGGCTATTTTTTTGAAAGAAGATATAACTCAATGTTGTTTCTTGCCATAACCTACCAAGATGGCCACTTAAGAAGTATCGCTTGTAATATTACGGTACGTCACCCTATACGTCAGCGGTACATACGCCGACGTTGGCATTATTTCTCGGTAATGTTTTTTGTGGAAGGCTTTGCCATTTTCATGAAGCGCTCAAGCTGAATTATGTCAAATTTATATGTTCCACGTTAACAATCTGCGTCAAGTGTTAGAACAGCCATTCGATGGACGTTACTGGTGAATCATGATATCAGAATACGTGTACAGCCTTCATTAAATTTCATTGCAGTATACAGACCAGGAGGTATAGATACGGTTGGTCACTGTCACTCTAGATAAGTTTAAACTTCGAAAGGTTTGGCAGATACCCTGCAAAAATGTCATTGCTAGACTTTTGGAAATAAAAAAATGTTCCAAAAGTATAAAATAAATAAGAGCTGATTAGTTGCGATAACCTCTCTGTACATACACCGCTCTGGAAGACGAAACAGAAGGTGAGAATTGTCTGAGGTTGTCCATACCAAATTGATATGCCATGAAGTGATTAGCCAAATTATTGAATCAGTGTTAATTTTTCTTGGTGGTTAATTCACGAGTATATGCATACAGAACTTGATGCCGTTTGATTTGTTTCGAGATATTACACTTGAAATCGCTCGAAAATTTGTTTCTGTTTGAAGGACAAGAGGCCTAATAGGAACCATGGGACCGAATAAGCGATGTGAACGAGACACCCGTATGAATTAGCCTGCGCCATTGAGTAAAAAATACAGCATTGACACACTTGCACTTTAGGCAAAGTGTGGATCATCTAGCAAACCTCTGCAAAGGTAATTCCACTCATGCAATAAAAACAACTAACGCTGAAGCGTTTTTATAAGAATTTAGATGCTATCTAGCAAACTTACTCATGTATTTCGCCAATGTCACGTCGACTGGAACATTTAACACAGATTTGCTACGCTTATGTATTATTGTCGGCTCCTAAATCAAACACGAAGCGCTGCAACCGTATACGGTAACACGTTCACTTGTTCCCTTACTACCGTTCCCTCAGGTCATTGGCCGAACATGAATTGTGAGATTTTCAGCAGCGCCAACGCTCATTTCTGGTCGGAATCACGCGCAAGTGTCAGACAATACAAATTATTTTTTGTTTTTTATACTTCCCTGAGAAACTTTAAGTTGCATAAATTTTTGTTACCTTTTGCATCGTATTTAATCCTTATGCACTACGCATCCCACTTTCATTTCGAAAATAGCGTATAAGGTTTTAATAGGGAGCTCGAAACATTTAACGTGATTTTTATCAGCGCAGTATTTTCACGCTTTGACACCTCCTTTTTTAAATATGCTTTGGGTGTAATTAAAGACCACTGGTGGCCTTTCTTTCTCGCGCTCTCTCTAAATACAAATTACCTTCAAAAAAGTGAAAATGAGCGAACTCTTAAGTTATAAATGTATTGCGCCTTTTTCTGCACTACGAGAAGAAATATTTTTCCAGTAAATTACCTTTTTACGAAACTAAAGGTACAGCCCATATCACGAAAAGATCTCTGTTAAGCTAGAAATCGGGCAAACACAGATTGCGGGATGCAACGCTGCCTTGACGATCCCGCGCAAAGTTGCCATAACGTCGATGATACGTAGGTTTTAACGTCCCAAAACCACCATATGATTATGAGAGACGCCGTAGTAAAGGGCTTCGAAAATTTCGACCACCTGGGGTTGCCGTAAATTCACAGATCGATGGCATCAGCTAGGGCTGACATAATTCTTCATCGATAAACACGAATTTAAAGGGAAGTTTAAACTTCATGTAACTGGTATAACTTTATATTACTTGGTCGAAAGACGGTTCCCTTGTCAGAAATACCGATTGGAGTAAGAGAAACAGAATTATTTTATTTGAGAGCGGAAGAGCTTTGCCGGGTTTTTCACCTGGCAGGCTACGCCAGGTGCCATTTGATGACTATATTATACACAGTGATAAACACATAACGCATACAGGCATAAACATACATAACAGTCACGTATCACATACACTAACTCACACACACTGCATCATTCATAACGTTTCGTTCAGGCCTGTGGCCCGTAAGAAAGCTGTTCTGCTATGAGCCTAGAATATTTTTCAACTCCAAGTTTGTGTCGTATTGTATATTTAAGGCCATCTTCAGAAACTGCCTCTCTGATGTGTATATTGTGCATTCACACAGGACTTGATTGATGTCTTTTACGGATTTACATTGTACACAAAATGGTGAGTCTGAAAGTCCGATTGTGTTCCTGAACCAATTCCTATATGCAACGTTTAATAGGATGCAGGGTAAACATGTTTCATCTTGCATGTTGAGGTTTCGTGGCATATTCGAGTCACACGATGAATTGATCTCGTACAGAGGACCATACTGTTGGCTAAGGTCTCTCTAGTGAGATCGCTGGAGGCGCCAAGCGTGTGCCGACACTAGCGTTGAAGCGTCTTGCCTCGAGAAAGGTATCTCGACACTTTTTGCCGAAGCCTCATGTCCAGCTTAGGCGGTGTCATCAGCTCGGACGTTGCATTGTATTTTGCAGGAATTAAATTGTATTTTGCAGGAAATAAATCCCCTTGTTTTATTGCCAATCCCTTTAATCCCGCTAAAGTCTTTTTGTTGGAAAATGCGACAACTTTGGGTCTTCTCGCACTACATGCAAGAAGAAATAAATCGCCTGTCTTGCAGAATATTTTATAGCTAAATTTACGAGATGCCTGGCTTCATTATTACCGTAAAAATACTTCATGCCGACAAAATTAGTGAGGTACCTGTGCTCACTGGCCACTTAAGGGACTTATTCTTTCATTTGGGAATTACGGAATGAAGTTTGATCTCTATAGTAGCACATAACACTTTCGTATAAGGGATCCAAGATACCGTAAGAATACATGTACAATGAAATATAAATGACAATATATTTTGCTATACTCACTAAGACGAAAGTTAGGAGCAACTGTTTATTTTTTTATAACTACTAGCGCTTGATATGTTTAAGCACGCGTGCGGCATATGCTTATAGCCATGTAATCTTTTAAATCGTATTTTATTACGCTGTACGAGTTGGTATATTGTATTGTGTTCAATTGCCATAGCACTGAATACAAGGTTTTCGTATCCACTTTCTATATCTAATTTCTTGAACGTAACACTTAGTGGAAAAGAATTTAAAAAGCCAAAAAAATTTTTAGCTAGCCTACCTAATAGGCAAAGGTGTCAGGCCAAACGTTGCGTAGAAAACATGAAGCAGCTGCTGATAACAATGAATCAACGACCGACTTGCGCGGTACGTCTTGTAAAAGTAAAAAGAAAACAAACCACACATATACACAAATACCTCAATAATAAAGCTCGTGGAATGGCGTCCGTATTCCAGCAATAGCAGTAATCTCAAACGCGACGTAATCCAGTGCATTTTTTCTTGTTTTTGACTGAATAAAAGCCAGAACGTTTGCATGTGGTAAAGGTTAAAGCTTTGGGCCGAAAGCTGCTGACGGATCGGGAAAAAGAGTGCAGCCGGTGATTCTCAGTGCGATAAGTTATGGGATCGCATTTCAAGATGTTATGTCAATGCGCTGCCCATTATTTCGCGTGCGGAACCCTTCGCACATTGAGTTTTTATTTTTCTTTCCTCATTCCATCATTTTACGTTTCGTGAACTTTCTCATTCGTAACTTGAAAGAGCATCGTACGAGTGCTAGATTGCTCTAAATGTTGTTATCAATAATTTCCTCAAATATTTCGCGCGCATTTCGAGCTTACGCTCATACCGCTAAAGTTAATTAGGTATTTTCCAAATAAACTTACATGATTATCTGTACCAACCACAAGAAAAAGTGAAAACATTAATTCAGCCCCCCAGGCACCTTTGTGGTGGTCTAGTGGCTAAGGTACTTGGCTTCTGACCCACAAGTCGCGGAATTGATACCCGGCTGTGGCGGCTCTGTTTCCGATGGAGGCGGAAATGCTCTAGGCCCGTGTGCTCAGATTTGGGTGCACGTTAACGAACCCCAGGTGGTCTAAATTTCTAGAGCCTTCCACTACGGCCTTCAAATAACGCGTTCGATGCTCTAACCACTGAGCTACCACAGCGGCCTTTCCTTCCACTACGGCGTCTCTCATTATCGTATGGGGGTTTTGGCACGTTAGACCCCACATATCAATCAATCAATCAATCAATCAATCAATCAATCAATCAATTAAGCACCCTAGAGTCAATCAGTAGGCTAAAAAAGTTCCACCGTGATTGTGCCATTGCATTAAACCTAACGAACCCCCGGTCACCCAGCCGAACAAACGCTTAGGTGAGCCATGTTCAAGATTAGTCGTCACTTGTACCCCACTGCGTGCTGTCTGGTCACATTGCACCAAAGCTAGCGGGCAAATTTCATCTTGGGGTTGATCTCGAGTTTATTCTTTCGAGAGTGACGTTACATGAATTCGAGATGAAGCGTTCTTAATTGTGTGACATGTGGTTGGGAAGGCAACCTGAAGGCAACCGGCCTTCACTAGCGTCTGTGAACAACCAGCGCGAGTTTGTGTTGTCTGTGTTCTCGCTAAATGCTGATTTCTTTTTCTAATTATTTTTCTCTATTTCACCTATTATGACCCCTTTTTCCCTCCCCACGTGTGGGTTAGCCAACAAAGCCTAGCTTGGTTATGACGCCTGTCTTTCTCCTTCGTTTCTGTGTCTGTCTCCTTTACAGGATAATAGCTCCATCAGCTGAATGCGCACTGCAAGTTCTGAAATCTTTGGAGTGAGTCCTTGCAAGTCTTTATTAACATTTCGGATTTCAGCCTACATTTAGACATCCGCAGAAGAAACGATCTCAAATGCTTCTTTGTTGTGACTGTCTGCGTGAGCCTGGGTGAGCGCTGATATGTGTGTGCCCGTATTACTTGCCCTGTCTTTCCTTCTTCCTTTCCCAATTTTTCCCCCTTTTCTCTTCTAACGTGTAAAATAGCAAACCGGGTACAGCCTAGCTAACGTCCCATGGCTTTCCCTTGCATTTCTCTTTCTCTTCATGAGTACCGAGCCATGCGACTGATTACGAAACTATTTTGCTTTCGCACGTGGCGAAGTGCAAGGCAAATACTTGCGCGTTTGGCGTACTTTGTGGTTAAAGACAGTCTACATACAGCGTAGAAGGCGATATTCATTCACTCGAAGACGGCCGGCACTCAAACATTGTCTGTCAGCACTGAGGCGCGGACCATGTGAACATAATCCTCGAAATCGGAGAGTTTATTCAAACTGCAGCGCAGTTTGAAAATCATTGTGGTGTCATAGATGACGAGCATGCCGATAAGGCACCGATGGCTTATTAACCGTCAATACAAATTAATACGCCATCGAAATTGAAAGCAGATTATATTGAAAAAATTAACGCGCATATATATATATATATATATATATATATTGGAAGGGGTGGTATTAACGAGTAGGCAGACAGCCGGCACACAGAGAGAAATACAAAAATACTCGAAGAGCTCAGCGTCCCAAGCTTATTTACACCGCTCGCGCATCGCACCAAGAGATGGACACACAGGTGATTTCATAGCTAGTATATATATATATATATATATATATATATATATATATATATATATATATATATATATATATATATATATATATATATATATACATATATATATGTGTGTGTGTGTGTGTGTGTGTGTGTGTGTGTGTGTGTGTGTGTGTGTCGGAGCACGATTTAAAAAAAGAGGAATGATGTTACGTGAAGGAAAACTAGTGCTTAGCCGTCTCTGTATACTGAATCAGCCGCTACTGTTTTGCTCGTTAATTACTACTAACCCATTAGTTACTCTCATCATATTGTAACTCAAAACGTACTTGTGCAATTATCAAAATGTCTGGTTTCAGGATGTTAAACTCCACATATCAATCAATCATCAAAAATGTCAATGAGGCAGATGTACACATTCTGAAATAACATGTCTGGGCTACTTCCAACAATGTAATAATTAAATGCTCAATTTTTGGTCAATAAAGAAAGCCCGCTAAGTACAAAAAATAACACGCGACAGCACCACACCCGCAAAAAAAAAACAGTGCCCTAAATAATCTTACTGGAAGTAACCACTTTACCTCTTTTCCGTTGCCAGAGGCAGCGTTTTGCACATTGGCAATGGTAAGAGTGCCAACAACACATATTGCAGATTTGCAGGGATTCCCTCCACTTGATTGTACGTCGCTATTCCCATTAACATCTTATGGTCAACTGTTCACGCCTGGATCACTGTTCTGATTAGAGCGATTGCAGCCTGACTTGTAAGATTAAGGCGGTGCAGCTCTTCAGACGGCTAGTGGCTGGTGGCGCTATCCTTCTTTTTTAGAGGCGATGCACCTCTTAGTCTAACCTTGTCGTGCGCCATACAAGAAAAAAAAACGAGAAAGAAAAGCGAGGCAGTACCTCCCGAAGAGTACAATAGATGGCACTATCTCATAGATGTACATAAAAACTGCCGTTGAGTGAGGATATTCCAGATGGAGCTGTACCACTACTCTCTGATTGACTGCTGCGCAGGCTGTGTCTGGGTGCACGCCCAACGAGTGCCTCCTCAGCCTCCTGGATTAACTCCGTACGTGGCGGATCGTTTGTGGGGCATGCATGAAGCAGAACGGCGGGCGCGTCACGCCGTGGCGGCTCGTGCTCGTCGCTGGGGTATGGTCAAAGTGGAACGGAAGGCCGCGGTGACTCGTGCTCGTCACCAGACGGACAAAATGACAGATTCATGGACGGACGCACAGATTCATGCACGGACAGGCGCTTCGCCGCACTCGATCATCTTCACTCCGTCGATGAGCTGTGGTTTTTTATTTATGTCTACACTTACTTCATTCTTACTGGCTATCTCAAACTGAGCTTGTTTGAGGACGCTTCTTTCTTATGCGCGCAGTGGTCTAATCAAGGGTTATTTTTTGTATTTAGTTATATGTTTTATTAACAGGAAGAAAACCCACCCGCAAGTAGTACGTTGGTGAGGGCAGCACAACAGATACCGTTTAAGCATGCGCAAATCTTTTTCATTGACGTTTTGATATTGTTGCGTAAAGACACATGGGAAACTAGGCGTTTTAAAATATACTTACGCAGCACACGCGCAAGCCAACATGCAAAATAAGAGTACGCCTCACACACCAAAATCCCGTCGCTGTTCCCGGCGCCCATCTCACTGCTCAAGTGTGACATAGTCTCATGACATAACCCCCGGGTGCTGAAGAACTGTCTCGATGCTTTCTGTGATGTTTATGAGTGGTAAAGCTTCAGGCAGGATTCGTGAACAATGTCTGTAGACAGCGAAGCAGAAGTGAAGAAAGACTCGAGTGGAGCTATCTCGCATGTCACGTCTGCCACATGGTGCAATACGCTGTAGCTAGGGTCCCAAGTACCGGGAAAGCAGTTTTTCAAAACGTACGACGCGCCTGGTGAGAATCCACAATAGCACAAGGGAACCCGGAGTAAAGGAAACTTGGCGATGATGTAAGTTGTAGCGCTGCCGCTGGGGATCTTGCGATGCTGAAAGGCGCTGACGAGCAACTTCTCTTCAGTCGTCAAATCAATGGCTGTCGGAAAGAAGGTGTCGAAAGGTAAAGTTGGATTATTGCCAGTTGGCCAAACACCAGATAGATAGGTGGAAACCCAGCTGCATCGTGGCGTGACGAATTATAGGCAAATATAATGAAAGGCAATGCAACGTCCCAGTTCTGGTGCTTGGGCGGTATGTAAATAGAGAGCATATCAGTTAAAGTCTGGTTGAATCATTCAGTCGGTTCGTTAGTTTGCGGGTTAAAGGCTGTCTTAAATTTATGTTGCGTCTCGCGGGAGCGAAGCAGCTCGTCGATAACTCGAGAAAGGAAATGGTGCCCACGGTGAATCTGTGACTAGTTGGCGTGGGGCGCCGTGATGAAGTATGACGTCGTGGAGAAGATAAATCGGCGTCTGTGGCACAGCTGGTTGGTAGAACCCATGTAATGGCGTACCGAGTTGTGTGATTTGTCGCGACAGCTATTTACTTATTCCCAAAAGTGTACGCAGAGAAAGGGCCTAGGAGGTCAAGACCAAGTCAAAAGAAGGGATCAAAGAGAACTTGAAGTTGTTGGTGGAAGAACCTGGCAAGACTCATAGGTTTTTTTTTTGATGTTGACAGTGGTTGCATGAGGCGAAGTAGTTGCGGACCGAGCAATAAAGACTGGGCCAGTAAAATCGACGCTGTATCCGGTCTTACGTCCGATAAAATCTGAGGTGACCGGCAGTGGGACCGTGATGCAGCTGGCCGATCACGCCCACACGTAACTGGAAAGGTACCACAAGGAGTAGTTCATGTTTATCAGGGCGGACGTTGTAACGGTACAATGTGCCATCCTTCGGCATAAACAATCGAGTAGACGGATCGGGTGCCGCCGAACGAAGCTTCCTAATGATGTTACGTAAGACAGGATCTCGGCGCTGTTCTTCACGGATGTTGCTCAAAGCGGAGAAAGACAGCACTCACGGCGCTTCATCGAACGCCTCAGGTGGGTCCACTGGATTGCGAGGTAAGCAGTCAGCGTCATGATGTAAACGGCCATATTTTTAGGACACCCAGTTCTTATACTCTTGGAGCCGTGGTGCCCATAGACAAAGGCGCCCGGTGGGGTCATCCAAGGACGAGAGCCAGCAAAGCGCGTGGTGATCAGTAGTGATGGTGAAATGTCGACCATGTAAATAGGGCCGAAGTTTTTCTACCAACCAAACGAGATCAAGGCATTTCCTTTCGGTGATTGAGTAGTTCCTTACCGCTGTGGAGAGGAGACGGCTGGCATAGGCATTAACGCGGGCGCAGCCGCTTTGATGCCGCACCAAAAGAGCACAAATTCCGTGGCCGCTGGCATCAGTGTGGACTTCTGTAGGGACAGGAACGTCGAAATGGGCAGGAACAGGTGGTTTTGTTGCAATGCGATAAGTGTTGAAAACGCCGTAGTCTGCGTAGCGCCCCATGTGAATGAGGCATATTTTCTTAGTAAGTCTTGAAAGGACGGGCGACTTCCGCAAAGTTGCTCACAAACGTCGAAAGTACGAGCACAGACCGAGAAAGCTGCGGAATTTCTTAGTGCAGGTCGGAACGGGGAAGTTCCGCACGGCTCGCACTTTATCGGTGTCAGGGCATACACTAGAGAAGTCTACAAGGTGGCCTCGACATGATTGCTGGTGTCTATAGTGACACTTTGATGAGTTGAGTTGGAGACTGGCAATGCAGACAGAATTGAGACAGCATTGACAGGATTGAGCAAAGGTGGTCGAAGTGGGTCTCAAAGTTCTGAGAAAAAACGATACCGTCGTCAAGGTAACAGACAAATTGACCATTTGAACCCACACAAAAGAGAGTCCACAATCCGCTCGAAGGTGGCCGGAGCGTTGCATAAATCAAAGGGCATTACCTCAAACTGGTAAAGACCATTGGGGGTGACAAAAGCGGTCTTTTCGCGGTACATGTAGTCGACAGCAATTTTCCAGTATCCTGATATTTGATCAATATGAAATACTTAGCGCCGTGAAGACAATCCAGGGAGTCATCTATGCGCGGTAACGGGTAAACGTCTTTTTTAGTGGTTGTGTTCAGAGGTCGGTAGTCAACACAGAATCGCGAAGTGTCGTCCTTCTTTCTGACAAGAACCACGGGGGAGCCCATGAATTACACGATGGTTCAGTTATCTCTTTGGCGAGAATTTTGTCCACTTCTGTTTGAATTACGTGACGCTCGGTTGTAGATACGCGTTATGGCCATCGATGGATAGGGGAGGCATCGCCGGTGTCAATGCCGTGCTTTACAGCACTGGTTTGACCTAGCGGATGGTCACAAAAGTCAAATTCATCTCAGTATGCCTTAAGGTCGCAAATTATTGCGTCCGCTTATTGCGGCAAAGGTCTGACGTGGTCATTTTTTTAACGTCAGGAGACGGGCTTGCTTGCGAAGATCGAGCATGTGTGTAGCTTGAGTGTCCAGTATTGTTGAAAGACAGAGCTGAGATGATGCATTCGTCAGAGGGAGTCAGCATGGCGAGGGCGATTCTACGTGGGAGCACTTGTGGACACAAAGCAAAGTGGAGCACAGGAATGCAGGCGTGGTTTGACGTAACTGAATAACGCTGTGTGGTAATGAAACACTGTGGGTCAAGAGAATGCATGTGATAGGCACGAGTGCATAGTCGCTATCGGATACAGGTGGCGAGGGCGTAACGGTGATGCTGGTCAAAGTTTCCAGTGACAAACAGATATTGTTCAGCAGAGCACATACGAGCTTGGGGTGGACTAGGCGGATCGTTTGAACACGGGTCAAGTTGCACAGTACCAGCTGAACAGTCGATGAGTGTGAAATGGGTGGACAAAAAGTCAAGACCGAAAATCATATCAATGGTGCTGTGAGAGAGAACAGTGAAGAGTGTTGCCAATAAAAGAGGAAAAAGGGGTAGCGGGCACGAGCCTGGGGACGCTGGCTCGTTCAGTTGTTCCTTTGTCCTTTGATGCAGCCAGACGATCTGGTCCGGGTCCCCTTTTCCGTTTCTCACACTTCGTTCTGGTGCCGAAATTCACCCGATCGTCTGGTCCTCGACTCTCACCCATGGATAAACTCATCACCAAGAGCCGCTTCATCAGAAAAGTCATCACGCAACACATCTTGTCGCTCTATGCCCTGCTGACAGAGTCGTCAACCCCTCTTGAGAAGCTCGAAGATGTACTCGACCTCATTGTAGCGAAGAACGCCGAACTCATTGTCGAAAAAAGATATCCAAGCTGCTCTTCATTATGAAGAGTTGTTAGCAGACCTCACCCCCACCAGCGTGTTCGAAGACAAAGTCATCTGCGCTCAAGGAAGACTTCGCCGCGCAACCAAGCCATGGCCACAAACCCAACCCGTATTCGTCGCAGTCATAGCCCACCCATTCGGTAAACCTCTCGCATACACAACACAGGCCGCCACAGCGTCATCTTCAATCGGCCTTTCGACCCCTCTTGCCTCGACGTCGAAGCAGGTAGCAAATTCATCTTCGATCAGCCTTTCCACCCCTCTCGCCTCGATGTCACAATGTGCAGCAACCTTGTCTTCGTCCGGCTTACCTACTCCTCTCGCTTTGACGTCGAAGCGGGCCGAGACTTCACCGTCAACCGCCCTCACCACCCCTCTCGCCTCAACATCGCAGCAAGCCTCGACTTCACTTGAGACCGGCCCCACGACTCATTTCGGTTCGACATCACCGCAGGCCACGACTTAGCTTTCGTCCGGCCTCAGAAAGGATCCCACATTGACATCGAAGCAAGCGACAACTTTGCCTTGCAAATCCCTCCAGACTTAGATGCCAACCACAACTCAAACGAATTTTAAACACACGCCGAAAGACCTGCCGCTTTCCACGCAATCCACGGCGCTTCGGAGCAAGGGCTTGTCCACAAGGTACACCATGGAGAGTTTGATGGGTAAGGAAAATCTCAGGTGCACTATGTGCATCTACTCCTAAGATCCGGCTTCCCACAACCTGAGCTGCTGCTTGGCAAGTTCATCTTACTTTCGTGACCCAGATCAGGAACGCATGTACAATTCGTCGTGCGGCACCCTGTACCCCCCGGACTTGCCTCATGGAGAACAACATGTGGAGCCATACATCTCGTCCTACAGGCAACTGAAGCCCGATCCTGGTGGTAGGGTCATGAGTTTATCTTCCTTCGAGCCCAGGCAAGTCAACAATTGGTACGGTGAGCATCAGCGCTACTACGAGCCACACTCAACCGAGTACATTGACCCCATGACCTTCTACGGCGCCGCCAAATATTACAAGGAGATAGCGACTGACGCCAGAGACATGCGCAGAGCGTACCAGTGGCACACCGCACACCTCCAGCACTACGCCATGTGCATCAAGCAGTGAATCGACGCAAACAAGCACTCTCGCGAAGCAATAGTAACGCATGCAGTACTAACGCCAGTCATAGTAGCCGTACTGCCATCAGCAACACGAACACTGCGTGAAGGGGCTGGAGTAACTACTTTGTTTAGGTGGTCACGAATGTGCAAGATCACCACAGAATTATAGGCGCCAGTATCTACCAAGGCTGTGACAGATAACCCAATCACTTCAACATTTATAAGGTTCTGATTGGTTGGGAGCGTCCACAGAGAAACTGGAGAGCAAGTCGTATCAGCAGCGTCACCTCCAGGAGCTGCAGCCGTTAGTTTCTCGAAGGAAACTCCCGGGCAGTGGACGGGGAACGAGGTGGCGGTGGAGACCGGGAAAATCTACGTCGAGGTGTAGGTGAGCGACTGTATACTGGGCAGTGGTCGTAGTGGTAGGGTCGTAATTAGTTGAGCCATCACGCCGTGGTGGTGCCTAGCCAAAGAGATGGGCTGGGGAGTGGAGGTTGGGGAAGCTTGGGTTTGTCCGATACAGTGAGGTCCACGTGCTTCGGCAATGAAAGGAAATGTATCCCACTCGTTCGCGTCGAAAGTAAATCGGCCTGTTGTCAAGCATCCTTCACGCATTTGCATCATGGTTACGTGGACCAGGGTGGCGATAATGCTTTCGGTGGTTCGAGGTAGACCAACTGACAGCGTCAGGATGGTGCACAGAACAGACCATGTGAATATCCGCGTTGGCTAGTTCTTGCAAACAACGGTCTGTATTAGCGATATGGTTGGTTGAAGATCACTCAGTGCCAGAGATCTGAAGGGTGTGAGTGATATGGCTTTGATTCCACGGCGGATGACTATCGTGAATTCACCGGAGTGTGGATTGGGCTGGGTCGCTATACGGAGATCCTCACAAGTTGACGTCGCAGCAGTGTTGGGAATGCCCGTAAAGTGGTGGGCAATGTGACGGCTTTTAGCCTCTCGAAAGCATTGGCACCCCAAGATAACATCTTGAACGGCGAAACAGCCTTTGCACATAAGGAGGTTAAATGCATTGTATGCGATGCCCTTGAGCACGCGCGCTACCTTGTCGGCTTCAACCATGGTTTTGTCAACTTTACAGCAAAGGGTTAGAACGTTTTGTATATACGGCAGGTAGGACTCTGTGGATGTCGGAACACATGTGCCAAGTTCATTCCTAGCGGCCCGCTTGGAGCCGGCAGATTGACCAAACAACACGCGTATCTTGATCTTGCATACGTCCCAGCTCGTGATCGTGTCCACATTGTTGTTAAACCCCACCTTGGCCGTTTCTTGTGAATAAAATATGATGTTTGCCAACATTATGGTTGGGTCCCACCTGTGATTGTCCTGATGAGCTCGTAGAGTTTAGGCCATTCATCCACGTCCTCACCATCCATTCGAAGAAGAATATATATATATATATATATATATATATATATATATATATATATATATATATATATATATATATATATTCTCCTTCGACCAAACGAAGCAACCCCAAAACGATTGTCTTTTCTCAGCCCGATGATGTTTCCTGTGGCGAAGCGAACTTCGTCGTCGTCTTTGAAGACGTCACGCTATGACCGCTTCCCACTGGGTGAACGCTGCCCAAAGAATAATCCGGGAAGCTGGCGGCTGCACGCTAGAAATCAATGAGAAGTGAATGGCGAGCGCACAGCATGAGAGGTGAGCAAGTGGTAGGTAAGCGTCCACTTTCTATAACTCCATTGCTATGACCTTGGAACACGTTCGCGTGCCTCGCCAGCCTGCGCAGGCATGGCCAGCTTTACTAGTCTGCGGTTGCTGCAGCCGTTCTGTCTGCCCCATTTTTTTCGCCCAAGCCGTTGCTGACCAGTGTTCGTGGCGGAGACCATAAGTTAGAGGTTTCCGAACACATCGAAGCACGCGTGTACGAACCAAGGTGCGTAGTTTCCTCCTGCCATTCTCCGCCTTTGAACACCCGGGTCCTTAAGGTGTTCTTGAAGAACCAATCACCAAGAAGGCAAGCGAGTGGTTTCTCTCGTGCCTTCTACCCTCAGCACGTCATCATCATCATCATCAGCCTGTCTACGTCCACTGCAGGACAAAGGCCTCTCCCATGTTCTGCCAGTTAACCCGGTCCTGTGCTTGCTGTTGCCAATTTATACCCGCAAACTTCTTAATCTCATCTGCCCACCTAACCTTCTGTCTCCCCCTACCCCGCTTCCCTTCTCTGGGAATCCAGTTGGTGACCCTTAATGACCAGCGGTTATCCTGTCTACGTGCTACATGCCCGGCCCATGTCCATTTCCTCTTCTTTATTGCAGCTATGATATCCTTAACTCCCGTTTGTCCCCTAATCCACTCTGCTCTCTTCTTGTCTCTTAAGGTTACACCTACCATTTTTCTTTCCATTGCTCGCTGCGTCGTCCTCAGTTTAAGTTGAACCCTCTTTGTGAGTCTCCAGGTTTCTGCTCCGTAGCTAAGTACCGGCAAGATACAGCTGTTTTATACCTTCCTCTTAAGGGCCAGTGGCAATCTACTTGTCATAATTGGAGAGTGCCTGCCGAATGTGCTCCACCCCATTCTTATTCTTCTATTTACTTCAATCTCGTGGTTAGGCTCTGCGGTTATTACCTGCCCTAAGTAGACATAGTCTTTTACAACTTCAAGTGCACTATTACCTATCGCAAAGCGCTGCTCCTTTCCGAGGTTGTTGTACATTACTTTCGTTTTCTGCAGAATAATTTTAAGACCCACCTTTCTGCTCTCCTTGTCTAACTCCGTAATCATGAGTTGCAATTCGTCCCCTGAGTTACTCAGCAATGCAATGTCATCGGCGAAGCGCAGGTTACTGAGGTACTCTCCATTAACTCTTATCCCTAACTGTTCCCATTCTAGGCTTCTGAAAACGTCCTGTAAGCACGCAGTGAATAGCATTGGGGAGATTGTGCCCCCCTGCCTTACACCCTTCTTTATTGGTATTCTGTTGCTTTCTTTATGAAGCACTATGGTAGCAGTTGATCACCTGTAGATTGCTTCAAGAATGTTTATATATATTTCATCTACGCCCTGATTCCGCAGTGTCTGGATGACGGCTGATATTTCTACTGAATCAAACGCCTTCTCGTAATCTATGAAGGCTATGTATAGTGGTTGGTTATACTCCGAGCATTTCTCTATTACCTGATTGATAGTATGAATGTGGTCAATTGTTGAGTAGCCTGTTCTAAATCCTGCTTGTTCCTTTGGTTGAATGAATTCTAATGTTTTCTTTACTCTGCTAGCAATTACCTTTGTAAATAGCTTGTATACTACAGAGAGCAAGCTGATCGGCCTGTAATTCTTCAAGTCCTTGTCATCTCCTTTCTTATGTATTAAGATGATGTTAGCGTTCTTCCAAGACTCTGGTACTTTTCCCGTCAGGAGACACCTCGTAAATAGAGTGGCTAGTTTTTCTAACACAATCTGTCCTCCATCTTTCAGCAGATCTGATGTTACCCGATCCTCACCAGCAGCTTTGCCTCTGTGCATGCTCTCCAAAGATTTTCTGACTTCTTCTATCATTACCGGTGGGGTGTCGTCTGGGTTACTGCTAGTTCATGTATATTAAGGTCGTGGTTGTCTCGGCTACTGTACAGATCTCTGTAAAACTCCTCCGCTATTTTAACTATCCTATCCATATTGGTAGTTATTTTGCCTTCTTTGTCCCTTAGCGCATACATTCGCCTTTTGTCTATCCCAAGTTTCCTCTTCACTGCGTTGACGCTTCCTCCGTTTTTCAGAGCGTGCTCAATTCTCTCCTTGTTATACCTTCTTACATCGCATACTTTACGTCTGTTAATCAACTTCGAAAGCTCTGCCAGTTCTATTTTGTCTGTTGTACTTGACACTTTCATGATTTGACGCTTCTTAATTAGGTTCTTCGTTTCCTGGGAAAGCTTGCCGGTGTCCTGTCTAGCTACCCTGCCTCCAACTTCCACTGCACACTCCGTGATGATACTCGTCAGATCATCATTCATTGTATCTACGCTAAGGTTGGTTTCCTCGCTAAGAGCAGAGTACCTGTTCTGCAGTGACACTCTGAATTCCTGTACTTTCCCTCTCAGTGCTAGCTCATTGATTGGCTTCTTGCGTATCAGTTTCTGTCGTTCCTTCTTCAAGTCTAGGCGGATTCGAGCCCGTACCATTCTATGGTCACTGCATCTTACCTTGCCAACCACTTCCACATCCTGCACGACTCCTGGGTGTGCAGTCATTATAAAGTCTATTTCGTTCTTATTTACGCCATTAGGGCTCCTCCATGTGCACTTGCGGTTTTCTCGTTTTCGGTAGAAGGTATTCAAAATACGCAGATTATTGCGTTCTGCGAATTCTACTAGTAGCTCTCCTCTGGCGTTTCTAGTGCCGATGCCATAATCTCCTACTGCCTGGTCTCCAGCCTGCTTCTTTCCTACCTTTGCATTAAAGTCGCCCATTACTATAGTATACTGTGTTTTCACCTTACTCATTGCCGATTCCAGGTCTTCATAGAAGCTTTCAACTGAAGCGTCATCATGGCTGGATGTAGGCGCCTAAGCCTGTACTACCTTCATTTTGTATCATTTTTCAGTTTAATTACAATGCCTACCACCCTTTCATTAATGCTATAGTAATCCTCTATGTTGCCAGCTATGTTTCTGTGAATTAGGAACCCTACTCCCAGTTCTCTTCTGTCTGCCAAGCCCCGATAGCAAATGACGTGCCCATTCTGTAACACAGTATAGGCCTCATCTGTCCTCCTAACCTCACTCAGCCCTATTATATCCCATTTAATGCCTTCTAGCTCCTCGAATAATACAGCTAGACTTCCCTCACTAGATAACGTTCTAACGTTAAACGTTGCTAAGTTCAAGTTCCAATGGTGGCCTGTCCGTATCCAGAGATTCCTAGCACCCTCTGCTGCTTTGCAGATCTGACCGCCGCCGTGGTCAGTTGCTCCGCAGCTGGTGGGGACTGAGGGCCGTGAGTTAATTGACGAATGCCTACGGGAGGGGGTGGCCAGATACTGCACCAGGGTGGCCAATCCTTCTCTGGTGAGATCATCGGTGCGTACCGGCTTTAAGCCGGTACGATCAGACAGTAGTGGGAATGCTCCATGCATGTCTTCCTTATTGTTGTTCAGCAGCGTTGGCGGCCACCCACCACGGAGCCCAACGAGGGGACGCTACAAGTTTACAAATGCTGAAACCTGCAGACGCCAGCCGTACAACGCCACTATAACCCAATGCGTCTAGACCAAGGTAGGCTATTTGCACAGGGTTAACCCTAGCCGCCAGGAAGTTTGGAAGTAAACGGAAGAGAGTAGAAGACAGGACAGATAAATAGTAAGAGATAAAGACGAAGATGTAGGGAGAGAGAGATAGGAAAAGGCGACTGCCGATTCCCCTGGGTGGGTCAGCTCAGGGGTGCCGTCTACGTGAAGCCGGGGCCAAAGGGGTGTGTTGCCCTTTGGCCCCGGCACTCTGTCCCTATGCACTCTGTCGATAAAGAAAAAACGGCTTTTATAACTCCAGATGGTTTATTTAAATTTAACATCATGCTATTTGGTCTACGTAACGCTCCAGCCACGTTTGAGCGTTTTATGGACTGTAATGAATTAATGAATCTGAATTACGGACGCTCTGCTGGCAATGAAGAAGACGAGAATGATCGGTGGCTGCAGTAGTAGCTCGCGCACGCCGCTCGCCATTAGCCAGACCTGCCTGATAAAGGACATTTTGCCAAGCTACGTCTGAACCTTTCTCGACGTACAACACCTCTATTTTAAGTGGTGGAGATGCCGGGGTTCCCATCAACCTGGAACTTCGCAATCGGACGCTACCCTCACCGTTCACCATGACTGCTCCTGGCCCTACTCAATCTGCCTTACCAATGTCATTCTCACGTGCCTTGAGAAAGAAGCACTTACCTTGAATTTCAAAAAGTGCCATTTTGGTGACCGGCAAACTCTAGTTCTTGGCCATCTTGTAGACAAACACGGCGTTCGGCCTGATCCCCACAAAATCGCCGTGGTCAGCACTTTCCCTAAACCACGCTCGCTACGAGAACTCCGAAGCTTCCTGGGCCTGTGTTCGTATTTCCGGCGCTTTGTTCCTAGCTTCGCCGATGTTGCTGAGCCTCTTACTCATCTGCCCAACAAATACGTACCCTTCAAGGGGACGAAAGAGTGCGAGTCATCGTTTTCGCAGCTGAAGCTTCTACTCTCTTCTGGGCCTATTCTTCGTCATTTCGACGCATCAGCCCCAACTGAGGTTCACAGTGACGCAAGCGGAATCGGTAGCGGTGCAGTATTAGTTCAGCGTCACGGCGCCGCCGCACATGTCATTGCCTACACGAGCCGTTCTTTGAGTAAAGCTGAGTGCAACTACACTGTTACAGAGCAAGAATGTCTGGCAGCTGTCTTTGCCGTGCACAAGTTTCACCCGTACATCTATGACCGCCAATTCTTCATCGTCATGGACCACCACTCACTTTGTTGGCTCACTGGTATACGAGATCCAAGCGGTCGTCTTGCACAATGGGCGCTCCGTTTGCAAGAATATGACTTTGATGTTTGCTTCAAAAGTGGCCGCCGTCACGTGAACGCTGACTGCCTATCGCGACTTCCCCTTCCCACGACTGAATGCGACGTCGACTATTTAGAGGACTGTCTGGCCACTCTTGACTCACATTTTTTCAGATTTGAAAGCGTTCCGTGCAGAACAACGTCAAGACCGTAGTCTGGCTCCTTTTTTTCTCATCTGCCGTCAATAAGCCGCATCAGAGCCCATTCGTCATGCAGGATGACATTCTTTACAAGCCGCTGCAAAGGGGGCCCACCTACTTTTGGTTGTCCCCAAATCATTGCGACCCAACGTGCTGCAAGCTATGCACGACGATGCAACATCTGGGCATATGGGGCTCGCCAAGACCTATCACCGCACACTGAAACGTTTCTACTCACCCCGCATGCGTCAGGCTACAACTAAACACGTGACCAGCTAGAGCATTGTCAACGGTTCAAGAGTCCACCAAGTGCGCCGCCAGGATTTCTCCATCCCATACCGCCTCTTTGTTTTCCCTTTGAGGTCATCGGTATTGACTTGGTGGGCCCTTTTCCACGATCTATCACTGGGAACCGCTAGATTCTAGTCTGAGTAGACCACCTCAATCGGTATGCTGAAACCGCAGTGATCTCTGCCGCAACAAAAGATCACGTTTGTGACTTTCTGCTACGCTACATCATCCTCCGGCATGGGCCCCCTCGTGCCATCATCAGCGACCGTGGCCGGCAGTTTGTGGCCGACGTCGTGGAAGAGTTGATTCGTCGGTCTGCTTCCCAGTTTCGTCATGCCACTTCAACCATCCACAGACCAACGGTTTGGCTGAGCGTGTCAACAGGACGCTCATTATCGTGCTCGCTATGTACGTTGATTCCAAGCATAAAAACTGAGACGAAGTTTTACCGTTTATGACCTACGCCTACAACACTGCGCTACAAGAGACCGCCCGTTTTACCTTCTCTACATCCTTGAGCCACGTACTACCCTCGACACAATTTTCTCGTTTTCAGAGCAAGAAAACCCATCTCTTGCAGAGACACTCTGTCGCTCAGAGGAGGCACCGCACAACGCGCGTCTCAGATTTTCGCAGCCCAAGACCGTTCAAAGGCTCGCTACGACAAGCGACATCGACATCGGTAGTACATCGAAGTAGATGTGGTGCGGCTGTAGACTACATATCGAAAGAGTGGTTTGTATCAAAAGTTTCTGGCCCGCTACACAGGTCCCTTCGTCGTTTTTTCGCGCCTTAGCGACGTTACGTACGTGATATCACGCCGCACATCTGGCCATCGCTCCAGGAAAACTGACATCGTACATGTCGCCCGGTTGAAGCCATACCACGCGCGACACTAACTCGCCCAGTGGGCATCGTCTGCAACGGGGCAAATGGTACGGGACTTTAGTTGAAGTGGGGTAGGAGAAAAAGAAGTTATTGTGTTCTGTGCCAGGCCTGACTTCTACAACCATCGATCATCCCGCCTGTACAATAAACATCTCTCACCCGTAACAATATTTTACTAGGACCACCTGAATTATATTTACGAGCAAACCCGCACAAAATTAACTTTTATGGAAGTTTGAGATGCAGTGTCCATGGAAAGAAAAAAAGTCTACATAAAAACGTAATAACTCTTCATTCAACTACCAGCCGTATCAGGCGGACATTCTGACGTTACGCTAGTCTGAGGCAGTGGAGCGATACTCTTCTTCCACGCTGGGCAACCTGTTTTTGTCGGCAGGGTCAGTGATCATGCCGCGATTGACGTTATTTTGGTGCTACGTGTTATCGGTGAGGTATTGCGGCGAGTAACCGTGTCACGCCGCGCTTGCTGATGTCAAGGAGGAAGCTGCACCAATTGACGCGCAGTTTGTCGCCACAGGAATTTGTCGCCATCTGTACACATTATTTCGAACTATACACGTTTCAGATTCATTTTCGCCTACAGTGAAACATCATGGCAATGAACTATTACAAATTCTCACATTTCACTATATGCCATCTTTCCATAAAAATCCTCAAAATTGACAAGATTGCCCACCTATGAGGCAGCACACACACAAAAAAAAACATGGAAGCGTTAAATCTCGTACTGCTTATTTTGCTTTGATTGATATGTGGAGTTTAACGACCCAAAATCACCATATGTATATTAGAGACGCCGTAGTGAAGCGCTCCGGAAATTTCGAACCCCTGATGTTCTTTGACATACCCCCAAATCTGAGCACAGGGGCCTACAGCATTTTCGAAGCCATAAAGAATCCAGCCACCACAGCTGGCATTCGATCCCGTGAGCTGCGGCCGCTACTTTAGCCACTAGACCACAACTAGATCCCGTGACCTTGGCCATTATACCACCGCGGTGGGGCCGTAACACTTAATTCAAGTAGTAGTAGTATAGTTGTAGCAGTAGTAGTAGTGAAATTCTACCATAATCACACTAAAAGTTTTGTCCTAACCTAGCTTAAGAAGGACGGATTTTTTTGTCAACGCGTTTTACGCATTTTGATTTTCCGGAAAACCTGCCACACAGCTTGAGTGGCTGAAAATTTTCTTTCTCGAAAAATATTCGAATGAGGGGCTTCCAGCTTGAGATAATAATCCTCCATTTTTTCCAAGCAAATTGCAGATATTCGAGCGCCAAGGCTGGGACAGCTGGCGTTGATTCACCCACATTCAATTACGGCATGTTTGGGCTCAAGTCGGATGATGATGCGCCTACTTAGGCATGTAAAAAGCATAACCTCATTCAGACTCACTCAATAAACATCATTTGGGCTTGGGGTTCACTGGGACTCAGAGTCAAATATTTGACTGAAAAGATTTCGTCAGACCCTGACTCACTGCCAAGCTTGAGACTTAGTGAGTCGGCGTGAGTCGACTCGGGGGTTTGCTCGACGACCCATGCTTCTTACCTAAAGAGTCGATGCGCGCATATATTTATTTAGTTCGGAGACACAAACAGCCCTATAATGATTGAGCGCGCTAACTGGCTTAGTTCAGCAGTTTGTCGTGTGCGCAGCACGTGGGCTTGTTTTCTTCATTAGCAATGTTAGTCTTAACTTAAATTGAAACACGGCACCATGTACTTCAATCGAGTGAACCTAAATGATGCAATCGGTCTTCTAGGAATGCAATACTACTACTACTACTACTACTACTAAATATTAAAAAATTATCATTGTTATTATTAAATAAATAATATTAATAATATTAATAATAAAATACTAATAGTAATAAATGTTAGTAATAATTATATATCAATCAACAATTTATTCAACGTGGCAAGGAACAGCCATCATAAAGTCTTCGTGCAGGTGTACGCGGGAAAAAAAGCAATGAAAATAAAAAATGCAATACAGGCAGCCGTTACAAAAAAAATCAAATAAAAAGAGCGAAAGCACACAGACAAAATTAAAACAGTGGCAAACGGGAAGAAAATACAAAACGAGAATAATGGAATGGGAGTGAGAAATAAAAGAGAATATAGACACCTACGTGAAAGGCCTCCTGAAAAACGGAAAAGGGATTGTGAAAATAATGTCAGGACAGTGGAATGCTGAAATAAAAACAATGATAGTGGACTGTGAAATACAGGCAGATCATAAAAATTAACACTTTGAGGTAGCCCTCAATGCAGTCACTGTAATGCCGACTGTGAATCTTTCAGCACTACCACATCTCGGTGCTACGTAAAGACAGAGCGGACAGCCGCGGTGGCGGTATCGCCATCTTCTTAAAGAATAGTTTGAAGTTCTATCCATTACCCTACCTTCCCGAGTCAGAATCTTTATGGTGCAAAATCAGCGTTGGGGGGAAAATAACCGTATTAGGCGTAATATACCGGCCTCCTGGTACTGACCACGTTGTTTTTTCTGCTATTAGTGATTATATATTGAAAAACAGGCTTCACAAATTTAAACTGATTTTATGTGGTGATTTTAATGTACCGCATGTTGACTGGAATTTACTCTTACCCACTGGTCGTGATAGGGCACTCAGTGAAGCTTTAGTTGACCTTGTTGTGTCGTTTGATCTTACCCAAGTAGTCGATGTTCCTACGCGGGAAAATGCCATTTTAGACCTTGTATTCTTAAATGAGGCTGTACAGCAGAATGAATTTGAATGTGAAGCAGTGAATGGGGTATCTGACCACAAGGCAGTCCTTCTTAGCTTGAATTTTGCCTGTGAACCCAAACTTCCGACGTACAAAACGGTTCTGGATTTTACCCACGCGGACGACAACTCAATTCTTGCAGTTCTAGCAGCGTCTTTTGATGATTTCTTGTTCAATAGCAACCAATGTCATGTGGACTTGTTAGTTGAGCAGTTTAATGAGATTGTTGAACACTGCATACACACATATGTCCCACAGAAGTGCCTAAAACGAAACCCTCGGCATCCTTGGCTAAACAGAGAAATTATTCAGCTTACTCGGCGAATAAAGCGACTTCGAAGGCATCGTAACACTCTCCTAAATAACCAGCATTTATTGAACTCTCTGAAAACAGAGCTAAGAGAAAAAATGCATGCTGCCCGCAAATTCTACTATGAAAGTTCGTTAACAACCTTTATGAAAAACGACCCATCTAAATTCTGGAAAACTCTTAATCCTGCAGGCCCGACATCTTCCTTACTTATTGTGAACGAGCAGCCCTCTTCGGATTCTTTAACTATCTCGGAAGCGTTCAATGGTTATTTCAAATCAGTGTTTAGTACAGATGATGGTACTAGTCCCGCTTTCGGTCTTGACAGTACATTGCCTGCCTTCCCAGAACTACAGATTAGTTACACTGGAGTTGTTAATCTACTACTGAACATCGACACAAATAAGAGTGCCGGCGCTGATAACATCCCTAGCACATTTTTAAAACGTTACGCTGAATGGAATGCGAGGTATTTACCAGTCATTTTTCAGAGATCCCTTGAAACAGGAATTGTACCATAGATTTGGAAAAATGCGAAAGTTGTTCCGGTGTTCAAATCTGGCGACAAACAAGTAATTCCAAACTATCGACCTATTTCATTAATCTGCACCTGCTGTAAAATTCTAGAGCACATTATTCACAAACATGTAGTCACATATTTAACTGAAAACAACCTCCTCTCCCAAAATCAACATGGCTTTCGTGCAGGATTTTCAACAGTCACGCAGTTGCTGGGGTTTACGCATGACATCGCTTCGACTTTAAACGATCGCGGTCAAGTGGACGCCATTTTCATTGACTACTCGAAAGCGTTTGATACTGTTTGCCACAATAAACTTCCCCTCAAATTAAAAGCCTTTCTGCGCGGCACTCACGGCATTCGCTTGTTATTTTGGCTTGCAGATTACCTAAATTTAAGGCAGCAGTTTGTCGCGTTTAACAATTCGCATTCGTCATCCCTTCCTGTCACATCAGGTGTGCCGCAGGGCTCGGTCCTTGGGCCTCTTCTTTTCTTAATTTATTTCAACGATGTTGTCAAAATAACAAAAAATACAAAGGTCAAACTCCGTCTTTACGCCGACGACTGTGTCCTCTATTCTTGTATTAGTACCTCCCGTGACCAAATACAGTTAAATAATGTTTTTTTTCTTCTTTCCGTACCTGGAGCTCAACGTGGCAAATGGCACTAAACCTTAACAAAACGGTAAGCATGACATTCACAAACAAGAAGGAACCCCTACGTTTCTCCTATGGCCAGAACATGAAGCATGTCAACGAATACAAGTATCTTGGCGTAACATTCTCACCGAACTTAAAATGGCATAAACACATAAACCTAATCTGCTCGAAAGCGCTCCGAAAATTGGGCTTCTTGAAGCGAACGTTAAAAGATGCAACTCACGAAAGCAAACTAACAGCATACAAATCCCTGATACGGCCTGTTCTTGAATACGCCTCCGTTGTCTGGTCACCCCACTGCGCATGCGACATAGCACACTTGGAAGGTGTTCAAAAAAAAAGCAATAAGATTCATATATCACCGTTATGATCAGAATTTTTCGCCTTCGTCACACGCTGTACGTCTATCACTCAAATCACTTGAACACAGACGTACTTGTGAGCGTATCGGCACTTTACATAAAATCGTGAACAAGATATTCACCATTGACATGCCCATTTCCTTTGCCAACTCCGTTGCAAACACTCGCAGGTCAAACCCCATTAACATCACACCCTTCATGCCATTTCTAGATTGTTTTAAGTTTTCATTTTTGCCTTTCACAGTGGAATTGTGGAATAATCTGGATGTTTCTCTCCGAAAGTTGCCTACCAATAGTTTTTTGAATGAACTACGAAACCATGTGTTTTGTTAGTTTAGTGTGTATTCACTGTTATGTACCCACTCCTGCAATGTCTCGAACTGTGAGACAGCAGTATTTGTAAATAAAAGCTGTTGAGTGTTGAAAAAAATTTGCAGGTACATGAAATGGTCGATTCCCCCTGGATAACTTACGCGAAATCTGAAAGTTGATACAACAAGTAAAGGGTAGGATATCATTCCGTGAACTAGTTTGTAAAGAAATAACAGGTCACCACAATTTCGCCGGAAGTGAAGTAATGGAAACGAAACGATGGTTGTAAATACTGATGAATTGTTTCTGGACTCGCTCAATGGCGTCACTGCCAGATTTAGCAATGCCATTGTAGATCACAGATGAATACTCAAGTTGAGGAACGTATATTTCGGTGTACTATTTGTGGAAGATTAAGAGAACTGAATTCTCGAGAGGTTCTGCAAAAACAGCCGAGAGAACGAAGGTCATGCATGGCAGCACGTTTAGTGTGAGCAGAAAAAATTCGCATGCTATCAAAAAGAACACCAAGATCACTGATGACGGTGGTGGTGGTTGTAATGTCGCAGCAGGTGGCGTTAGCCTGGCCTAAATGGCCGGTAATTGTTCCGCCTGAGCATCTCTTGAATTATAGGGGTCCGCCACCAAATGTCACTCAGCACAGTGTCTCGAAGTAAAGCCATCAGTATCCGTTGCCAGCTCCCCCTCATCACCATGGCCCCTTCTGGAAAAAAAGACATCTTCAAATATTCCGTGCTTGTGAAAACCTTTAAGCAAGCTGCGTGTCATCTCTGTTTTTTTTTTGCTGTCAAGCTTCGGGCACAGCGAATTAAATTGTTCGATGTCACCGATGCACCCTTGTCACCACAAAGAGCACAAAACGGGGAAGCGTTTTGCCCAGTCTTTCTTGAACGACCAAGCAAGCGTGTATGTAGAGTCAGTTCTTATCCGGTAATAAGCGTCGCTTGCTCTCTAAAATGTCGGTGGATTATGCATGACTTGTGCGGAAACTTGTAGACCGCCCTGAATTGATTGCGTATTACATCCTTGTTGTTCTGAGATGTTCATGAGCTCTTAATTTTAGAACACAAGTTCACGCTTCACGTGCAAGGGCGTCAGCTTTTTTATTGCCTTCAATTCCAACGTGGGACGAGATCCCCTGAAACATTGAAGATAGTTATAGCGCAAGAACAGAACGACAACACAGAGACAAGAAGGACATGAAGGACACTTGTCCTTCTTGTCTCTGTGTCGTCGTTCTTTTCTCGCGCTATACCTATCACCATGTCATACCAACTAGACCAAGCTTCCACACTTCTAATTTACATTGAGGCTCTTGTAGATGAGTTGTTAACTGAGCACCAGAGATTGTCTTCTGAATTTTTCTTGAGGTAGCCCTCAATGCAGTCACTGTAATGCCGACTGTGAATCTTTCAGCACTACCACATCTCGTTCAAAAAGCGGTCGCAATATTCACAAAGCCGCGGTGATTGCTGCTCTTTCTGCTGTTGTGGACGACACCACATGATCCAGGCTGCCCGACCATGACACAACCAAGCAGGGTATGAAGAAAGCCACTGCGAAGCTATTGTTCTGTGTGCGCACCGATCTTTCAGTGTAAACTTGTAGGTGACCACGATACTTGGTGCTGAAATGGTCCCACACCAGGAACTTAGCTTTCTCAGCTGAAACAGTGTGTTTCGTCGGCTGCTTAGGAACCCTGAAGTTACAGGCAAAGTCCACAAATGATTATGACGGGTCAGTAGGCGATTTCAAGCCTAAATGTCGAAATGTGCTCAGCACCACGTGAAACTGTGAATAAGTTAGCTGCCGGAGAATGGCCGTACCTGCGGATGACTCACCTAGTCTTGATAGCTGTGTGAACAAAGTGTGAGACGCCAGGAGGTGGAGTGGTAGAGATTCGGCTTTGTCGCTGACCTTCTCGTTTGACACTGCCTTCAGGACTCCCATCGCCAAGCGAAGACCCTTTCTGTGAGCCTCTAAGCGTTCAAGCGGACTTAGTGATGACGATATCAGCAGCGGCTGGTAAAGATTGCGGCTTGTTATAAGCGCAGCATTCAGCTTAAACATTGACATGGGATTGTTGCTCCAGCGTACACCTCCCATGCAACGAAGAGCGTTGAGTGTTTGCACGGATGTGCTCACAATACCATCAACCGGCCTTCGCTATAGTAATTCATCTTCGATGGTAACGCCCAGGAAACGAACACTCCTTGCGGGATGAATGGAATGGGCTCTGCTATTCAGCGACAGGCGCGTTGACTTCTGCCGCTCCCCCTAGAAGAGCTTGAAGGTATATTTCTCCGCTGATAGAGACCGGCTAAGTTTGGACAAATGGCGCTCAATGATAGAAATGGCACCCTGTGCTATCCGGGCCAGACGTTTGTGTTGGTACACTGAGATTCACGTGCAGATATCATCGGCATAGATGGATACTTTAACTGCTTAAATGCTTTCTGACCTACTTTCAGAGCACTATGAAATCTAGTCATGGCAGCGTTAAAAAGCAAGGGAGATCATTGATTGACATATGGGGTTTAGCATCCCAAAACCACCACATGATCATGAGATGCCGTAGTGGAGGACTCCGGAAATTTCTACCACCAGGAGTTTTTCAACGTGTACCCAAATCTGAGCACACGGGCCTACAGCAATTTCGCCTCCATCAAAAAAGCAGCTGCCGTAGCCGCGATTCGATCCCGTGACCATCGCGACGGGGCAAGCAAGGAAGTTAAAACACTTTCCTGTGGAACGCCGAGGGAAATGCCTCGCTCTTCGCTCGTTACATTTCTAAGTGTAAATTCATGTACGAAATTCTCCGATAAATTCATGTACGAAACGAAAAGATTTTCCCGAAACACCCATGGCTAGGAGTCCGTTGACAATGCCTGCTTGAAGCGCACAGTCATATGCTTTGGCAACGTCCATGAACACGGCAACTGTCGAGAAGCCGCTAACACGGTGATGCTCAATGTGGCTCAGTAGGTCTAAAACACTGTCCTGCGCACTCAGCCCTAGGTGAAATCTCGTCATACACGCGGGCCATCTTTCTTCTTGCTCAAGGTACCAAGTTAGTTTCGTGTATATGAGTCTTTGCGTCAACCTAGATATGCATGATATTAGCGATACCGGTCAATATGCGGCGAGGCTGGCAGGATCTTTCCCGGGCTTCAGCACTGGCACCACCCATGCTGTGCTCCATACAGGTGGGGTCTCTCTTGTGCTATAGACATGAATAAATAAGCCTAAAAGGGCGTGTAACCGATTATATGGCCGATTTGTCAGTATCTGGTTGCTCGGGACTCACAGAACAGCGTATTAGTAATTTGCTAAGCGCCATATCCACCTCTAAAATAGTGCCCGGCGTATCCATCGTATAGAATAATTAGAGTGGCAGAGATATTGCCACTTCTGCTGATCTGCCAGATGTGTATTCGTCTGCGAAATCCTCTGAAGGGGTTTGCAAATATTTTCCATGCTTCGAAGCGAGTGCTTCAAAGGGTGTGTGAGAGCGTATCTTTCTAGGAAGACTATTTATGACTTTCCATATTCTTGTCAAGGGTGTAAAAAGTGATAAAAGTTCACAGAAAGCAGCCGATTGAATTGTGCGTAGTTTTTTTTATGGCATTGAATGGAAGTGCTTATCCAGTTATATTCTGTTTTCACCGATGCGTTTCCTTTTTTCTTCATGAGCTTCCACTCCTCTCTTCTAGGAGCTGCACAAAGGTTCATTAACTTCAAGTCAGGAGCAAGGAAATGATTGGGCTATTTCTTCATCGATGTAGCCGCTCACTTCCTTCCTATAGCATATCTACAAACAGCTCACCAGAGGATTTGTCCAGCGCTGTTTTGTACGTGTCCTCCCGAGTAACATTGCAGAAATGTCGAGCAATGGTCCCAAGTCCGATCACTGAACTCATAAAGCTTATATAACGACACAGTGTTGACAGATTATGAAAATTACTCGTTTTGTGAGATATACTTATAAACTTGGTGTTTGAGGTATTCAAGAAAAGATTATTGTTGTCCCACCATTCGGAGAAAGAACATAAATCTGACTGCAGCAAGCGACAGTCGTTAACTGAATGAATTTCCTTGGGCATCTTGATGTCATCGCTATACAAGAGAAAAGAAGAATAACAAATTGCAAAATAAACGTCGTTAACGTTACTTAAAAATAAGAGTGGGCCTAATGCCAACCCTTGAGAAACTCCACTAGTCAATTTGTACAAGGAAGAGGGTTCGCCATTTACGGCAGCATAACATGATCTAGTAAGCAGATGGTTGTACACGAGATTCACAACAGACGAGTCAACATGAAAGTTTGCACGTTTAACCGAAAAACAGTTAGTGGCTGCGTTAGTCTGTCTTCTCTGAGGAATAGGTGGGAAGATTTGCGTCATGAAACAAGCAATACTTGTGGTAGTTGAGCAGCCAGCGAGAAATCTATGTTGACTAGAAAGCAATTAATTTTCTACGTTAACATTTAATATGTTGTAAAAAGCCAGCTCAAAGACCTTCGACGGGGCACACATCAGAGAAATTGGGTGACAATTAGAAAGATGAGTTTTGGAGCCACACAAATACTGGAAAAACACACGCGGATTTCCACTTGCTGAAAAATGTGAAAGCGTTTAGAGAGTTAAGTATTGTAGTCAGTGCTGTGGCAAATATACTTCCATACGTCTTTACGTCTTTTGTATAGCGGAAGGAATGCCATCTGGGCCACACAATAAGGATGGTTTTAGGCACCTAATGCATGAGCATAGGAGCTTTTTAACCAGCGACAGACCACTAGATGTGCTCACTACCTTGTGCTGTTGTCTGAGTCTTAAAGTCTGAGATCTTATAAACGGATGAAAAATGCGGGGCAACACAGTCAGCAACGGTAGGTACTTCGACACCGTTCGAGTCGCATAACCTGAAGGACTCCTAACTTTTGCTAGACCATTTGCGCGCATACTTTAAAAAGTCAACTGCCTGTCAGAAAGGTTGTTTTCTAATAATGCAATATATGAAAGGTGGCACTGTTTCTTTAGGCATTTAGAGAGAGTTCTGAAAGATCTGAACTATTACATCCACATGCTGAATACAGAATATTTAGCCTTCTTGTGCGCGCGATCTTTATGCTTCAATAGACGTTCAAAGGAGAACTAACGGGGCTATTTTCTATGTTTACGTGTATATTGTGGAATAAACTCACGCATGTTGCTTAATTCAAGCTCCGTAAGTTGCTTAACCTAATCATGAACATTTGGTTTGTCAGTAACCTGTGACCATTAAATGTCAGACAAGTAATGATAAAAGCCTGCGGAGTCACTTCCCCTAAAAGCAAATCTCGCAATGGAGATTGGTTAAAATGTCTGTTGTAGCACGTTGTTTCGGCAAATACAGATAATCTTACATTAGGTGGTGGGTACAATTTTTCAGAACGAACGAGACAGATGTCGGAGCGAGAAACTTCAACGGATAGGCCATTTGACAGAGAGAGGTCTAAGATATTGAATCTGCAATGGACGATTGCGTTATGTTGCAGTAGGGAATTAAACGCCAAGAAATCTGAGAGCAGGCGGCAATTTTTCTCAATGAAGTGATTATGATGAGAGAAGTTACGTAAGCATGCTCTAGTCAATTCCAGGCACATTGAAGTCATCAAGAACAATGATTATGGGGCCAATATGAGACGATATCACCTGTTCAATGGAAGATATGACTTCATGAAACAAGCCAGGAAAAATACTGGGCGATAAATAGAATCATTCAATGAACAGTTTTTCCAAAGCGCTTGAGGCTTATTTTATTGAACTGTCAACGGTAATCAGCATATGATCGCCTTTATCTTTGGTTGCACTGAAATATCGATCGCTCCGGAAGGTGGTGAAGGTCGGAGAAAAAAGTCAGACGGAGGAATTTCAAGGCCCAGGTTTGTTTGAATAATAATAATAATAATAATAATAATAATAATAATAATAATAATAATAATAATAATAATAATAATAATAATAATTTATACGCATTCATAAGAGATACAAAGAAACGGGCATGTCTAAGTCCCAAGGACTTGTGCGACTAGGCCCGACAGGGCTGGTTAGAGCGATGTGAATAGAAGCTAACAAAAATATATTGTTGCTTCCTCGCCAACGAATACACTAATAATTTACACCATTGCTTTTTACATGCAGTAAATAAAAAAGAAGAACAATTGATTGATTTGTGGAGTTTAACGTCCCAAAACCACCATATGATTATCAGAGATGCGATAGTGGAGGGCTCCGGAAATTTGGACCACCTGGGGTTCTTTAACGTGCGCCCAAATCTGAGCACACGGGCCTACATTTCCGTCTCCATCAGAAACGCAGCCGCCGCAGCAGGGATTCGATCCCGTGACCTGCGGGTCGGCAGCCGAGTACCTTAGCCACTAGACCACCGCGGCGGGGCAAAAAGAAGAACAAAGGAGGGACCTAGAGCATACGTGACATACAAGTAGACCATGTGATTGTACAGCTCAGCGAGTAATTTCTTTAATTGCTTTTTTGAACTCGCTGAAAAAAATTCTTCGGGTATACAGCTTTTCGCAGGAGGAACAAAACACCACTATGATGGGCTGCGCGCGGTAGTACAACGGCTAAGGGTGCAGCCTTCCCCGTGCATTTTGAGGGGTCACGCCAATTTGCACAGCCCAAGGAGGACCATGGCGGCACCCGGGGAGGCGTTTTTTGAAAACGTGTATAGTGCATTAAAAATTTTTGAAATATATACACTTCTACATGCTTCCTCATATATGTTAGAAAACCGGGGTACTATAAAACGTTTTTTTTTTTCTATCGGGGGTCGACGTGTTACATATGGCACTTTAATGTCATCACACAAATTGTATCTCAGCACAACTGTTTTAATAAACAAATCCTGGAATACACAAAAGCCCAAATCCCGAAAAATAGTACTGGCATCTACCTTACTATCGTAATCTACACTTTTTAAAATATTTCGAAGTAGAAATGAATGCGTGTTTTTCAGCGTTCTGAGCAAAATGCTCAAACGGTAATCTCATATCTAATCACACTATATGCTAGCGAATCAAATATCATTATTTTTTGCTGGTGGAGGCTTTTTAGACGCTTTTATATTGAAAAGCAGGCATGCCACACTTCTCAGTTTTGAACAAATGTATGCCACGTGATGTTGCCAAGACATACATACCACTATAAAAATTTAAGCATAGGTATCTGAATGTTTCGACATTTTCCACTGCAGAACATGCATGGCTTGCAATTCTCGGTGTGAAGAAAATTTTGTATATATATTTTTTGTATTTTTAGAGGGCTTCTAAAGCTGATAAGTTTTGTTTTCTTTTCGTTTACAATTACGGAGTTTTCTTCAAACCATATCATTTCATTATGAATTTCACTCTGAAGAGCAATAATCGCCCCTTAATAACGTATGTGACGTGTTATTAGCACTGTATAATTTGAATACTGGTACACATTGGCTTTAAAAGTTTTTAGAGGAAGTCATTCATAAATAAATTAAATAGCAATGCTGACAACACCCATCCTTGTGGCACACTAGCAGTAATATATTTTTTATTGCTAATTGCTTTCCTACATACCATAACGACCTGTGACCTGTCTTGTGTGTAATTATAGAGTACATCATAAAAAAGCCCCCCTAAAGCCCAAACGAAATAGCTTTTCTAACAAAATGGTATGTTTCACTGTTTCAAACGCTTTCGCCAAGTGTAAAAATAGAACACAACAGAACAGGTTCTTGTCTAAAGCCGAATTTATTTCATCACTGAACTCTTTCAATAATGTTATAGTACTGCGATTAGCAATGAAACCAAATATCCGGGGTGTTAGAAGCCAGAATGTTTGTAAGAAGGATGTCATACATTGAAGCAAAAATTTTTCTAGTATCTTGAAGAGTATAGGCAAGATAGAAATTGGTCTGTAATTTTCTATATCATACTTTTTCTCTGCTTTAAACAATGGCTTAACTATTGCCGTTTTAAATTTTTATGGAATCGATGCACTGGTTCAAAATCCATTCAACATGAAAAGAAGTATATGTGCTAATTCTTTAAAGTTCCGTCAAAGCGTGGCCACAGCTACCCCATCAATTCCTGGTTGCTCATTTGGAAGAAAACTGAAAATTATTCTCCTTAGATCTTTCTTCGAGAGCGTGATTAAATAAGCAGATGCAGGAACAGACCATTTAAGCGTGCACGTGCGTCTATGCGCATGCGCATTTTCGGAAAAACGCGTGAAGAAGTGGTTGAACTTATCAACCACTATCTCTGGGTTCTCTCAAAACGATTTGAGTAGATCAGTGGACGTGTTCTTTTTGCCTCGTAGATTATCTATCAAAGCCCATGTCTTTGCCGGATTTCATATGCTTGGTTGAATCGTTCCAAAAAATACCACTTTTTCGGTCACCTTAAAAGAGTGACAACCCTATTCTTTGCCATATTGTATTAAATTTTTAAATCCTGATTTTTCGGTGCCCGTCTGCCACGTTTCCAAAGCCAGTCTCTATGAGAAATAGCGCTCATAATATCTGCAGTTAACCACGAATAATTTTTTATCTTTTTTTTTAATTTTTACATATGTACTTGAACGTTCAAATTCTAGAAGCTGGTCACGAAATTTTCCGTAGACTGTGGAATAAATCAATCCTACTGTTAACTGCATCCAGTCAGATTGTGCTATAAACTGATCAAGTACTTTTGCTGTTAAATATCTCTATTTTCCGTTCATTACTATTATTTTTTTCTTCTGTATTCTCATCGCTCGGCACAGGCAATTCTCCACATAGGCGACAAGCCACAAAATAATGGTGAGCAAATTTTTGCTTAATCACGCAAGATCTTAATGAATAATTTGGTGCTCGCATTACAATGTGGTCTACGCGGGAAGACACAAGTCTGGTCTGTATGCATTTTTCGTGTTTTGGGGATTTTATGGTCAACTGCAAGCCGTATTTTCATAAAACTGAAAGGTAATCAGATACATTGACTGTGGTAAAGTTCAATATATTGATGTTCAGATCTCCTACAACGCAAAGTTGATCCGCCGTTGCTTGGCCATCTAAGACTTCATCTAGCTCGCTCAAGAATCGTGAGACATTACTTTAGAAGGACGATAAATGGCTAGCAGAAGTAGGTTCATGTGTGCTAGCGCGATTTGCACTGGCAGGCATTCAGCATGGCTAAAGGTAATGTTCACTGATGTGGTACAATATTTCGTGCTAACGAATAGCGCTATGCCACCACCTCGTTGGTTTGCCCTTTACATAAAATGGGCTTTGTAACTATTCAAAACAAACATATTGGTGCCATCCACTGGTACATTTGATTCGACTAAAGCAAACAAGTCCACACAATTCTTGAGTGGTTCAGCTAACGCTCTACATTCATCCCAGTATTTTCGAAGGCTTCTAATATTTACGCTAATCACTATAAAGTCATGCTTCCGGTTGATACCAAAAATATCTTTAAACTCAGGAAAATTTGATGTGGTATAAAAGTTCATTGCCATGAAGTTTATGAGATTTAAGCAATGTCCAACAAGTTGTTCACTCGAATCCGAGGCGCAACTTCATCCTTCTTCATTAATATCTTGCCTCCCTTCACCCATGAAAATTTGTAGCTTTTTTCTCGTGCTGCCGTTCTCGCTCGCCAAAACAGATTACGGTTGAGCCTTGTCAGGTTATCATTGAAAAAACAGCTTCGGACACTGGCCGTTTTGGTGCAAACGTTTTAGTCTCCCTCTAGCATCAAACCATCGTCCTCTTGTGGTCACAGAAGAAAAGCGCACACGTACCGTCAGGTTTGACTTGTGTTTGCTTGGCAAGCGATGAACAGCCTCGATATCAGAGCTAACAAAGTCTGAAAGCTTGAGTTTGCTGGCTATATCTGACAAGACTGCTTTCAGGTTTTTGTTATGTACGACTGGTAGCCCTTTTATTTCCATGTTGGCCTTTCTGCTATATTGCTGGCTTTCATTTAGATCCTGTTGAAGTTGCTTAATCGTTTCTGCTTGCGTTTTCCGTTCACTTTTCAGATCTGCGACTTCGGCCTCATGTGCAGCTTCCCTTTCTTTGCTGGCTGATAGCTGCTGCAAGACCAAACCGTACTGCTTTGACATGAAAGAAACTGTTTCTTTCAGATCCATCACTGATATCGTTGCTTTCGTAAATTCGGCTCTTAGGAGAAGCAGTCCGTCAACTTTGCCGTGTAGGGTCAACAAAGAAGCAAGGTTATCTTGAATACCAGCCAACTCTGATGCCATTTCAGGTTCTGAAGAATCTTCTGTTGTAGTCGTACCCACTACCGGCGAGAACGCCCCCCCCCCCACCCCGTTGTTTAGCCGTACGACAAGTTCTGCATATCCATGAATCACATTTACTTAGACTCTTTGCCGCGAAAGTATTTTGCGCCACACCCTAACAATGCTGTCCCAAATCATAAAGGTTCTCAGATTCCACACACTTTAAAAAACGACCGTCATCTGGAAGTGACCTGTTGCACGCAATACAAATTTCTATAGCGACACTAAACAATATACACTATGCAGTCAGCGGCTAACAAACGTTTGTTAGGCTTACAAGGTAAACACAGTGCCCGTAAAGTATAAATCGTCAGTGTCTGGTCGCTGAATCGCCACCGACTGCAGAGTGCCATGCACTGCGGACCGTTTAGGTATGCGTTCTGTCCGCCAAGGTTTCTAGGGGATTCTTGTGCTGCGATGTGCTAATAATAATAATATCTGGGGTTTTATACTGTCACAACTACGATATGATTATGTTGTACGGCATAGTGGACGGATTCAGAAAATTTTGACCATGTAGTGTTATCTAGTGTAGACTGAATTCACACAGTACACAAGCGTCTGCTACGTCGCCTTCGTTGAAATCTGGGATTTGATCCCATTATCAGTATCGAATCGATGAACCTCGGATCAGCAGCAGAGCACCGTAACCATAAACCACGGCGGCAGACAAGGGACGCCCTAATGAGGTGACATGGAATAACGTGACTCTCTGTTAGTGAATCTTGGGTTATCGGGCTTTTTAACACAGATGAGCTAAACAAACCATAACACAGAGCGAAGTGTGTTTGTTCAGTATGGCTTACTCAAGATGCCTTTAGCTTTTGTGGAGTGCCCCCACTGCATACGCGCCAGTCCATTCGCCAATAATTTTTTTGTCTCTTTCTGTTTCCTTTGCTCTCTCTCTCTCTCTTTCTCTGTCATCTTTTTACTCCCCGTTCCCATTCCCCCAGCGTAGAGTAGCGAACTGGACATGTCCCCGGTTAACCTCCCTGCCTTCTCAC
This sequence comes from Rhipicephalus annulatus, assembly GCA_013436015.1. Classification (NCBI taxonomy): domain Eukaryota; kingdom Metazoa; phylum Arthropoda; class Arachnida; order Ixodida; family Ixodidae; genus Rhipicephalus; species Rhipicephalus annulatus. The sequence continues at coordinate 60,866 of WOVY01011403.1, forward strand.
TTCCTGTTCTTGTCCTTCCTTCCAACACCAGCCAACCCCTGTAGCTGCTTTGGTTCTGTAGGTGTACTTTTCTCTGTATTCTTTGCTTTACACATCCACTGGAATGCCAGCTGTGATGAACCTGTGCGGCCAGGACGAAGTCAACAGCCTTTGCATTGTCAGGGTGCCAAGATGGAAGAAACGCCAAGTTGTAATGTCCACCGCAGTAAAGTGAAGAAGTGTGCTAGCAGGTTCATCTTCGTGGTAAAAGCAATGCAAAAAGATGGCAACACGAGAACTAGAACTATGTAGGAGAGTCGTGTTCGGTGTCATCCTTCTTCTTGTGTTGCCGTTGCCGCCTTTTGCGCAGTTTTTACCGTGATGCCTTCCGCAGAATAGCGTCATGTTGACAAAAACACCATTGCAACTAGGTGTTTATTTTTCGAGGTGAGGGTTAACTATGTTCACACATGTTTCATGCGTTCGTGCTTACACACGTACAAACGTCAATATTAAGGTTGTTAGAGCCCTCTGAAGGCCCCAAATGATCCACTGTCCTTCGCTACACCACTGCAGTGAAGTAGGAAAGGTGGGAAGGGAGTGCTGTACTCGCGACCATGGTGCTCGCGACCATAGTCACGAGTATGAGTGAAGAAAAAGCCCGTAGGAAATGCCTTGCGCGAAGTGTTGTAAGTCAAGCTTTAAGTTGTGTATGCGAATTCAAGGTCTAGAGAATACGTATAATAAAAAGTATACAGCCAAGTTTGACGCAGTCTGACAGGGTAGGGTCTCATCCAGCCAAAGCTAAGGTGGCGCTCAAGCATGCGTGTGGCATGCATGATGACACTGGGTGTATTACGGAACCACTTAATTCTACAATATAGCAGCTCTCAAAAAGTATACGAAAAGGGGAAAGAAGTAAATATGACTTTGAAATAAAAATAGTGATGACAGCTCGAGAGAGAAATTGCATAAGCAAGTCACATGAATTTCTAGCTCAGTGTGTTACTATAGCCGAAGCTCGCCAAATCAGCTCCCTCGTCGACAATTCACTTGCAAGTTCGCCACGCTCCCGACTGTATTACTTTCAACGCTGTCGCTAAGAGTCCGTATTACCACGCTGAGTAAAGCTATACGTGACACCCGTGCTCCTGACTCTTGACAAATCTTTATGCAGATTTCATTGCAGCGTGCACATTTGCTGATTCTAGCGCTATTCGGGTTTACACTGGTGTGGCGCAATAAAAAAAAGAAAAACAAGGCAGAAAAAAAGCAGAGCTGTTTTTACTTTAAAAAACCTGTACGATATACGTTCTAATCTCGCGAAGCACAAAACAAACACAGTAAACACCTTAATTGCATCCGGCTGGTTTTGAGAAGCGCAGGGACACTCAAATCTATGCGTCCAAATAAAAAATTGCAGACACGTCGCAAAAACTATTTTTGAAATAAAAAAAATAAACGCCCAGTTAACGTCTGTCAGTGTGGTGTAGTGGTTAGCGTGCCGTGTTAGCAATTTAAAGTACGTCTAGAGGTTGGAGGCTCAAATAACACTCAGTTGTGTTTTATTTTCTTTCACATTTTTCGTCGTAGTGTTCGTATTTAGATATCCTTACAGTCTGCACATGCGAAGATCCATCAAAAACCATTAAGAAGCCAAATTTTGGCCCAAGTTCTACTATTTTTTTTCGTGAGGTGTACTGTTACTCTCTTTGGTGGGGCCATGCTACTCAGCTTCGGGCGGTGTTATGCTACTGTATTGATGGGGAGTGCTTTGACCCATTCGGTGTAATCACTGTACGCTGCCTCAATAAAAGGTGATTTACTCTGAAAAATAGAGCGAAATATGGGACAAGAAAGTCCCCGCACCCTCTCGGTTTTAAGAGTGAATTTCTAAATAAAAATGAAGTCGGGTAATTGAATTGACAAAGCCAAATTTAGAGAAGATAATACGATTACTACTCCTGCCTTTTCTCCACAAACGGAAGCATCAGTCGCTATCACAATGGATGTTCCAGACTTGCTAAGGGATCTTCCAAACTGCTATTTAGATACTGATATGGTATTTTTTTTGCATTCTTGGGATATGTATCATCAAATTCAATACTAAGTGCATCTACATTGTTGAGTACAAGCACTTCCCAAAGGTTAACAACTCTTAAGGGGTCCAAAAGTTTCTGTAAAAATAACTTGAGGGCACCACAATCTAGGCCATTTGGTGTTGAAAAATGATGCCTGCTGGTTAAAGAACACATACTGCGACCTCCTTTGAGGTGATACATCAATTTTTAGGAATATTCGTACTGTTAGAATACTAAATCTTTTGATAAGTGAAGGCAGGTGGGATTCTTCATATAGAATATTGTCTCAACATATTTTAGTAGCCCCAGGCATCAGCGTAACGATTCGCGTTCTAACAGAATCAGTCGTTGAACTTTGTAATCCGGGGCGCCAGAAAGCAATACACAGCCGAATTCTTACATCGGTCGAATGTACATTGTTAAGGGTGTGAGGTTTTGATGATGGCATGCCACCACTGCCACCAGTTGTTAAGGGCTCGAGGTCCATGGCAGGTACGGCGGTTTTTTTTTTTTTTTTTTACGGTAGCTGGCTCCCCGCCATCGTTTGCATAGCCGATCTTCGCCAGTGAGGGGACACGTTAAGAAATGTAGAACGAAGATTTATTTACAATAAAGATGAAAGATAGGAACTGTACAGTGATCCAGAAGATCCCGCATTATGTACAACAAAGATTCAGTTCATGATTCAGCTCATGATTCCGCTCATGATTTCTCTGATGATTCTGCTCTTATTTACGAAATGTCTCCAGCATTTATAGCCCGCCATCTCCTTACACGGAGGTCCGAAGGAGGCAGTCATCACTCTTGCCACTAATCAGGTGACGAAGTTTATGTGGTCCACCCACCAGAAAGTGTGCAGATATTGCACCACTAGGCTGGGCGAGAAGGTCCAATGGTGGCACAAGCGCACCACATAATGACACACCCGAATGTCAGCAGCGGTTCATGGCTGCTTTCAGCTACTGGCTTTCGGAACCCTCTCGAACATGGCAGCCCAAACGCGCGATCCCTGAGAACGGCTTCTTCGACGTGTTCCCACGCTTCCGGGCTGTCGGTGTGTTGTGATGGCCTCGCGTTGATCACAAAAGCAGAGTCGAGAGGTTGACCAAATGAAACCAGCCACAGTGGCGCCATTCAACGCTGTTCGAGCTCGTTCAACGAAAGGCTTGTCTCGCGAAGCTTTCCTTGAGATCCGACTGCTTCCTAGAACATCTACAGGACAGTGTCTTGCAGACTGGGCACCGATGTGGTTGAAAGCATCCTAGCAGACCGGCTTACGCACAATGGTGTCTGCCCAGACGAATTGCCGGGCCAAACGTAACAACATGCAATAAATCATGAACACGTCTCTACGCAAACCAGCATGATAATTACTGAGCGTACGCAGCATCCCTACGGCACGTGCTCCCTTAGTAGCCATGTTAAGTGTTTTAGCAGCCAGTTAGCAACCATGTTAGCAGCCATGTTAGCTGCCAGTTAAGTGTTTCGGTATAGATTACCTCTAAATACCTAGCTGACTCGACCTGAGGTATGAAATCTTGTCAGTACATTAGTGAAATTTGTACTGGGGCATTTTGTGTGAAAACTACGATTGTGATTTGTTAATATTGAGTGAGAATTTAATATTCCCTAGCCATATTTCAAGACAATTCATGTCTGCTGAATTAGGTAAAGTATGTGATTGTACGCCGACGCAGCAAAATATGCGATGTCATCGGTATACTCATAGACCTGTACATCTTGCTGTATAGGAATGGTACATAATAGTACAATAAAACACTAAGGGTGGTAATACTCACATGTGCGGTATACTCCTCGTTTGCATATATTTAGAACAATTGACACCATACTGCGAGCAGTAAAATTTTTTATCGCTTAAGAAAGCATGGATTCAGGCCACAAAGTAATGAGGCAGTCCCAATTTCTGCAGCGAATCAAGCAGTCTCACAAGTTCCACTCTATCATAAGCTCTCGTGATATCCAAAGTTATCAAAGCGGAATATGGTTTCTGATATCGAGCAAGCTGAATTCTACTTTATAGATCAACGTGCGCACACCAAATGGAGCAACCACGTCTGAATTCTTATTGACATGGGCTCAGTGTCATTTTTTCCGACATCCAGCGATCTACATAAATATATAAAATTTTTGACGAGTTTTACTAGATGAGATGTAAGTGCTATCGGCCTGATATTATCTCAGCTAGATTAGATGGAAGTGATATTCGCGTGATATTATCTAAGCTGTACAACAGGCTGTTTTTTATGTACCTTCGTCTTTCCCTTCCACATGCTAACCGAGCGCACACACATGCCCCAACCCCGCTATGTATTAACCCGATAGCGTTAAAAAGATTGGTTCACTGAAATTCCGATGTCGGCGTCGGCGTCATTCGTTGTAAGAAAAAATTATCATCTTATGCCTGACCAAAACATCGAGAACGATGCAATTAAAAATATATTGGTACAAAATCCTGGGGCAGAATGGGGATAGACCGCGGTTATTTAGGTCCGAGCGGAGATCGGTCCAAGCGGATGTTCTACCACACGACCACCCCTATGCTGGTGAAAACAGTGAAAATAACTTTCTATGCTTGGAAATGCAGTAAAAGTAGCTTTCACGCAACATAAGCACGCACATCCTGTATACATGCTTCACAATGCAACATGAAATATTGCAGTATTAATACGTGGTACAGGCGTCCATTGCCAAGGGGTGTCAGAATATGTGATTATCATGATGGTTCCATGGTTGAAAGCTGGTACACCACTACAAAAGGCACACACGCTACTGCGCCTATTCGTTTAAGGTCACAGGTCACGTAGTGGGTAAAATGTTTCATGCACTAAAAGTTTAAAATACGCACTAGGAACAGCATGTTGCTATCGCGTTCAACTTTTAAAGGCGAAGCTTTAGGGTCCCCTACTTTTTATTACACGATATATATATATATATATATATATATATATATATATATATATATATATATATATATATATATTATGCGTGCCCCGCCGCGGTGGTCTAGAGGCTAAGGTACTCGGCTACTGACCCACAGGTCGCGGGTTCGAATCCCGGCTGCGGCGGCTGCATTTCCGATGGAGGTGGAAATGGTGTAGGCCCGTGTGCTGATATTTGGGTGCACGTTAAAGAACCCCAGGTGGTCGAAATTTCCGGAGCCCTCTACTACGGCGTCTCTCATAATCATATGGTGGTTTTGGGACGTTAAACCCCACATATCCATCAATCAATCGATCAATCAATCAATCAATCATTATGCGTATTTTCTACAAACTGTAAGCTCAGTGCGAAGTTTATTTTTTCTCGATAGTTGAAAAGTTTATTGGTGACAACATTATGAAGACACAGACAGCGCAAGAGGAGCGAAGAGCCCAATCAACCAACTAAATTTTATGAAGCTGACAAAGTTTAGAGTGATGCTACTGCCGAGGTCATTACACATTGGTAGGTGTGCATGAAGGAAAGATTCGCAACTTTGCGGCAACTCAGGTTACAACGTCTCCAGCTAGATGATGTGATCGATTGTATTGAACTGAAGTAAAGAACTCTCCGAGTGAACAGAGTAGCTACAAGAATGAATGATTGACACAATAACGCCAAGCCAAAACTGACTGAGTCCGGTATAAAATTGCCAAGCGGAAGACCATCACAAGCACTGCTCCACTGCGCATTCCCTCAAAATATTTTGCACAAAGGATCTAAGCTAAAGACAAATTGCATTCAAGTGTGTAAAGAGGAATCATTCGCTAAGCACAAAAACCGATAAAAACAAGTTTATATTACTTTACTGCACAATCAAGTTCATTTGAAAATGTTTCAGTTATTATCATTGAAGAAGTAGCTTCAATTAGCTATTACTGAAAAAAGGCAGGTAGCCGATGGTTTGTCGGCTGAATGAATGAATGCTATCTGAATTATTGTAGAAAAGTTCTGTGAAGTTCACTTTTATTGGTGTCTCTCCAATGTCGTGTCCGGTGTCGTGTCACCCCCGTCTTAATCGATATCTCCCGCAAACTGTTCGAATTTGTTACTGCAAAGCGTCAAGCGTTCATATGGTTGCCTTTATTTTGCAGTTCAATATAACTACTGAACTGATAACTGATTTTTAATAACAAGCATTACTTTTGTTTTTGAGTTCAGTATAAATACTGAACTCACAAATAATTTTTCTCAATTTATTCATGATAATCTAACTTTATGAACATTTCTGCAGGTTCATTTTTGTTCTACTTGTTTTTTGTCATGTTAATCTATAGGTTTGAAGCTGACGTAAATTTTTGCTACTTCCCACTATTTCAAGGAGTAGCCTACGTTCTACTCAGCTAAAATAAGTCATTAACATTTAAAGCAGTGTTAATTCAGAGTAGAATATTCGTACGTATACGTTGTAGACCGAAACGAACCGTCCGAAACAGGCATTTCTGTTTCGCAACAAATATTTCGTGCCGCACTTGAGTGCAAGCGGCTCCTGCAATTTTATCGCGAGCAACGAAACGCTTTAAGCATGCACCGTGTTCACAGACAGGGTTTCTCCTCAAGAAACTTTGCCGATGACGCCGCTGTAATATTCAATGTCCGACGACACTTTTATTCGAGGTAAACGAAAGGCGAAAGACTTTCGTCCAGCAACGTAGACTACGAGTACAAGAAAAGCATCACTGCACCTAGCAACCCAAATTAGAAAAAAAGAATATAAAAAGAAGAATATAAAAAGGGAAGGAAAGAAAGGAATACAAAAATAAGGTAAGGAAGACGTGTCGCAACATAATAACTCCCTTAAACAGCGTTCTCCTATCAGCCCTCGCTTCGTCTTGTACAAGAGAAGTAGTGACGAGAGGCTGCGGCTGACATCAGGGCTGCCCACGTTTTGTGAAATTTTGGCACCTGCAGCCTTGCAGTCGTGGCAGGGCGGGGGGGGGGAGCAGGTTGTTAAGTCTGCATATTGAAATAGGCGGCGAAGCGTAAGCGCATTAAATTTCTCTTCTTGCTTATTGCGATAAAGCTGAAGCGGCGCAATTCATTTCTTCCGACGGAGCTAAAACGATCGCCACCAACTTCGGCCTCGTTACGGGCCGCTCTGCTCGTCCATGCAAGTTCGAGTACATTTTCGAGTGCCGATCGCTCACTCTCGCTGCCTCTCTCTTTTTCTTTCTCTGTGCTAACCACTCTACTCCCATGGCGATGCTGGTTCAGGTTGACCCTCTTGCTGCGGGGGCGAACATTCGAGGTCTGCTACTCAGCCGAAGAGAAAATCGACCCGAATCACAAGAGGTGCGAAGTGGTTCGTTCTTTTCTAGTCACCTCGCTTGTCGACCTCTCGTCGGAGATCAGATTTCATTAATTTACAGCCACACGTAGAGTTTCTTGAGCCTGACTACAAGGTCAACCACGCGCCAGTGTGCACAATGCATTTTGCGCGCGTTAAATAACGTCGCTCAAGAGACGGTAAAAGCTGCCGACCTATCGAGTGACAGACCTGAGCAATAGTACACTTTGAGCATTTATATTTTCTTCTTGAAAGCCTATTGAACAGGTACCCATACTTACTTTTTATGCCATGGCTCAATTTAGCCTGCAATAAAAAGTTTATGTAATAACGAATGCAGGACTGCATGAGAAGCAGTGCGCTGTAGTTGTCCGTGAAATGCATTTTCGGTGCTTTGTCTTATTTAGTGGAAGTAACTATAAATTGTGGTGTCAATTGTTTACATGCGTTAGCATTCTGAAAAGGGAAAACTACAAATAATAAGATGGCATTGGCATACTTGTCTTCATTTTTACCGTCCCATAAGACCACAGTTGGTTTTCTGGCAGTTGTTCCAGATATTTCATTTCTTATACTTTTATTCTAGTCGTGTAAATCTCTCTTATAAAATAAGCGTAGCAATTTCATTGATAATTTCGCAAGCTCAGTTTGACGGAAACGATATACAACGCGTTTTTAAGAATTTCGTGAGCCTGTTGGTAGTGTGACTAGGCTTCCTTGATACTTCTGTAGATAACCAACATTTCTACCGAAGCGGCTTCAGTAGTTTGCTAATTGTGCAATCGTACAAGAATGCCAATATTTTTGTTTTGTTTGATATTCCGGAAGTGTGGCAAAGTATGGAAGGGGCCCACAAGAAAAAAAAAGGGAATGCGCGAAGTCTTCGACCCACCACTCGATTGCCGTTATGGTTGTTTTCCTACGTCCGCTCGCTGGAGTAAATAAGAGCGTGTGTTCTTAGAGCCCGGAGGAGATCCAGTTGCTGCTAAAATTTCTCTCCGTCTGAGGTAAAACAAAGTGCACTGCTATACCTTTTGGAACAGTCTCATTCAAGGCACTCTGAAGAAACGATTCTGGAGTTATTACGCGGTGCTGTTCGAAGCAGCCCCGCAACTGACAAATACAGAGATGGCACCAACACACACACTGGCAGGTGCGTACTCAGAATTTTTGCGTGAGGGGGGGGGGGCACCCCTTAAAATGGCCATCGTTCACTGTCTATGCCATGGCAAAAAAAAATAAGGAAGGGGTGCGGGGATGGGGGGGGGGACACGTGTTCGGTGTGCCACCACCTGGCTGAATCAGCAGGAACCATGGCTGTCGACGTCTGACCTGGCTGACCAGCAAGTTCTGATGGGTCAAGTTAGGTGGCTGAAACAGAGGGCCTATTTCATGACTGAAATAAACCCCCCCCCCCAAAAAAAAAATCCCTAGAATGATTTGTTTTAAAAAAATCTGTTCGGTTGTTACTCAGTATATATGCGTAATCAGCAGCCCACTTGCTTATAGCGCCGTTGTGTTTGGTGCTACTTCTGCTTTTTTAAATGCGAAGCATTTCTTTGCGTACTGCAAGCTCTGTTGGCGTCTATCAGCGCAACTGTCTATCTATCAGGCCACTTTCGACTGGGTGCTCTAGTGATCACCCCCCTAACTTGACGCCAACCAAAATTGGCATGGGAAGGTGAAATGATTTGACGAATATGAAGTGCTGGTCATAACATCAATTCATTTCACATTACCGTCATGTATGTCGTTAAACGCTTCCCGTTAAACAGCGGCACATACCCGCGGGCGGGTTCGTGCCACATGTGTTTGACAGTTTATATCTACCCGTGAATGGCGAGAACATAAATGGGTAATTTTAACGAATATGCGTTAAGAAAAGGATAATATTGACAGTGTTGACCCAATGAACGCATACAATAAGTATTATGGTCTCAGCAGGAATCGAACCAAAACATTCTGCTTGGCATTGAAATATTCTACCATGTAGCTACGCCTGGTCTCGGAACTACTTTTCAAACAGACCATAATGTTTTTTTTTGTAATTGTGAAACGTCAATTGTGGTTCCAGTGTTCGCTATTGAATATTATAAATATTACATACGTACTATACTATCATGCAGCCACCAAATCGGGCTAACGTCCCTTGTAGTTATTTGATATTTGTTTAAATTTATTTATGCATAGCAGTGTCAAGGGCTGCCACCTTCGCAAGCACAAGCGCTACATATCAGCATATCGCTTCTGGTATTGCTAATACTCATGTTCCTGTTGGCATTGTTGCGCAAGTGTAAACAACTGGTTATGTAATCATTTGCAACTGTGCAACATGTACCTATGCGTGCTACATTTGCACATATATTTAGCATCATTTTTATGACGTATCAATCAACAAAATATTACAACACGGTTACATTCCCTCCACAAGCTTCGCACAACGTCGATTCCCAAGGTACGTGAGATCTGCCGAATTTTTTCTTGTTATTGTTGCTGTCTTCCATTGGTGTAGCCAGGCCGGTATGGGTATTTAACGTCCTCCCTGAAATTACTTCAATGTGCTTACGTAAACGCACACGCACAAACACACGCACGAAATAACATAAAGTATGCTGGGCTTGTGAAATGAGACAGCCACCCACGTCGACCAAGGCTTCGCTTGCTCGGCACACTAAACTTCGTCATCATCATAGTTGTCATCATCATGATCATCATCAGCCTAATCTCGCCCACTGCAGCGCAAAGGTCTCCTATGTTACGCCAATCAATTCGGCCGCGTGCTTACTGCAGCCACGTTATACCCGCAAACATCTTAATCTCATCTGCACACCTAATTTTCTGTCTTCTCCTCGCGTGTTAGCCTTCTATCATAATTCAGTCAGTTACTCTTCATGACCAACGGCTATCTTGCCTACACGCTACAAGCCCTGCTCGTGACCACTTTTTGATTCCGGCTGTGATGTCCTCAACACTGTCTCGTTCCCTGGCCACCTCTGCTTTCTTCTTCTATCTCGAGGTTACACATATCCTTTTCCATTCCATTTCTCGCAGTGTTGTCGTCAATTAAGTAGAACCCTCTTTGTAAGCCTCCAGATTTCTATTGGATAGGTAAGTACCTGCAGCTGTTATACAGGGTGTTTCAAGAAATGTGCCCACTGGTATTGAAAAACTACAGAAAGAAGTTATCACTGTTCTACCTGTGATGTTCCCTTTACAGAGGCAGAATGCGTCTTCAGATCTTTAAAAACAATAATTACGGCAGTAATTAAAGACATTAACACAACTATTTTTATCAGTAGAAATACGTGGTCGAGCCCCATGGGTGAATTCAAATCCTTGCAACGAACAGTCCCTAGCCAGTTTGAAAGTTGTGAGATTCTTCTGCGTCTCCTTACCCTTTCCCCAGTGCAGATTAACTGCCCTGCTTTTTTTCACACCATCTCTCTCTTTCTCTCTCTGAAAGGCGACCACTGGTAATAACCGCAGAGCGGTGAGATTAGGCTAATTTTGCATAAGAAACCAAAACTGACGCATCAAGCAGCGTCTACCATTCACTTCGAAAACGCCCGCATTGACGACACTGTTTCTTTCGCCATTATCAATGGTCAGTCTAAGTGCTTCGTTTCGTGGCAGCGCCTTCCTGCAGCACACCCGCTTATCAACGATCGCTTATCCTCCTCCTCCAATTCAAGGGAAACAGTGTCGTCACAAAGGGCGTTTCCGTAGATGTGCTGTTTTGTGCATAGGTTTCGGGTGTGGTGATGTTGCCACAGGTGGGGTTAGCCTGGCAGACCTGGCCGGCAATTGCTTCACATGAGTGACTCTTTTCACGTAGCTTGCCTCACCATACGAATCCTGTCTCTTGTAGAACACGTAAAAGTGCGTTAGCCACTTTTTTTTTTCAAATCAACCGCGCACCTGCTGCAAACACCACTGGTTTTGGTTTCACCTGCTAAATTAGCCAGACTTCATCACTCAACCATGGTTACCATTGGCCGGCTTTCACAAATTTTTAAGTGCCTATGGACTATTTGCACGAAGGACTTGATTTGTACCTTTTGAACTGAACGCTTGTTTTCACTAGTTAAAAAGATAATTGCGTTAATTTTATGATTACTTTTTTATGATTTACACATCTGAGTATGCCTTTCTGTCACAGCAAAAGGAACGCTGCTGCTAGCACGAAGATACCTCCTTTCTTTAATTTATCAATTATAGTGGCACACTTTTTGAAATACCCTGCATGTCGTCTCTTTGTGGGATACTGCTATAAAGTGTCATTCCCGATTTGAGAATGCCTGCCTATTGCGATACTGTCCACCCTTATTCTTCTAGTTATTTCAGTCTCATGGTTGGGCTCTGGTTTCAGTATACCTGTCCTAAATATACGTATTCCTTTACCATTTTTAGGACCTCGCTGCCTATTGCAAAGCATTGTTCTCTTCCGAGACTGTTGCCTATTGCTTTAGTTTTCTGCATAAGTTTAGGACGTATGACACTATTTTTCTTGTTCAATTTAGTAATCATTAGCGGTCATTCACCACTTGAGTTACTAATCACCTCAATTAGGAAAGTAAGACAATTGTTGGAGGGGCTCATTTTCTGTGTTATAGAAAACTAACGAAACTGAGAAAGTATTAAGCCGAAAAATAGCATAGGGAGCGTTATTTTATGGTTTGTTAACTATCGTGTAATGCTTCTCACTTAATTGGAAAGAAATAAAACAGGATAGAAAATCATTTTTTTCATCAGTGGGATTCTAACCCATATATATTGCCACTTACGTTTTCATTGGCTTAATTGTGGTCCGATTTTGTTAGTTGTGTATAATGCAGAAAACGAGTGCATCGGACAATTTCCTTACTTTCGTGCCTTCATAGCAAGAGCTGCATGGGTCGTGGGAGACTTGATGCGTTAGCTAGCATGCGAGGGTTTGTTGATCATCCGCCATGTCGTGCAAAGATGACCCATTCCGTGACGACCTCTGGCAATAAAAGAGTGTTCCACACTCGCCTCCTGAGCTAGGAAGTGCACTAGCTAAAACTCCCAGATAAACCCTACAAAAAAGTGGACAGATGAGCGCCCTTCGTTGTAGTGAAAATGATAGAGCTTGGTCCGCGTAATCTAAAGGTGGTGTCTTGAGAACCCACCGACGGATGGGGTAATATTCGTACACTTTTTTTTCTTCCAATATCAGGGCGAATTATCACAATACAGCTATAATACAACAAATATTTTGACCTATGCATTTTTTGATCTAACAGTCAATCGGTTTTATTTGTTGCGCATCAACGCAATCTCATCAACGAAACGCAGATTAGTAAGGTACTCTCCTTTAACCTGATTCCCTAACTCTTCTGAATCTGCGAGCACGAAAACATTTGGAGAGATTGTGCCTTTTTGCCTTACACCCTTCTTCCCTGCAAATTTTGCCACTTTCATTACAGAGGACTATACGCTGGCTGTGCAGTGGCTGTAGATTTCTTCTGGTGTTTTGATATATGCTTCGTCCGACTTATTACAAAATACACAATAGTATAGGATTACTAATTGAGAACATTTAATTGGTGGAGTCAAGGATTTGATAAATTTCCGGCCGGTCAGTTTACAGTTAGCTGTCTACCGGCTATTTACCAAGGTGATAGCTAATAGACGATAATTTATTCATCAAATTCACAACCTGTTAAAAGACACGCCCGAAAGCATCCTATAAGCGACACTTAACACTTAGCTAGCGCCATTGCGAATTTTGAGTTCGTAACTCACTGTCTAGGTAATCTTTGACCGAAAGAACGATATAAACTATTTCAATATTGGACGAGTTGGAAGAGACTGAACTGTAAACCTATACTACACCTCCTAGAGGTGAGCTTCACTGTCAATGCGAACAATTTCGCTCTTTGCCTCGGCTGGCAAACGCAAGCGCTGCTTGAGAGGGGCTGCCGAGGGGAAAGGGGGAGGTGCCGCGCCGATGTTTCGAGCCCTGTAACAAGCTATGTGATAGACGCGCACCTGTTTCGCCGGCAATCTCTCCAATCGCGTCTCCCTGAAAAGGGTGGGAGCGTGACTATCGGTTTCCAAGCTCTACCGCTTTTCCGCTGCGCAGGCATGTTATTCTGTGCATGCACTGTTGCCACCGAGTGATGGACGTGCCGCGCTTGTTTATTTTGAAATTCCCGAAACCTGGTGAGCAGTCTGTTGAAGATACAAACCGAAGCCAACCATTGTAACATTTTTTTTCTGCAACGATGTAACAGAGAAGATTCTTACGCAACCTGCCTTATCGAAAAGTTCTACCTCATTTCAATACGGCCGTTTGGACAAATAACGCATTCGATAGGGCTCGCAAATTACATCACGTGACGTACAAAAGCTAGTTATATGGCTACAATAAAAAAAGAGACAAGTACAAGGGATGTATGTGAGGAAATTGGGGAAAAATTGCATGTCGCCGTTGGGTAATGGCGATATGGACTTCGTGCAGTGACGAGTACACATTACTGCTTCGCGTCCTCTGCTAAATTAAGCAATTTCAATGACAAAAATAAGCAAATGAGATTCGCTTTTGAGAGTTGAACGCGACAGAGATATTCTGTCCCAGGTGCGTACTTCAAACACTTAGTGCATGCAACCTTTTCAAACTTGCTATGCACCCACTGCGTGACCTTGAGGTAAGAGGCGCGTGTGTGCCCCGTGTAGTGGGTGACCGGCTTCAACCCATGCAGTAATCGTGTTAACCACATGTTTTGACACCCGATGGCAATGTACACTTCTATCACGCATTATTACTGAAATATATTTTGTTGTATTGTGAAGCAGGTACACCGTACGCGTGTGTTTTTAAAGCATGAAAGATACTTTCACTGCATTTCCAAGCAGAGGAAGTTATTTTCATTTTATTTGCAAGCAGCCGCGTGGCTTTGTTGTAAAACATCCGCTTGCCACGCAAACGACCCGGGTTCGATCTCTACTCGGATCAAAATGACCCGTACAACAATCATTGAACCGATTCAACAAATAGACCCAAGAATTATTTAGTTCATTTGCATCGTTTTTGATTTTTCCGTTACGCATAAGATGATGATTTTTCGCTCACAACCAACGACGCCGACGCCCATGCCCACGCCGGAATTTTAGTGAAACGAGCTATTTTACCAATCGCGTTAAAAGACATGGTTTATTACGTACCCAAACCACGGCATCTTTTTGCGTGTGCACATATACGTGAACACTTTCCTATTTCGTACTCTCTAACTAAATGTGACGCCACTCCCGGCATCTAACCCAGAGCTCAGAGGAGGAACGCCATCAAGAGTAACGTGTAAACAGACATGCTGCGTTTCTATACGCAGTTATCTCGGACTTCAAGGTCAGAACCAAGGCACACCAATTAGGGCGCTCGACCGTTCTCCATAGCATGGAACATGAAATGCATTCTAACCATATGCAAGTGAAGCTCCACGCAATAGCGGTGGTTCCGTCCGTAAAAATGCAAGCAGAGGGCAGAATCTCGACGCAGAAGAGCATGCATGCATACGAGCATCAGCGAAACGTGCATACAACGCGTATTCGCCAACCTGCCCTTCCTCTTTCCTCTCTGAAAGGGCGCTGGCTTGAGTGTTGCCATGAGCGTGTTTGCTCGTTGCATGCATCTGAGAGGCCACATAAAAGCCGTGCCGCAGACCTTTACCACGTTACAAACAGCGCTCGTCTCTGGGGCAGAGTAAAAAAATTTAAGTGCGTCATTGCGCGCTTGCGTGGACAATGAGCGGCTTTGATGAAAACTGACGCGGAAGCGATGCCTTTTCAGCGTCGATTTGTGTTCCACATGCGGGTCCTTTTCAGCGCTGAATTGCTCTATAGTGTAGCGGGTAGACAGACCGACTGCTGAAAAGTTATGAATAAGCAAAGAGGCCATATGAAGCACGTGGTAGTTTAGTTTGAGGAATATGCCGTCATCACATCGTAAATTAACAGCTGCTTCAGTCGCCCACGCCAGCACATGCATGCATCGTTTATTGATTCGACTAAGCTAAGCAAGAAGCGTGCTTAAGAAACCAACCATCATCCTTTCAAAGGTTGCTTCATCATGAGACGTGGGGAATTTTAGTTTCTTCATTTTGTTTTGTCTTTTTTGCACTTTTACCGCTCAAATTGATGCTCCGTCTTTTTTTTTTTGTCTGAGGAAATACTTATCGCGAGTGCCTCATGCTTTGAGGCGCAAAGAAGAATGTTTAGTGAACCACTAACATACGGAGCATACTGGCAGCTCATTAACAAGTCTCCCCAACAAACCACACTAAACAAATAGACACTGACAAAGACAAAGCGAGAAAGGTTGGGAGCGCGGCCCATGCAGTGATCTCCTCGGTGGCTCAGGTGAGTGCTCCTCGTACGGTTTGACTAGACGTACGATATAGAAATCGCATTCATCAGTACTTGACCAGAGGGCTTATTCGACATTTTAATTGCATGCTTTCCTTTCATTTCTCATTAATAAAATACTGGTTTGTTTTGGCAAGTCGGGCAAAGTAGGGTCAATATGTTTACAAATCTACGATATGGTCTGCCATTTCGAACGTGTCATTTGGAACCTTTGGAAAAGACACACACACACACACACACACACACACACACACACACACACGCACACACACACACGCACGCACGCACGCACGAACACACACGCACACACACAAAGAAAGGAAACAGTTCTGAGTACGTTCGCCAGAGCACGACATATTGGAGTACTCTCCTGTTACAAGTGAGCTTGTCTTGAACTACACAGTGAAGGAAATTGATCGCTAAGCTCACGTCGAGCGATTTGACCGTAGCGTTGGAGGAAAAAAAACGACATGCTTTAGAATCACAAAAGGTGACTCCTTTTGTGATTCGCAGTGGTACTTTATGTACCACTGTGAATAATAATTTTCGCAACAGCTATGAGGTTTGATGATGATATGTAAGGTGCTTTAGTTTGATAACAATGCTGATCGGGACAACGAACACTGTCCTCCACTTGTCAAGTTACAGTAGCATATACAAAAACTTATTTTTGGGTGATTTGGGTCATTGTATAGAGAGGGAGTAAGAGCGTGAAAACACACCCACAAAGGAGAAGAAGACACGGACACGCAGGTGCTGTGGGTGTGTTGCGCAGACGCAAAGAAATTAAATGAAACACATATATCCGTGTGAAGGCACGAACCGCTGTGGAATATTGTATATCAACCTTCATTATGATTGGGTTGATCGAACTTAGTGTGGCACACGCCAATTATAAATATGACACCTTTCTTCTTCCCGTGTATACTAAATTGGAAAGGTTGCATTTGGAACCTGACAAAATGAGTAACGTACTAGTGTGTTTGCGAAGGCAAAGCCTCACCTTTTAGCATTAAATGGCCTTTCTTTCTCTCCCACTCATTCGTCGTACCATACGTGCATGATTACATTTCATCAAATATACCGGTAGTTGGCAAGAATGAATTTATGTGCATTTCCGAATAATATTACTTAGTTATGCCCGCGGTTACGGGCGCCGGTGAATCAAGGTGTGATGAAAACTCAGCCTTCACTCTTCTAGCAAATCAATCTGTTTCTACAATTTACACCGAATCAAAAATTAATCAAATCTTTGACGCGCTCCTGCATCGTCTACAATTAGTTGTTGCTTAACAAATCACTTCTTGTAGCGCATCAAAAGAAGAACGTCTCCAAGGTGCAACCATGGTAATAATCGCACAGCGTCAGTAGAGCATATCATTACACTAGAATGCCCGAAAAATGACAAACAACGTGATCGATTGACTGATCATATTGAACAGCCTCGACAGGCGACCACTTAGCAAAATTTTTGGATCGTAACCACGTCCTGATAATCAAAAACACGCAGAGAGCAAGCACTCTTCGTGTTTTTAATCGACACAAGTTTAATGAAAACTTTATAGTTATTATAATTACTCCATTCAAAGTGTAGAGTTATGAACATATCTCATAATGACGATACATGTAAGTACATAAAAATTATCTGTGCGGTCTACAATATGACCATGCGGTACGTATACGGACCATGCCCATAGACTATGCAGATGCTTTAAACGCCACATACGGTATATGTACATTCTGCTTCGGATAAATATTTTCATTTGCCTATTTTTTATTCCTCCTAATTTTTATTCTCAGTGCGGGTCATCAAATATTTCTATAGCATAGCCGGCTCCAACTTAGCTGACCTTTCCATATTTTTCATATGTAAATAAAATAACATTGATTATTATGATAAGATGATGGCGATGATAACGATGACGACAAACACAGCAACACCAACAACACCTCTTAATTTCTACTTAAACAGGTCTCGTCTGGTGCCATCCCCTCTGTGCTCAAGCTGTAACGAACCTGAACATATCGACCATTTTCTTATCACATGTCACCGATTCAAAAATCAAAGAAAAAACTGCTTCGAAATTTTATTCAAAAAATTAGGAATATCACTTAATACTCCCAATATTTTGTCTTTTGGGGCCATTTCATTGGGACATAGCGACAGGAACATCTGCAGGGCTCTCTGCGAATTCATATATAACACAAGAAGATTACCTTGCTGAGTCAGCCATCAGCTCTCGAATTTTACTAGTCACACTACCACTTATTATTTAGCTGATACACTGCAATGATTCAACTTTCAGGAGAATTTCATATAACGATTCCACCACAGATATTCAACAAATTCTATTATTTCTCCCCCCCCCCTTTTTTATTTTTTTACTATGCGCCAAATCAATTTCACAGTCAAAACACAGTAATCATATTCCCCTAATCTAGAAAATCTCTAGGTATTTACTTGCATTAACCACCGGCTTCTTGGCCAATCCCCCTTAGTGGGTGAGAGCCAAAAAAGAAAGGAACAAGCAAGCAAGCAAAACAGCAGCAGTGAGAGCAACAACGCAGTGTTGGACAGATGGCTGCACAATTGCTCACTTTTCCACTTTTCTCTTGTTTAAGAGAATAGGACATCTGCTTTGATTTTAGCATGTCCCGTCTCGGAGGTCTAGTGGCTAAGGTACGCGGCTGCTGACCCGCAGGTCCCGGGATCTAATCCCGGCAGCGGCAGCTGCATTTTTGATGAAGGCGAAAATGCCGTAGGCCCATGTACTTAGATTTGAGTGTAGATGAAAGAACGCCTGGTGGTAAAAATTTCCGGAACCCTCCACTACAGCGGCTCTCATAATCGTATCGTGGTTTTGGAACACTAAACCCCACATATATATCTGTTGATTTTAGCAACAGTGGATCTGTGTAGCTTATTTTCTATCTTTTAAACTAATATATAGTACAGAAAAACCACTCCTGAACAAAAGTTAAAGCTCATAATGAGTATCCACTCCCCGACGCAAAACTTGCGTGGTCAGAGCGTGGTGTAAAAAAGCACTTTCGGCACTCTCACTTCCCAGCCAATGCTTCTGTGTTGCTGTTTGGCTGTGGCTTTTGTTTAATCTAATGAACGTTCTATGAGCCCAACACACAAAAATGTGCTGAGGGGCTCGAAAGCGGAAAGCTGGGTACTACTCACGAGTTTCCTTGTCGCGCTAGGCATGTGTTTGGGACGCGACTCGTAAAACGGAACCCCCGAAATACTGCCTTCTACTTTGGGATCGAAAGAGTGGCTCTATGCGGCAGCCTTGCCTCTTGTGTTCCGGGTGGTCCACATGGAGGAGCGTGACCTCTGACTTTTGGAAAGCGATCGCGAGGCGTCCTTGAATAAGAACGAAGGCAGAGTTTCGTATTAGCAGCTGGCAGCATACTATATAAAAAGCAAATACAACGAAACTTCACTTGAAAGGACTATTTGGATTCCAGGAAAAAGTTCGTTAAAATTAGTTTGCTAAACTGAATTGATTCTGTTGCTACTTCCTTATCAGGAGCTCACGAAAACATTAGCACTTGATATGAAAGTTCGACCCTTTTGTTTGCAATTGTGCTTGTTTTAATGTGAATTTCTGTTTATTTTGCATGTTTTTATCAATGCAGCAATCTTTCGCAGCCCTTGTGCCCTCAGGATGGCAATGGGCTGTGCCCAAGCTCTCAAAAGCGTTCACAAGCACAATATAGTGCTTGGTAAGTGCAGGATCTCCCTTGTGCCAAGTACATCTCTGATAATTTATCTGAAATTCTCACCCTCTTCTTCCGTAGTCAAGAGGCTTCCTAAAATCTATCCTGTGGACGTATTGCCGCATGTCCAATGGGAGAGTCACAAGCGACATAGTCCTCAAAAAGGAAAAGCGCTGTTGAGCGTGACGCTGGTGAAACTTATCGCAAAGGGCTGTGCTACAGAAAGTGCGATTGTACTTGTAATCAATATGGTGTGAGAGGCATTGCACGGCGTCAAACTATATGCTCATAGAACTGAAAGGCGCGATGCACTATATTTCGTTAAACCGAAATGCGGTAGCACGAGCTCAAATGCGCTCCGGCGGTGGATTTAAAGAAAAATTATGGACCATAATAGTTCGTTTAACTGACGTTCATTCAGTTGTATTTTATTGTACTTCAGAACTAGCGCAAAGACGGGATAGACGCGGCCACATTTTTCCGAAACGCGTCGTCGCACCTTTTTTATGAGTAGTTGGAAATGGCGGATGCACGACGCTCCCCATCATGTGTCAGACATTACTTGGTCTATTAGTCGCAGCCATACAAAGCCAGCACATGATATAGAACCATTAGTATGACTTCATATGGCTTCATGTCTGGGTATGGCTTCGAGGACCCATCGTGGTGTCGGAGCCCATGGGCGTCGGCAGGGGAGTGCAAAAAGAGCTCTCCCCCTCTGCCCCTTCCAAGCCGTACCAGCCTTCCCCCTCTTCCAGCGCAATGAAACACGGATTTGCATCCCCCAAGACAAGATATTGCGGATGCCCATCGCATCTTGCCGGCGGTATTGTGGTGCTGAGTTCCATTCAGGCGTTGGTTCAAATCCCGCCCACCACCGCCAGGGAAATGCAAGAACTCCAATGTCGGAGAAATGCGAGAGCACCCATATTAGTTATAGGGTCGAGTGTGTCAGACCTGCGATGGTCAAAACTGCCTTCTGTGTCATAGAACGCGTAGATAAAAACAATAACAGATTGCATCAAAATGAAATGAGCAGCAGGTCATTTCTTTTTTTAGTCATAATCCTCAGTTGGCCGGTGACACATGAGCAAAGGTAGTGAACAACATTTTTGCAGTATGGAAACATCATGTTTTCTCTCCACAGCAAAAATCAGCGGAGTTGCTATTTGTATAACATAGTTTACTTATTTTAGTGACAGATCGCAAAACACTATTTTCAAACGAAATTTAGGTTCGCAGTGTGCGCACACCATGTTCAATGCTATAGAACTGGGGTACTCAGTCATGAATATTTCCTCTTTGTGGACTGGTAGAAATGATGAGACCCCTTGCATGGGGAGAAAAAGATAAGGGGAACCAATAAATTAACACAGCATGCAGCGTGAGTCAGGCGCCTTTTATTTTTCCGGACAAAGAAAAGTCACACAAAAAGGCTACGCCAATTCGATTTCAGCAGCTTGTCAAGAAGCTGTGGGGTCTGCTCCTCCATTCAACCTGTTTCTAGCTATTATTGCTCTTCAAATATGCAAGCCTAGAAGAAGCATGCTCGCGTTAATATGTCGAATAAAATGGAAGTGAAAGATTTCCAACCATCTCCTGAGATGGTTCTTTGCCCTTCTTCCTAAAAAAAGAAGGAGAACATAAGTGAGCTTTGCCTCAATGCAAAAATTTTACGCAGTGAAGCACATGCAGTGAAGCAATTGAAAGTGGTTGTTGTAAGAGGACATAATGTGCCTCCAAAAAACTCGTGTTTTGTTTTCCGAGGATCGGTTTCGTTAACCCCCGAAATAGCTTTGTGTAAACACATTCAAAAACAGCAGCTGCAGGATATAAAAAACACTGAATCATCATCAGGACTATCTCATCCTCTACTTTACACGTCGATAGAATGTCCATTACTCAAAAAAAAGAAAACTGTGAGCGAAACTCCAACTTGACGTAGAGCAGAAATTCAAAATTATAACACAATATAGCACACCGAAAATTGCGCAAGAGCCGAATCAGAAGTTGAAGCACCACGTTAACCGAAGCCGTTTACACCATCGCACCGGCAGGGTTTGTATAGCCAACGCTAAGCGAGCCATCTAAGATAGGCGCTCTGGTCAGTCACTGATGACATGAATTGTAAGTCACGTGAGTACAGTTGAAAACCCTGTGAAGTAATATGAGCGGCCTACGAGTAGGACACAGAAACACGCTGAAGTTTATTTTACGTGGCTGGACTACCTAGCCACGGCGGCCGCATTTCAATGGGGCTTGAAATGCAACACTCGTGTGGCTAGATTTAGGGGCACGTTGACAAACGGCTAGTGGTCGAAGTTAATCATATCGTGGTTTTACATCACTGTGGCACCTTGTGCTTTGAGAAGTACCTAATTACATCACGTCTATGTTAAAAAGTAGAAATTAATATTAATATTATTTCACATAGCAGTGCAAGCGCAGCTGGAAGACATCACGAATTTAGGATACGTGAAGGTCACGCTTGCTAGTGTGAACATCAGGGGCCTTGAGTTTATCCGTGGTCGCCATTTGAGGCTTGTGCATTGATGGTATCAATGACAATAATTGTTGGGGTTTAACGTCCCAAAACCACCATATGATTAGGACAGAAGTCATATAGTGGAGGGCTCCGGAAATTTTGACCACCTGTGGTTCTTTAACGTGCACCTCAATCTAAGCACACGGGCCTCTATAATTCTTGCCTCCGTCGAAAATGCGGCCGCCACGGCCGGGATTTGATCCCGCAACCTGTGGGTCAGCAGCGAAGTGCCTTAGCCGCTAGACTAATGTAGTGGGTCAACTGATGGTACCAAGACACTCTTGTTTTGCACATCAACAGTAAAGTTCCAATATGTTGCAGGACTACTACAGGCAGTTAGACATGGCGAATTCAAATAAGTAAGTTCGCGAGTGAAAATCAGATTCACCACTCAAATGAGTGTAGGGAAAAGTTTCTCCAGTGTAAGGCCTCATCGCAGCTTTTTTTTTTCTAGGCCACTTAACATCCCTGGCTTTCTTTTCTCGCCTGTTTCTTTCTCCTTATGATAAAGCTGTCGGAGCTGTATGTAAAATACGTTTGATGTGGACTATTTCCAACTTCACTCGTTAGTAACATATTTCTAGCATTAAAAACCACCGCGAGGTGCCCAGAATTTCGAACAGCACTTTATAATATTTGTATTTTTAGTTTCTTTTTTAGATCAATTTTTATGATTTATTTATTTATTTATTTATTACAAGTACCTACATCGCCCATTGGGCATTGTTGTAGGGGGTTACAGTAGAAAATATAATACAAAACAGCAAAATTCAAGGCAAATAAATCGTGCCTTACAGTATACAGGAGAAATTAACACTTGTAGTACAGCGTTAGAACAAAATTGCAAAACACAGGATTATACAACGAAAGCAGAAATTATACTTATAAAAATCAACAACCAAGAGAAGTACAAAGCAAACGTTAAATATATGGGTTATTTCAGCAGCTCAAACTGCTGTTTCAATGGCTGTTAGGAAATTAGAATCAGAGAATATTGGTATTTTTAGCGCATTCCACTCACTAATAGAATTTGGAAAGAAAGAGTATTTAAAGACATTCAATCTACAGGTATATTCTCTAATTTTATATAAGTGATCTTTCCGTTTGGACATATAACTAGGAGTCTTTAAATACCGCTCTTTATTTAGTCCAGTCTTACCGTGATATATATTATAAAGAAATTTAAGTCTCGGAACTTTCCGTCGTCCACAAAGGGGTTCCCATCCCAAGGCCTGAAGAATTCCCGAAGACCTTATTCTAAAATCGTAGTTTCCTGTAACAAACCTAGCAGCCCTTTTTTGCACCCTCTCCAATTTTTCTTTTAGTACATTCGTGAAAGGGTCCCAAGAAACACAAGCGTACTCTAAAATTGGGCGCACATTTGTAATATACAGGGTTTCCTTGAGTGTTTGCGGCGCGTCGCTGAAATTTCTTTGAAAAAAATGAATTAAGCGCGAAGCCTTGGCTGTGATTAGATCTACGTGACTGGTCCAATCTAGTGTTGCCGTGAATGTTACGCCGAGATACTTAACTTGATCTACCTTTTGTACTGCGCAGGAATTTAAGTAGTAAGACCTAGATACAACCTTTTTTTTGTTATTAAATTGCACATGAAAACATTTAGTTAGGTTCAAACTCATTTGCCACTGAGCACACCAAGACACAATCTTATCGAGGTCGGACTGAAGTACTGTGGTGTCATCAAAACACTTGACTGGGCAATACAAAACACAATCATCAGCATAAAGCCTCACTGTTGATTTCAAACCCAGTGGAAAATCATTGATAAAAATCAAAAACAGAAGCGGCCCCAGGACCGACCCCTGTGGCACCCCGGACAGTACATCAGCTGTTGATGAAGACACACCATTTATCACAACACATTGCTTGCGGCCGCTGAGATAATCCTTAATCCAGTCTATGAGGGTTTTAGGAATACCAAGAAAAGACAACTTATGAAGCAAAAGACTGTGGGGGACGACATCAAAAGCTTTTTTGAAGTCCAAAAAAACAGCCTCTAATTGAATGCCCTGGTCGAATGATGAAGCGATGTCATGCACGAATTCGGTTAGCTGTGTAACACACGAAAGGCCTGCGCGAAAGCCATGTTGAGACGGAGTGAAAAAATTATTATCCTGAAGGTGTTTTATAAGGCAAGAATAGATTATGTGTTCCAGTGTCTTGCAACAAACGGGGGTTAGCGATACCGGTCTATAGTTAGATACATTATCACGGACACCGGATTTGTGCAAAGGCGTGATATTGGCTAACTTCCACTCTCGTGGCAATTTTCCATGCCTTATCGATACTTCATACAAAGCAGCGAGAAATGGAGCTATATGATCAGCACATTGTTTAAGTATGTGGTTTGAAATACCGTCGGGACCATGCGCAGACTGGGGATTCAGCCTATTCAAATGTTTTCTTATACCTGATTCAGTTATTATGATATCATTCATAGCGGGTAACGATCTGAGTGTCGTAACGGGAGATATCGGGCTTGGCGGAGAAAAAACGGATTGAAAATAAGCATTGAAGCATTCTGCTCTACTCATATCATCTCTAAGTAGTTCGTCATTGTGCATGATAAAGGGAATTCCACTGATGTCTTTTTTGTTACTTTTAACGTAACGCCAGACTTCCTTTGGATTTGTTTTGATTTTGCTAGTAAGGGACGATAAATATTCACGCTTCGCCAGCTTTATCTGTGTCTTCAGGCACGAGCCTAATGCTTTAACCTTACTAAATAAATCAGCACTGCGCGTGCGACAATAATTTCTGTACACCCGAGCCTTACGCTTAATTGACGCACGTATATCTTTATTAATCCATGGTTTATCACCACGACGATTGGCAGTTACAATTTTCGATGGGACATAAATGTTTACCAGAGACAACAGTTTTTCTTTAAACAACCCCCACAATATTTCAATGTCATTAGACTGACAGCATTGGATAAACATCGGAAGGTATGCATCCAGTTCGAAATTGATGGCATCAAACCTGCCTCTATCATATGCGAAAACTTTTCGTGAACGAGGTCTACTGATTTCTATCTTTTTCCACTCTATGGTAGCCGCAACGACATCGTGGTCACTTATGCCTGGAATTAGAACAACCGACTTCATTAAATTGTCACGATTCATAAAAAGAAGGTCCAGGACGCTATCACTTGCCGAACCCAGTCGTGTTGGAAACTGAACAAACTGGAAAAGGTCATAAACTCTGGTAAACTCGAAAAAGGCAGAATGAAGTGTTGACCGACTATTTTCAACTGGACGAAAATTGCACCATTCGACATTGGGCATGTTAAAATCACCCGCCAGCATAATTGTTTCGGAGGAAAGAGCCGAAATGGTTTTAGACAAACTAAATAAAGGTAACACACTAGAGTTACCAGGAGGACGATAAAAGGACCCTAAAACTAAACTGTTTCCTTGCGAAAACGTTATTCTACACCAAACCGATTCGGAGTTGTTATCTGCGCCCTGTATTGGTACGGTTGGTATGCCGTCTCGAATCAGAATGAACACACCCCCACCGTGCGTATTACGGTCTTTGCGGTAGGCTGTGTAACCTGTTGGAAAAACTTCGTTATCGGAAATAGGTTCATCTCGCCAAGATTCAGTTCCAAAAACAACATCGGGTTGTGAAATTCGAATCAGGGTATCAAACTCGTAAACCTTATTCTTTAAACTTCGGCAATTGACAACAATCACTGATAAGGTCTCGGGAAGTCGCTTTTTGCGTGGCGCTATAGCGCCCCCCAACCGCTATTGAGCGCATTCTTTCACTGAGTCACTTGCACAGTCGTACACGAAAGATTTACTTCCGATTTTGGCCTCCATTCTGCCCCTGTTGTATTTGATCATAACCTTCGCGTCAGTTTGCTTCCCGTATTGCAGTAACTTTTGCCTTTGCTGGCGAGCGATTTTGGAATAATCCTCACCAATAGAAAAATTCGTTCCCTTTAGTTTTGAGGCAGCAGATATAACTCTTTGTTTGTCTTTGAAAAACGCAAATTTCACAATAACTGGCCGAGGTTTCTCGCCCCCGACCTTGCCAATTCGGTGGGCACGCTCGATTGCGGAGGGGGACACTGTTACACGCAGCTTTTCTGCGCACAAATCGATCACTTTCTTTTCGGATTCATCCCACGTTTCCTTACCCCCATCAGGCAGACCAAAAAACAAAAGATTGTTTCTACGCGACCGGTTTTCTATTTCGTCCCGATTCAATAAAGCGTTTCTCATGCTGTCAACAAGCTGGCTGTGTTGAGTGGATAGCTCTGCCTTTTCCTCGCTTGATGATGCAGTAGGCAAGTCTCCTGCCAACCTATCAATTTTGCATTCGAGGGTTTGAAGTTTATCCTTCAGTTCTTGCTGCCCGGTCTCTAATTTCTCGAGTTGTTTCATAAGCTTGTCCTGTGCCTCGGATATCTGCGGTAAACAACGAAGAGCCCTTGCAAGCTCTTGCTCCAGTTCCTTGCTTATTGGCCCTGGGTTTTCCTCCACATCACCTGACAAAAGCAGCCTTGCCTTCACCGCAGCCAGAGCAATAAACTCATCAATGCTAAGCACAGCACAAACCAACATTCGCACAAAGATCCCGGGGGGCTCCGGTACCGACTTTCGAACAGTAGCACCAATCTTATAACGATAAAATTCACCAACCTGCAAAAAGAGCAGCCGTAAGTGTGCGGTTCGCATGTCGGCACCGGAACCCGAAGGGCCCAGTTGCAGCAGCAGCCTAAGTAGCTTTTCGTCGTATGACGAGCACCCCTGGTGGCGGTCGACGCCTCCGTCAGTCACATGTGGCACCCGTGACGCATCGAGATGCAGCCGCAGGCACGTGTCGATGACAGCAGCGGGACAAGTTTTCACGCCTATCCCAGCGCTGCTGCAAAGAGCCTCTCTACACTGCGCAGCCGCGCCGAGGAACTGTTGATGCGTCGTCCACCACAGGAACTCGTTGAAGGTCCCAGCGATGCTGGCAGCTGAACACATTTCCTTGCTATCGCTGTTGTGTTCATGTGGCCATGACTCAAAACCGGCGCCAAACACCGCTACCATAGCCTGCAAAAAGAGCAGCCGTAAGTGTGCGGTTCGCATGTCGGCACCGGAATGATGACTTACTTAGATGTTTAAGCCCCAGAATAGCACCCGCTCCTGATCGCTGGAATTCAGAATAGTATCAGTTCTGAAAGTGAACGCCCATATTATACGGCTACATTTCAACATGCTAAATTTCGCCCGTAGGTTCTTCCACTATCTCTGCCTTGCTCAAAATGTCGTACTGGCGACGTGTGTGCACAAGAGCTCTACCGAATCGTTCACTGGTGAACACCCAATATGATGCGTGGGCTCTATTCTCTTTTCGCCACGAAGGCTCGCTCGCTCCACGTGAGTCGGTTTGGAAAATACCGGCTGCTCAATCCCAAGAGCCCAGAAAGGTGCAGTGGTTCCCACTACGCGCAGAGATAGGAGACTTCGAAATTCCCGTTCACGTTGAGATGAGGATGCTTGTCATGCCAGTCTAACTTTGGGGACACTTCGTTTGAACGAAATGAAAGCCAGTGAAGTGACAAGTTTAATTAGCTAATTATAATTGTCATTATCGTTCTCTTTCGTGTAATTGTGTTGTTATTTAACATATCTCATAGACATGTTATATGCAAGTGCATAAGCAACTTATATGCAAGCACGGATTCTATCCACGGCAATATGTGTGACCATGCTCTATGCATTGGACTCTGCCCTGAGGCGGCACACTTTTTTCTATGGCACATATGTGTACATACTGCTTCCCATTACTTTTTTTATTATTTTATTTCTTCTTTTCTTTATTTCGTGTGTTGATTCAATACTGTTATCATGTTGATTGGATAGCCGGGTTAGAGGCTATGTCCACGGGTTTCTGGTAATAATAATAAATTAAAGAATTAGTTATAATATTTACCATACCAATCGTTCTGCGCAGATTTTATCTGTTTATTGACCCGGAGGCTGAATGGCGATAGCGTTGCATTGGTATCCTGAAGGTCACGAATTCGACACCTGTCCTGGCTGGCTCCACGTCGATGAAGGCAGAAGGCAGTAACGAAAGTGTGTCGTCTCCTAGAGGCAGTTTAAAGTGTTATATGCATTCAAAATTTTCGAGAAATTCGCTATAGGCCAAGAGGATCTCGTGCTCAACTTTCCAGTTTCGAGACCATTAAAACTTATCATTGAGCTTGATGTATTCACTAGTAGGCGTAATTATTCTGGACCCCAGTAGCCAGATTCCGACACAGTTTGAGCTGGATGGCCAATTTGTTACCGAGGCAGCAGACAGCAAAGCAGGCACCACGGGCATGTAATAATGACAGGATGATAATTGTCGTGGTTCATATCTATTTTTTTTCTATCCGCTAGCTTTTGCAGTAGCCAGCAGAAGACTGCTGTTCCGCACAAGTGCCACAAATTGCGACCTGCGGATTCTCTGCAGCAAAGTTGAATCCAAGACAACGCATTATAGTGCTGGCGTCCTACGTGCTATCGTTCTATTTTCTTTGGCGCCTGATTATGTCGCTACTTTCTATTCCGACAAAAGGAATGCCATCAATATATTTATTTTACTTCTATTCATATTGTCGAGAAGCAGTATTTTGAAAGCGATCATCAACATCATGCTCGCGTAATAACTTTACCAAACTTTCGCTTGGTCTGAGAATTTCTTGTTTCATGCGCATGGTCGTCTCGAAGCTCATTTAAGTCTCCTTTGATTAAGCAAAGTCGCGAATGTATATGAATGGCCCCGTCCATGCCTGCCAGTATCATCATTTCTAGTTTAAATATTATTTGCATAATACACATTACTCAATAGACCAATATACAGCAGTGGGTCCCGAGGTTGGTAACCTGGCAGGAGCTCTCACGCAGATAACGCCCGAGATATACAGACTCAGAAAAAATAAATGCATCGACTTAGCTTCGTTTCTATAAAGAACATTTGCTCTCATGTTACCGCCTCATGGCGTTATAAGCTGTCATGGTGCGGCACAAATGGCAGTATACGAAAAATGCTTGATGAAGATCCTCACATAACAACTTGTCGATGGTCCAAAGAAATAGACACGCTTCAGATTATGAGCTTCCGTATATCAAACCACACTCCGTTCACTTCCATAAACCGAAGGTGTCTTTGTTGGAGACAGTATATGATTTTTGCTCTCTGTATGGAGCAAGAACCTTGCTTTTGGGTGCTACCGATTGATATCACCGACTTCGCTAGCGGGTAACCGACAATCAATAACGCTGCTTCGATTTGTCAAGCTCGATGGCCTCTAAAGGCTTCCCCAACTTCACGGTGCACTTTTCAATGCTGTATTCGGCAAATTTAAATTTTTTTATTTTGCTCTCAGCTATCTTTCATCTCTGTCTTCGAGGTTACAACAACGCTTGCTTTCCACTGATACTAGCTAAATCAGAGACCATACAGTTCTTCACCTACTTCATCTACTTAGACGTGTTGTAGAAGCTGTCTTTCGTATTTAGTTTTAACTTCGATATTATTTGGAGTGAACTTGCAATAGCAATGATTTCGAGACACCCTGTTTTTATGTTGCCAATCATACCACGCTTTTGTCAAGTAAAAAAAAGGCAGTATCGTGCGTGAGTGGCGGTATCACATTCGACACCAATAATGTTAATCTTGACGCAGAATCTGCAGTTTCACTTTTCGGGCTGCCGTGAATCGTATGCGTAGACGCATAAAATAAAATACTGCACGTCAACGGAAACTTTTGGTTGGCCTTTTGGTAAGGTTTAAGGAATGCCCTGTGATTGAGGATAACGGCGAACGATGTGATGCAATCTTTCTGCACGTTTATACGTCGAAGTGGGCTAGGAGCGTCGGTGCACTCTGTCGAAACTCACCACTGCGCGCACAATTATTGCGCAATGCTGCAGCTAACGGAGCCGACCGTATACTTGCGGCATTGACGCGTCTGCGTCTTATCATCTTGGATGCTCTATTTTCTACTTTACACGCTTGCTCTTACTTCGTGTGTCTCATCGCACACCCACCTAGTTGCTACCCTCCTTCCACATTTTCTCTTCTGGTTTCTTTTTCCGCGAAACAGGTTGATATTTTTTTTCAGCTGGGGAGGTGGAGCGCTCTTTTTGCATTAGACCTTCTCGACAAGGTGGCATTTTCGGCGTGAAGGCTATGCGTCGAAGATGGCGTAAAAACGCTGCAACAGAAGCTTCGTCCAGACAGTCAGCAATGTCGTCAAATCCTCCATGTTGACAGCTGGTATTGCCTCCCGCGGGGCTGCAACTATCTGTTTGGCCCTCTTAGACTCACGTCATCGCTGAATCTGTCAATATGAGGGAATCGGGCAGACAAATAAGATGCGTTCACTTTGCTCCGGCTCCAGCTAATAAAATAGAAGTAAGAAAATAGAGCCGAGTACGCGATGATTGTTCAGCCGCAGCCTCACTGGAATTGCGGCTGTTTGAAGCTGAGTTTCCTTGTTTTTGTCTTTACAACTCTTTTGGTTAGAATATTCGCTTCTGTGAGACACCAAACAAAACAACTAGACCTCATATTTACGCATATTTGAGTTGCTTTCATGCGCGGTCTTGATGAATTGAAGCGTTAAAGGCCGCTTCAACTGCTCCGAGGGCTGTATAAGTGGATCGGCGCGTATACACCCTAAGAAGGTGCGCTTAAGAGCAAAACGCTGTATCCTACAACCACGCGTATTGTGGCAAAGCAAAAGACGCACACAAGGCTTGCGAAATGGACAGCGAGCGTCGACGCGAGTGGTTCGGGACTATATGTCACGTATAGAAGCCCTCCTTCGATTCCTAAGTGCCCAACGGACGTCATACACTGCTCGCGACTTTCATCTCAACAGCTTTCATGCAGCACCAAACGACCTACGAACACGAGAAAGCACACTAGGATGCCGCACAGCGCTTATGTGTCTTCTTGTGTTCGTGCATTGTTTCGCACTGCATGAAAGCTGTTCAGATGACTCATCCAACCAAGATTGCAGCCCTTGTAGACTTAAAACCAATCGGCGACGCTTTTCTCCTAGTCTTTCGCTCCTCAGATGTCGAAACGAAGCTTGTAGAATAACTGTTATCAGTTTTGAGAAAACTATTTGCGATAGTAGTTAAGCTAGTTAAGCACAAGTGTAAACATTCAATGACAAGCATTCTAGGTATGTCAGATCACAAAGCATTGATCTTACGTGAACAGTGTTGTCCCCCTCGTAGAACCTGGAACACTTGTTTTCTTCGTGAGATAACGATTTATTCTGATATACACGTGTCATAATCCGAAGTTATGACACAACCATCAACCCTTTAAAAATAAATCACTTGATTTACTTTAATAAGTTCAGTGTACGTATACCACTAGTGCCTAACCGGAAGGGGACGGGGGTTAAAAATAACGAGCACGTTGCACGTTCGCATGTATGATGGTAATAGTCAAGGGTAGCGAGTTGGGATAGTTGGTATGTCATTTTCACTTTACAATAGTGCAGCAAAGATTGGGGACACACAAGGAAGTTTATACACTCGACGAAACAAATTTATTCGTCCCTGTGTGTCATCGTCCTTTGCTGCTCTTTCAGAATTCAAAGGCTGGAATCGTGTAGACGCTGCAGCAAATGATTCTTTCAGTGAGAATATCCTGTATCGGCCTGTACCTTACTCGGCAACAAAGCGACTCGGTACAGTCACGCCATAACTCGAAAAAGATGGCTTATGAAGTATTGCTCCAATAAGGCAATTGTATCAGTACGGAGGCATATTTGCGCTGAGTCTATTTGAGTACCATTAGCATTTCTGCTGCGTGATTTCGTAGAGGGTGCAGTTTATCGTCAGTATACCTATTGAGTTGGTTCACATGAAGCTATGTGTGAACGAATTCGTTGCTCAAATGCTTTTCTGAGTGTGAGCGATTTAGAAAGACGGCATCGTTCAGCAAAATGAAGGAATGTTTGGGAAATTCACAATAAAAGCTTCGCTTTCAGAAAGATTTCTTGCCACTTGAAGTGTTATTAAATGTGCCCATTTCCTGCCAGGTACGCTGCACATACTTCAGTGAATGCTTAGCGTGGAAGAATCCACGGAAGTAAGACCAAATGTGCGGGAAGCTCTTGTAGTTTTCAGATAATTATTTTCTGCACTGATTCGCTTAAAACATACGTGATCGTTACCCATGAAGAAAAAATTGGTTTCGTGCCGTGCTCAAAACGTCAAGAAGCTCTTGTTTTGACTTCGTCTGTCATTAATTCTCTCTTTAATTTCACTCAGGGTATGTCCCATAGCGTAATATACGAACGCGTAGATCGTTACATTCGTTTCCAAAAGCACTGAGCCTATGTGTGCAGTGTAGTCAGCAAGTTCATGTAGGATTTCCTTCGCGCGCATGCAAGGTAAGTAAGCAGGCCTTCGAATGGCCTAACAGCCGTGTGAACAGCCTTTGCTACGGCGTCTCTGATAATCATATGGTGGTTTTCGAACATTAAACCACACATATCAATCAATCAATCAATTAATTAATTAATCCGCTATATGTTCTTTTTTCTCATAAAGTCAGAAACTAATTCTAGCTCAGGAAATGCAGGCACAAAAGAAGACAGGAGACAGTTTTCTGTGCTACAAGTAGTACCAATAAGCCCTAATCGCTGTAAACCCAGGGATGTACCGGCGAATTGCTCAGATGCATATGGATGCAAGTATGGCAACTTAGAGCAGCTACTTTTCTTATATACCAGCCTTTCTTGCTTATGGGGGAAATATTGTGAAAGCTTGCTAGAAGTCAAACAAGGCTTGGTCAGATCACAGCAGCTGGTGGACTGCTTGCGGACTAATCAGCGCTCGTGTTCTAGGAGCGATGCATAAGAGGAAGAGGAGGACGAATGTGAAGAGGAGATCATGTGCTCTGTCATGGAGCGTATAGTTTTTCTACGCCACAGAGCCAACTATACGTGGTCATGCTTCCTCTATATAGTTTTTAGGGGCGAAGCTACCTTTAGTCTAACCTTGTCATGCGTCACGTGTAATCGAGAGAAAAAAAGACGAGAAAAAAAAGAAGGCAATATCTGCAGAACAGTGTAATAGACGCTGCTGTAAAATAGAACTACGTACAAACTGCAGTTGCGTGAGGATATTCTAGATGGCGCTGCACTACTACTCTCCAATTGGCTGTTGCACGGGCTGTGTCTGGGTACGCGGAGAATGAGTGCCTCTCTCAATCTCCTGGATAGTTGCTGTACGTAGCGGATCCTTTGCGGGCCATGGACGAAGCAGAGTGGCGGGTGCGTTGAAGACGCTTGCGCTCGGTTTCCTTGGCTCGCGTCTCGTCGCAGTTACTCGCGCACCGTCTGCATTCTCCAACGCGATCAGACACATGGACCCATGCACGGATTAACGGACACACGGACGGATTGACGGACGGACGATACGCGCCACTCATCATCATTTACTCTGCAAATATATGCTGTGGTTTTTATAACACTTTTTTGTGTACGTTGCTTTCTACCTCTCTCTCCGCTCATTTCTTTCACTGTCTTACTGTTGTTTTCCCTCCTAGGTGATTCCACGTTAGATCGAACAAAGAATGACTGGTCGACCTCTTAAATTTATTTCAGAATGTTATGTAGTGTTGCCTGATTAGCGGAAAGATAAAAAGTCCGCAATTAGTTTTGCTCTGACAGTTTTTTTGGATGCGCAGTAAATAAATAATCACGAAGAGGTGAAGTGGTACGCTTACTTGCTCTGCTGTTTTTATTATTTGAGGATGAATTAAACGAAATTTATTTAGGCTACGTACTTCAAATTTCTTTTGCTACGTAAAGACGTAATAGCGCTTACTTTCTTTATTTCCCATATCTGCGTACTGCAAAGTTTTAATAGAATTATTTGGCCTAAAAATGGTTTTTTATTAGTTTGCAGGTCTTTATTTTTGAAAGGACTTATGACAGAGTGGTGAAAATTTTTCAGTATGTTTATTTATAAAACTGACAAAGCTTATATTAAAATAATTATTCAAAAGTTATAATCACGCTAACTTCAAGAAAAGAGCACGCAAGGTATATTTTGGACGACAATTTAAAAAAGAAATTTTTCATATTTTTATGCTTTCCCCACGTATGTATATACTTATTTATTTTCCTGTCCATGAGCTTTTACAGTCGATAAAAATGTTGCGCTGTACGGTTTCACTCGCAGTTACGGCCCGTCAAAAAATGCCCTTGCGCAAGGATAGGCAACGGTTTAACTGAGTTCCTGTTCGCTAAGTATGAAATGCAGGCCTATTCTTCAGTTTCTTAAATGACAAGTAGCACTAAAATAGCTGTTGACTTCACTGAGGATGCCAAATTATTTGGTCACGGGAGCAGCCATGAGTGCGGGATCACCGGCAAAGCAAGAACACGCTGGCTATGTACCATGGTGAAGAAGGCCCGTCGAAAGAGGCCTCTGTGCCAGACTGAGCACAACGAGTGGGCTTGATGATATGATGAAATTGGTGATCGCGTACGGCTATTCAACTTGGCATAAATTGGTATTGAGTCATTATGTCTTGCAGCTGCGAAATAAACATGGTAGTGAATGATTAGAAATTAGTGTTGTACGAGTGGGGCTCATTGAAGCACTGTAGCATGAAGCTGTGATGTGTAAGTCGGTTGCTCTGCAAAAATTTCGTGTCTTTGAATTGAGCTTTTTGTGCTCCGAATGGTAGTCTGCACAATAATTTTGCTAGGAGCTATACTTTGCCGCCATGAAACACGCAGCAGTAGATCAAAGCGCGAGACTTATATTGGAGTGAAATGAAGTGTGCGCAGAGGACTGTGTGCACGGCCAGTGCAAGTAGTCGGTTGCTGCCATATGAGATGGGTGGGCGCACCCGGTTGTCAATAGTATGGAATTTGTTTCCTTTTGGTTTGGCTCCTGGAACACCACCTTTATGGTTTTCACTGAGATCAATCAATTCGCGCATCGCAGTTTCTCTAACTAAAGCGGCTATCATCCGCGTGCGCGAAGCGAATGCTCGCAGCTTCCTCACCAGAACATTCAGGTGCTTCCCACCGAGAGAACGAGGTCAAAATTCACCTTCCACGTCGATACCTCGAAGTGTTTCTTGTGCGGGCGCTGAATGTGGTCGAGGGTCAGCTACAGGCAGCGAATCCATGACCTTGGCTGATTGCCTCTATTAACGTGCCAAGGACCTGCGTTCGAATCCTGACGTGGCCAAGTTACATCAGTAATCTCGGGACGTTCTGTTTAATTATACAAGTACGTATTGCAGACTTGCGTTTGTTCGCGTTTACATTGTACACACAAAAAGCACCAACAATGTCTGCTACGTCTGCAATATTAACAGCGCGTGGCTGCTGTGCGAGCAAAAGGTGATAAAATAGGTTTTCTCCAATGACCATGCGTGGAAGTTACCCCCGGCTTTATCGCAACCTATCCGTCTGAGGACACGAAAACGAGCCCGCTTTGACCTGGAACACGCCGGACTGTGCGTCCTTGCTTGCTTGTTAATTCCACACTCATGGCCACTCCCGGTACAAAACCATTTTGAAATTGGCGTCCTTAGTGCAGTCGACAGCTATTTCAGTGCTGCTTGCCTTTCAAGAAACTGAAGTATAGGCCTCCATTCCATACCTAGCGGGTAGGAGATCCGATCTATCGTTGCCTATTCTTGCGCGAGGGCATTTTTGATGGGCCTAAATGCAAGTGAAACCATAGAATGCAACATGTTGCAACATTGTGAAAACTTTTGTGCCAGATAATAAGCGGGGAAAGTAAAAAAATATCAAAACTGTTTTTTAATCGTCGTCCAAAGTTTTCCTTGCATGCTATTTTCTTGAAGTTAGCATGATTATATCTTTTGATTGAAAAGTTTTAATATTATAGGCTTTGTTGATTTTATAAATAAGCATACTGAGAAAATAATGCAGATATTTCCCAGCTCTGTCCTAGGCTCTTTTTTGAAATAAAAGCCTCCAAACTAAGTAAATAAACGTTTAAGGCCAAACTTCAGAATTTTTTTTCTTAATCTACATGACGCAGAGATTCCATATATAAAAGAACGTAAGCGGAAGTACATCTATATTCAGCTAAGAAAATTTGGGGAACGAAGCTTTAAGATATTTTGTGTAATTCGTCCTCAAATTCGAAAAAAAAAACAGCCTAGCAGGTAAGCGTAGTACTCCACCTCTTCGTCATAGTGCATTCACTGCGCTTTCAAAATGTTTGGTACAGCAAATTCAATTGTGGATCTCTGCTTTCCACTGATGAGGCAACAATATATAAAATTTTGAAAGAAATTTAACAGGTCGACCAGCCATGCTTTGTTCGATCTTACGTGAAATAACCCTCCTTTCTAGAAGGCTGTCTTCTCTTTTTTTGTTTCTTTTTACATCTTTTCTATTTATGTGAGTTTGGTCTCTCGCACCTTATCTATTTATCTGTGTTGTCCCCTTTCTTTCTATTTTTTCTCTCTCTCTCAGCGTCTCTCTGACTCGTTTTCCCACCTTACTTTTCTTCCTTCTAACCCTCACTTTACATTTGCACCACCTTGATATGCAATACTATACAACGCTGTGCTCTACTCTGCCGGGGGGCCTGGATATCCGAGTAGTTTGAAAAGGGAGTACACGAACTCAAATCTCACCTTGGCAAAAAATAAAATAAAAAACGTCATGATTTATTCATGAGGTGAATGATGATGAGTGGGCGAAGCAGGGGGATGGTTCGATGTTACTCAATGTTACCGTAAATTACCCGTGACTTTGACCACTCACGCATGTAAATGAGGGCCCACTGGTGTACATTTATATACAATGTCCATTGGTTATGACTGGTCTGTTGTGTTGACTTGTGAATTTCGCTTCACCTCCATTATTACTGCTTTGTGGTATCGGATCTATCCTAGAGTTGGTAAGGACGCGAGGTCTGAGCACGTTCCACTGGTGGCTGTTGTTTATTTACAGTCATACGAAAAGCATCGTAGAGCATCTCGGGACGTCACATACTGCGCGAACCAGTCATTGTCCGTGATCATCAGCGTCATCATTTTCATCGCCATTAACGTCATCATCATCAAGGACCATCAAGCTACGGCACACGCCAACGCCTCAGACGAATAAGCCTATGCTTTAAGATGCTTGGCCCCTAAAAAGCTTCTTCTCGACCAAAAACTCTCATTTTTTCTTACCAATTCTTTCTGTCTCTCGCTGTACTCTTCATTCCACCCATCAAGTTATTGAATCGCTGGCCGTACAAAGCTGCGCGCATCTTAGCAAAGCAGAAGAGAAAAGCAATGAAAAAAGGGACGTAAATGGCGAAGGCCGGTTTATAATAGTTATATTCAAGCTCATTCTTCAACAATATTGGTACTTGGTTTCTTTTTGCTTCGTTTTTCTTTTTTTTTATTTACGCTGATGAGTTAATAAAAACGATTCATTGCTAAATATTTGGAGATTATAAACAATTGGATTTATACATCAAGGCTCCGCCCGTTTCATGGCCGATTCCCTATGGTAGCTTGAGCCTGTTTAATAAGGGTCAACCAACCAATCAATTTTCTATCTACGACACATGGCCAACCTCGACCTTGACAGCTCTGCTGCAAAACTTCGTAACTGAGTCCTGCATCCCACTGGTAAATATTGCGATGGGTATGCGCTCGCCGTAGCCGCTCGACGCGTCTGAGCCGTTCTCTAGAGGCCATATAACGGTGACGACGCATGCTTGCAGCGGCCTCCTTCCGATGAGAGATGGAGGTTAAACTAATTAGGTTGGCGACATTAAAAGCATCGATTGGTTGCAAAATTTTCCTAAAAGCATCACCGCGATGTTCGTTCGAAGCAATGAATTTAGTGCAGCTACACAAAGCCCTCTCAAACAATGTCTTCACTTCAGAAAATTTACTCGACGCCATAGATATTTATTTATTTAATATTGTTTTATTGCTTGAAAAACACATCAAAATTACTAATGAGAACTAACAAAACAAACAGCTAATGATGTATCATCATCATCATCATCAGCCTGACTACGCCCACTGCAGGGCAAAGGCCCCTCCCCTGACCTGCCAATCAACCCGGTCTTGTGCTTTCCGTTGTCACGCTATACCCACAAACTTTTTATTCTCATTGGCTCACCTAGCTTTCTGTCTTCTCTTCCTGCGCTTGCCTTGTTTGGGAATCCAGTGAGCTACCCTTAATGACGAGGCGTTATTCTGCCTATACGTGCTACGCGCCTGGTTCTTCTTGATTTCAACTATGATATCCTTAACCCCAGTTTGTTCCCTGATCCACTCTGCTCTCTTCTTGTTTCTTGAGGTTACACCTATCACTTTTATTTCCATCGCTCACTGCGTCGTCCTCAATTTATTATCAACCCTCTTAGTAAGCTTCCAGGTTTCTGCTCCGTAGGTAAGTTCTGGCAAGATGCAGCTGTTATATACTTTCCTCTTCAGGGTTAGTGTCAGATTACAGTTCATGATTTCCGAATGCTTGGCGAATGTGATTTAACCCATTCTTATTCTTCTAGCTTTATTTAACTCGCATGGTTCTGCTCCGTGGTTCGTACCTATTCCAAGTAGACATGATCCTTCACAGCTTCCAACGTCTCTCCACCTACCTCAAGTGCTGTTTTCAGACCAGACTGTTCTACATTACTTTAGTTTTGTGAATAATATTTTCAGATCTACTTTTTTGCTTTTCGTGTCCAGTTCTGTAATAATGAGCTGTAGTTGGTCCCCTGAGTTACTCATCAGGGTATGTATGGTTGTCAGCGAGTCGCAGGTTACTAAGATACTCTTCATTAACTCTTATCCCTAACTCTTCCCAATGTAGGGTACTGAAAATATCCTGTACACGCGGTGAATAGCACTGCAGAGATCATGTCTCCCTGCTTTACATTCTTTTTATTGAGATTCTGTCACTTTTTTTTATGGAGAACTGGGGTGGTGATGGATCCACTGTAGATTTTCTCAAGTATGTTTATGTATAGGGTTCTTCGATGCCCTGATTTCGTATAGTGTCTGCATTACTGCTGATATTTCTAGTGAGTCAAACGCCTTCTCGTATTTTATAAAGGCTATATATGGGGGTTGGTTTTATTTCGCGCATTTTTCTATTACCTAATTGATAATATGAATATGGTCTATTTTTGAGTAGCCTGTACCAAATCCTGCTTGATCGTTTGGTTGACTGAACTCTAATGTCACCTTTATTTTAATAGCTAATATTTTTGTAAATCGTTCGTAGGGAACAGGCAGTAAGCTTATCAGCCTATAATTTTTCAAGTCCTTGACGTCTCCTTTCTCATGGATTAAGATGATGTTGGCGTTGTTCCAAGATACTGGTACCCTTCCCGTCAAGAGACACTTCGTAATATGGTGGCCAG
This sequence comes from Rhipicephalus annulatus, assembly GCA_013436015.1. Taxonomy (NCBI): domain Eukaryota; kingdom Metazoa; phylum Arthropoda; class Arachnida; order Ixodida; family Ixodidae; genus Rhipicephalus; species Rhipicephalus annulatus. The sequence continues at coordinate 100,298 of WOVY01011403.1, forward strand.
TTTTTACAACACAATCTTCCACCATCTTTCAGGAGGTCCGTTGGTATACCTTCTCCTCATCGGCAGCTTTGCCTGCATTCCTTATAGGGCTTACCTTACTTCGCCTGTCAGAAGGTATAACATGAAGAGAATTCAGCAGGCTGTATGTAAAAAGTGGCAGAAGCCTCAAAGCTGCGAAGGCAAACTTGTCCATCGGCAAAGCTCGGAGATATGTATTAAGGGACAAGGAAGGCAATGCCGTAAGCAGTATGGATAGGATAGTCGGGGTGGCGGAGGAGTTCTATGGAAAGCTGTACACAAGCCGAAACAGCCAGGATGGTATCGTGAGAAACAATAATAGTCCAGAGAAATTCAACATCCTACCAGTAGCTAAGGATGTGTAGAGGATGTTATTTATAGCCCCGCCGCGGTGGTCTAGTGGCTAAGGTACTCGGCTGCTGACCCGCAGGTCGCGGGTTCAAATCCCGGCTGCGGCGGCTGCATTTCCGATGGAGGCGGAAATGTTGTAGGCCCGTGTGCTCAGATTTGGGTGCACGTTAAAGAACCCCAGGTGGTCGAAATTTCCGGAGCCCTCCACTACGGCGTCTCTCATAATCATATGGTGGTTTTGGGACGTTAAACCCCACATATCAATCAAGGATGTTATTTATAGTACGCGTGATTAGAATGGAATTGTAAAGATTTACATCATATTTTTTTCTCTTTTAGCGTCACGTCCTACGTGACGCCTGCAGGCAGAAATTGAAGAGTGTTCCACGCTTGCCGTCAAGGCCACTAGCAGCGCTGACCCAGTATTAAATGCACATAAATACCCCATAAAGTAGACGAGTGGATGATCAGCACTGTAGCTCAGCTGCAAATTGCAAAAACATTCAGACGCATTATTAGAAGGTCACCGGTTCTGTCCCTGGCAGCGGAAAGTTATCTCTTCGTCTACCTTACTTTCTTCACATTTACATCATAAGTGCTAAAAATAACAATTTCTAAAGTACTTTCCTTGGCTGTCTTGTCAGTTAGTTCTAATTGATAAGAAACGCAGACCCTTGAAATTTTCCCTCTTTCGAATACGCCCAAATTATGGATTGCTAACAACAATCCTCCAATTATTAGTTTCGATAATGAGCACCTTGTTCCAAGTGAAGGGTCTGGAAACATGTGCAACATATTTATTATTACTTTTTGTGTGCGTGTGTGTGTGTGTCACCAGACGTTGTGATAGTATAATGCCCGTATTTCAATGCAGTCGCGCGTGCTGAAGACTGAACATCCAGCGAGACGAAGAATTATGGTGATTGCTATGATTCTAATACCCACATGAAGATGATGAGCTACGTAGTGGGCACTCACTCTAACTGTTCCCCATTAAAAAAGCCGTCAGCAAATTACTAAGGGTAGGATCGAGAGGCGAATATATGAAATATGATTGCCCCAATTCCGTGACGAGGTACATAGCGTGCTACAGGTTTTCATACAGGTTCAGTATACGGCACTTCTCACATTTCCCGCATTTTATATCACAATTCTATGAACACTACCGTACGTTGTTGGTCATGTAACGCTCCGAAATGTGGCTAATAATACACTATTGTTGTGTTACGTGAAATGGTTGCGCAAAAAACCTATTAAGTTTTTAGGTTTTTTGTATATGTAAAAGACAGTGCATTCTAAAAAAACAGCACACGAACAGCACCCAGTAGAAGAGCTGGTCAAGTCAATATGTCCTGACTCACGGACAATACTTCATTTTGTTCAAACACAGACTAAACTGTGTAATATAACTAAAAGAAAATTCGGCAGACTTCACGTACTTCGGGAATCGATGTTATGCGAAACATGCAGATGGAAGGTGAATTTGTTTATTTTTTTTGAGCCAGGCGTTATGAATTGGCGCTATATGTATGTACAAATTCAGGCACATTTATACGCTAAACAGCCGGGCATGTTTTATTTCAGCTGTTGTTTACAGTTGCGTAACGATGCCAACAACAACGTGGATATAAGCAACACCAGAAGCGGTAAGCTGATATAAAGCGCTAGTGTTTGCGCTGGTGAGCACGAGGAGCCCGAGCCCTCAGCACTGCTACACATATCAACTTCAGCAGATGCTGCCTAACTGCAGTTTACGTTAACTAGATATATGCAATGTAATAGTAGATATGTAATGTTTATAAAATTATATAGCCAATACTACAACCACAATTGATGTTACACGAATAGTAGGATCTCTTTGAAAATTATGTCCGAGGCCTGGCGTGGCTCTGAGGCAGAATACTTCATTGCCACGCAGAATTCTAGAGCTCGATTCCTTCTGAGACTCTGAAATTTATTGTTTGCGTTCCTTCACTGAACGCTGCTAATGGCAGCTTTTTTCTGAACGCATTAAAATTACCCATGTATGTTCTCGCCGTTCATGCATGCTAGAAATAAAATGTCTATCTCTTATGGCACATACATGCTTACGAGTGGCACGTACACGCACCCGGGAATGTGCCACTGTGTTTTTTATGAAAGTGTTCCACGGCGTACGTGACGAGGTTCAGTAGCAATTCATAAACAAAAGTGATCAGGGTGCCAGAAATTATTGAGTATATTTGATGAACGCGCGCGTTGCGCATAACCTTGAAAGCACGTTGAAGCTCGAAAGGTATTATTCAACAAGAGTGACTGACGTACATGCAGGCGTGCGTGTGTCGTTGAGCTACGGCTGAACAGCACCAGCGGTGCACGTGTCTCGATTGCCGTCCTGTTGCGTGCTACTGGAATTAGATCACTGCAGAGCAGCCAGTCTTTCTTTTTTCATTTTGTTCTTGATTTGCTCTACTCTGCTTTCGGCGGGCTCTCCATTAGACGGCGAAGAGAGGGCGCTTACACACAGGAAACACGTCAGTCTGCCGGGGAAGCTGCGCAATTCAAGCTGTGCGGGGCCGAAAAAAGAAACGTCTGAGTGGAGAGGGCACGCGGTGCGGAGAGTCACGACGGGAGGGGTGAACCACAGCCCGGGTAAGTATCTCGCGAAGCAGTCAGCCTGGCACCATCTAGCGGTGATAGGCGCCTTGTGATTCTAGCATTTCTTCCCCGGTAGGTAGCACTAACAGTCAGAGTTGCGCAGCAAGAGCTGATTGATTTGATTGATATGTGGGGTTTAACGTCCCAAAACCACTATATGATTATGAGAGACGCCGTAGTGGAGGGCTCCGGAAATTTATACCCCCTGGGGTTCTTTAACGTGCTGCGCAGCAAGAGCGCAGGCCGAGATTAGTTTTGAATGTTTAGCAATGGAGGAGTCGGTAAATAAAACAAAAGGAGGTCTCTTCCTTTTGGATGGGTTATGGTGGCTATTGCTTACCTAACACCTTAATAATATGTATAGAAAAACTCTGTACATGTTATCTATTTTAAGGGGTAGGTGGTATATATTATCAGCAGTTAAACGGGCCTACGTCAATAAATTCTTGAATCACAGATAATTCAGAACACTTACCATTTGTGTGATGTTTTATCAAGGTTACAATCACCAATCACGCAAAGTATACACACACACACACACACACATATATATATATATATATATATATATATATATATATATATATATATATATATATATATATATTGTTTTACGTAAACAGATATATATCTGTTTTACGGCAAGTGCTCTCGAACTTCAGAACATGCCAAACTGGCGAAAAAGTTTTCACCAGCCGGCATTCGCTTGTTTTTTGAAATAAACAATTTCTTTTTTTATGAAGATAGCTTCTCTATTGTTGTTATAAGTGTGACAGCTGCGTCTAAGGCAAACTTTAATAAAATAAGGAATAGTGACCAGGACCTGCTCTGCTCTTAAATAAATTCACTCCGTTCCATGATAGTTTAATGACTCAAATGAAGTGAAAAACAAAAAGGTAACACAGTATAATAACAAAGAGGTTCGATAACCACGTGGCAGAACCCTGTTTCAAACATTATGCCTATAAAGATTGTCGTCTTTCAAACCCCGCGTTCTATTGTTGTTGTTATCTTTTTTTATGTTGCTCGTAAGGCTGATCAGGCAGGTCTGTACCTTTTAAATCCCAAATATGCAGAGGGCATTTATTTAACACGAAACACATATATTTCAATTGTTTTAAAAGAAATTATTTTTTACCCCATCTAGGCGTGCCCCATGATCACTTCGTGGATATGGCACGTAAAATCACATATATCATATTAAAATTTGGTCAGTTCGATAGGCAGACGTGATAAATACGTCGCATCGCCCACATAAGTTCATTCAAGGCCATCGATTCTATTCTAGCTTGGTGACCTCTTCTGCGGGTGTTTGCTATACGAGTGATTTGATGTTACACAAGTCTTAGTGCGTCATATATCCAGGTGACGTAATTGGCGACGTTACGGAGTATTTAACATCTTTCTTTGTATGTCTCGCTTCTCAGAGCCTGATACTTCTCTGCTATACTATAAAGACATTTCTTTGACTTAATTAGAATCGCGACGTTGATGCGAGTCAGCTACAAAACAGAAAAGTTTATGGATTTTAATTTCCACTAAATTATGAATCTTTTTTTCGCTTTTTTGATTACGTAATATATCTGTCTGCATGGTACTATCTACGAAAGTACTCGCGTCGTTTCTAGCAACGTGCTACGAAATAAAGTTTACGCAGTGAAAATCTACTTATTCGCAGAGCACTCCGATACATTTCTCATTATTTTTCTTTCTCTCTAAGCTGTGGCGCGTCGGCAATCGGTTGCCTTTTTCTTACTTCCGGCGTTCGCCGCGGACAAGTTGATAGGCGCTTTGACGTGCATGCACTTTTGGCACCATGACCCTGACCACATAATTTTACAGCGAAAGCTGTTATGAGATCACAACTCGGGTCACGCGCGGCGGCGTAGATGTTCGCCGCCGCCGCCGCTGGTGTCCGCAACCACTTCGCACAAAAAAAAATTTAGCACAAAAGGCACAGTGGGAGTCGGAAACCGGGTCCACTGCGTGCCAGCCCAATATTCTACCACTGAGCCACACCGGTGCTTGGGACTTGCTCGTAAACTTCCTTAGGCAGGTTTGATGCCTTTTCTCTTGTGATTCTTAAAGAGAAAAGAAGAGAAAAGTGAGCCCCGTAACTGTCTGCATCAAAGTGCGACACCTCAACAATAACTCACGAGGGACGGGGGTAAGGAGGGATTAAAAGGATAGGATTAAAAGGTAAAAAGAGAGAGGAAGGAGGGAGCGAGGCACGGGCACAGCGAACGACAGAAAACGATGGAAGTCAAAAGGAGATAGGAAAGATGGACATGGTCGCAGGAGTCCGAGCACGGGGCACCACTCGGTGAGAGCTCTTGTCGGTGGCAGGAGATGGAGTAGGGTGAGCCAGTGGGCCAGAGGTGCGCTGTCGTCGGAAATCGCGGGGGCACAACCGGTCGCCACGAAATCCAGAGAGTGAGTCTAATTTGATGCCAGAAAGGAATCGCGTTAGTATGAGTAATAAAGTGTTTAGAACAACTAAAGAACAGCCAGGCATCACACAATGCGAATAGCGTAACGAGTTGGTCGTCCATTGCTCCAACTCATTACAAAAGCTTGTTCTTGATCAGCTGTGGTGCCTACCAACCTCAGGCATAATTCCTCATCGTCGTCAGCCACTGCTTTAACAATCGGCACAAAATTCCTTGCAAGTGTTCAGCGGATACCACACTTCTCAGAAGAATGCCGAAAGATAGCATAGCAAATGCTGGTCTACTACCCAGAAAATATTATTGATCGATGTGTGGGGTTTCACATCCCAAAACCACCATATGATTATGGGAGATACCGTACTGGAGGGCTCCAAAAATTTCGACCACCTGGAGTTCCTTAACCTGCACAGAAATCTGGGCGCACGGGCCCACAGCATTTCCGCCTCCATCCAAAATGTAGCCGCCTCAGTCGGGAATCGATCTCGTGACCTGCGGGTCAGCAGCCGAGTATCTTAGCCACTAGACCACCGCGGTGGGGCCAGAAATTATTATTATTGATGCCGCAGTGGGTACGCTGCAAGTGGTCTTGCCGAAGTTACCCAATAAGTGTTTAGAATGGGCTCTGAAAGGCCGCTAGTCTAGCTTTCGTTGTGACTGTGCTGCACCTTCCGCGCAGGCCTGGTATTTTGTCACGGGTGACTGTTCATAGCACTTTTTCAGGCTAATGGCAGCATTGAAGACCAAAACGCATGACACTCAAAAGTGTTATTTGTCGGGCATAGAGAGTTCAAAAATCACAATAGTGGGAGAGCTAAACAAAAGAACAAAGAATGTAATGTGTGGCGTTTGACTTGCAGTGGTGCGTAATTGCTCCATTTAAATTTTAGATTTCATATTTTGGATTACGCTGCTTAACATTAACTACATGGTTCACTAAAAGTATCCACCGTATAGTAATCGAAAATTATCCCTAGCTCCGTATTGGCAGCATCATTCAGCTTCAATAATATTGGAATGCGTACAACTCTCAAGGCGCTCGTCGTACAGATACAACTCACCCCTTCGCTTCTCTCTGCGTTTTCTTCTTTTTATTTGATAATATTCTGTTGTTCGAAGGATATTTTGTGTAACTGAAAGAAAATATTTATTTTAAAGTGATGCTCGTTTTTCACAAGGCATTCGTCAAGTCCTAGGAACACACTTTTCAAATACCGAGTACTTGCACTTGATTGATGTGATTTAACGTCCCAAAACCACCATATAAATATGAGAGACGCCGTAGTGGAGAGCTCCAGAAATTTCGACCACCTGGGGTTCTTTAACGTGCACCCAAATCTGAGCACACGGGCCTACAACATTTCCGCCTCCATCGTAAATGCAGCCGCCGCAGCCTGGATTCGAACCCACGACCTGCGGGTCAGCATATTTCGAGTATGACCAATTTTGACAAATCTGTGGCTGTATGTTGTACATACACGCCCTACCTTTAATATATTTTTAGGGGTGAAGCTCCTTATGGTGCTTACAGACAGACAGACAGACAGACAGACAGACAGACAGACAGACAGACAGACAGACAGACAGACAGACAGACAGACAGACAGACAGACAGACAGACAGACAGACAGACAGATAGATAGATAGATAGATAGATAGATAGATAGATAGATAGATAGATAGATAGATAGATAGATAGATAGATAGATAGATAGATAGATAGATAGATAGATAGACAGACAGACAGACAGACAGACAGACAGACAGACAGACAGACAGACAGACAGACAGACAGACAGACAGACAGACAGACAGACAGACAGATAGATAGATAGATAGATAGATAGATAGATAGATAGATAGATAGATAGATAGATAGATAGATAGATAGATAGATAGATAGATAGATAGATAGATAGATAGACACGCGACGCGCGCGCGCATGCTTCGCCCCACTCATCATCACTCCCTCTATGAAAATGCTGGGTTTTTTTTCCACGGCAAAAAATATAAAAAAGTGACGACCCTCTTACTTTTCAACCAAAAAACCTGGTAAAGACAAACATCTAGACGATCTGAAATTTAGCTACTGTGTCTCCAACATAAAACATCTAATCCAGGCTAAGAGTGTATAAGCGCCTGTAATCCGATTAAACGAGAGAGATTGAGAGAGGGTGAGAGCCATCAAGGCTGCTTACCAATGGCAGAATCTGGATACACTAAGTTAGCATCATTATTGGCAGACCTTTGAAGTTGGCGTGGTACATTGCACTACTCGGCAAGGAAAACTTTTTTTTTAATGTGAAGCATTTTTTGGTGAACCAAGCCAACGTCAAGGGGTCTCTCTTTTTATCCACCCATCTATCTGTCCACCCATCCATCTATTCGTCCGTCCATCATAAATGTCCATTTAAATGTTCCTAAACGTCGCCCAATAGTTAAATCACAGTCTACTATATACTTTGTACAGTGCAGGAGCTACCCGCTTCGTTTTAACGAGGCGACTCCACGGCTCTTGCCAAGTATGATATGTTGCGCACAGGAGCATGCGTGGCCTGATAAATGGGAAAACATGGACACGTCAGTTGTCTTAAAAAATGGTAATTTTAATGCTTTTGTTTCCTAAAATGCACGCTTAATTTAATGGCACTTTCTCAGTGCGTCACTATTCAGTTAAAACGTGAACGTTCAACCTTTTGTGCCTGTGGATATAAAAAGGTGCGTCTATTTGCAGTGATTTTTGGTAATGTTAGCAGCCAGTAAAGTGATTATACAGAACTCATGAAAGTGCAAAAAAAGGATATATTTGTAGAAATGTATTTGTTTTGCCAAGACTCCTCGAATTGCCGTGGAAGAAGTGCAGTATTTACACGGTAAGCGTGTATCATTTATTGCGGAAGAATAGGATAAGACACGTGTCATCAGCCTATGCGCAATAATCTATAATGAGGTGCAACGTGACTGCCAACAACACAAGGTGTGTATGCACGTTCGGTGAAACGAAAGTGGTTGTCGACGTCGCCACGCATAAAAAGTAGCTCTACGTGTCTGTTGCAATGCATCTATACCCATGCGCAATATCAGACCCGAGCAGCGGCCAAACACATTGCGTTGCCCCGTAGGACACAGGTGTCTCGCGCGCACTATAAACCAGTAGACTCCACTGTACGCATGGTTCATCCCACGTGCAAATATTGTTTATTGATAGATATGTGGGAGTTAACGCCCCAAAACCACCATATAATTATGAAAGACGCCGTTGTGGAGGGCTTCGGAAATTTGACCACCTTGGGTTCTTTAACGTGCACCCAAATCTGAGCACATGGGCCTACAGTATTTTTGCTTCCATCGAAAATGCAACTGCCGCAGCCGGGATTCGATGCCACGACTTGCAGTTCAGCAGCCGAGTACCTTAGCTACCACCGTGGTGGGGCGCATGCAAATATTGTAATGTAATATTTGCTGCTTTTGTTAAATGAATGTTGCTAGTCAAATACATCAAGCTTAAGTGCCTAAGAAGAGCCGATAACGATAAGGTACATTGCCTACCTTGTTCTGAAGAGGCTGCTCCGTGTCGAAGTAGAAACTTGTCGTCTGCCACTTTTCTTTGTTACTTGCTGTTTCTCACTGCTGCTCTTGTCTGAGCTATGCACGCGACTGATGCGCACGTACCTGCTACTACTACACGTGATTTCACCGGGAAAAATGCGATGTTCTCCAGCAACACGGTCTGTGTCAACGGGCATGAGAATCGAAGAAATGCCACGAGTGGACACTGCGAAGGAGTGATGGTGCGAATCTGTCAAACTGCGCTTTGCATCCTGCTGCAGATGCTATCTGCTTTCACCGTGGCGGTTATTGCTCCGCAACCAGTGGCGCGAGTGCGGGCTGTTTCACCGTCAACGCATATCACGGGCTTCAGCAAAATATGACTTCCCGCACCTGCTCATGATAACGTCATATGTCCGACGGCGTATGCTCGGTCCAACGTAATCATTTGTCACTAAAGATTCTTTGCGTTTTCTTCTAAGAAACTCATCGTTTTCACATAGCAAGTTTCACAAAATTTCGTTGAACCTAAAAAACAAGTTTTGAATTCATCACGTCACAGTGACCTTAAAGGGGCACTGCCACACAATTTCGCAGCTGATGTAGCCGATGAGAGCAATTTCCGAGAACATACGTATTTCATCGAAAAGTATCAACCATACAGCACTGCACGGAATTTTTATTTAACTTAGAAGTTCGCGCTATTGACAGCCTCAAATTGTATCCTTGGGAGGCCCCCTACTCCCCTCACGTGACCTCGCTGCAGCCTGTTTGACAACGTCATAGCCACCATTTTTTTTGTCGCGTTTGCTCCAGCCGTGGAGGAAGGAAAAATGACTTCAGCACACTAATACTCGGCAGTTGCTTGCAAATCTGTGGTTGCGCGCAAGAGTTGAAAGCTTTGTGTTCGAAGACATTGATGTCTCATTCCCTGTTCGAAAAAAAAAAACTTCCTGCTGGAAACCATGTGGAAGTACGTCGAAATTCTGTGCTGACAAGGTCGAGCGTTGCACAGGCCACATTAGGTGGGGATCGAGCCTGTAAGTTTTATTCTGTTGCGTGCTGCAGAAAACTATGTATCTTGTTATGACTAACAGAGTGCCAACAACACAATGCAGCAAAAAAAAACGCAGGGCCAAAATGTTTTTGTGAATACCCATTGAAAGCATTACTGTTTCACCGCGAAATTCGAAAATGATATTTCGCTTTGAAATTTACTTTTTTATCATTTATGCTGTGATGGGCAAATTAATGTAGCTAGAACTCTGAAAGAATAGTTTCTGCATCTAAGCTGACGAACGTTTCAGTTTAGTGTCACCTTCTTTTATTGAGGAGCAAACATTATATAACGAGTCACTATGTGCGTGTCTCTGGGTTACCAAATATTTTGTCTTGCATGGGGAAACTCACGTAAACTTTATATTAGGCAGTGCAAACGAAACTCAAAACTACATAAAAGAGCCTGTCTTTAGGGTAGGGTCTCTAGGTCTCAAACCTACCTGAGCTAACAGGTCACAGTGGTGAATTTCGTTCCCGCAAGGGCCGCGACATTGAAGAAGGTTGAGAGAGGGGTAGGGGAGATGGAAGTGGTTGACAGATAGGTCACTTAACACTGCCATTCAAAAAAGAAAGAAGGCAATCACCATATATCATATTTGATTCATCCATTCTTAAGGAGATTCGGTGCCTAGATTCGAGCACCATATTGATACTGATATCAAGATAGACGAAAATCTGGACACTATTTGATGTAGATAGATATTGTTCCATGGTTGTGTTTGTACTCCTGATGACGGCATGGGGCACGTTTTACACACACACACACGCGCGCGCGCGCGCACGCACGCACGTACACGCACGCACGCACACGCACACACACACAGAAGGAATCACTGGTAGCAGATTCTCTAGCTTACCCGAACATAGCACTCTTAATTCTAATAGGCGCGCAAATATTGCGAGTGCTATGTGGTTAAGTCAGAAACATTTTCTTCCTTGTGAAGCCGCTATAGTTAAATGTTTGCGGGCATCTCGCGGCCCCTGGGCCACGCGTTTGAGACCACCACTGCTACGGGGCATCATATGTCAAAACTTTTGCTACAGTAAACGCGATAGCTGTCCTGAAGTAGAACGTGAATCGATGCTGTCTGTATAGGATCCGAACTATCACCATCGCCGATCAGTGAATTGTATACAGTTGTACACTATAGCGCTAATATTGATTATTTTTATTGCTGAACTTAGAAAGTCATTGATTTAGGTAACATACTTGATTTAGGTTCGATAGAAAATTAGCATGGTTGTGTACTTACCAAAAAATCTACAGCCACGAAGACACAACTTGCTCTTGGGACTATATTGCATTTCATGCAGTGATAAGCGTCATTGTGTTCTTATTCCTGCTTTTTTGACAAACAAAATGTTCCACCATTCTTTCCTTCCACTGAACAGCAAACAATAAATCACTATGCCCTCTGACATTTTCGCAATTTCATTTTTCCATTCTGTCTGTAAAGGCGTCCTCAAAAATATCAGTGATTAATTCAACGCAATACTGAATCGTGTAGTTAATTATTTTTACATTCTCGATGTTTCATTTTTGTTACGGACACGTTACGGTTCCAGCTACATGCGTGGGTATGCTATATTTTTGCGATTTCTCGTTTGTAACGCGTGTTAACATGCGTTAACGCGATGATAAGCTCCTGCTTTTTTTTTGGCAATGCTACGTTAGCATTGAAGACACGACAATGAAAGAACGTACGCACTGATTTCAGTACTACCGTTATTTCGCGCTACCCGTTAATCGCAATGAAGAGATAAACAGATTTGTAAAACAAACAAGAAGAGACAGCGCTGTTTACAGCGCTGTGAATGACGAAGAGCGCGTTATCATGCTCGTCTAGAGTAATACAAAGTGGCGGTCATGTGGCGTCTAAACTTAATTAATCTCCCCCTTGCTGATTAACGAAGAGAAAGGCTGGCGCAGTTCGAGGGTAGCTGCAAAGCTGTTGACGGTCACAGGCTTTGTTTCAGGCTGTGAAAGTTGGGAAGGCCAGACATGCCGCGTATAATAAACGTGCATGCACAGATAGTTCCAATATAGACGCGTGGTGAGATTCAATCGCCTGCTCTTGCCACGCGTCAATCTGCATAAAAAAAGCAGGCTCGTCTTCAAACACTGCCGGCTTTTGGTTTGCCATCCTGTTGTGATGTTAATCACTTTGGACAGCACATGGCAACACAGGGAGGCATCCGGTACGCCAGCGCCAGACTTGCGGTGACCTCGGGAACAATGCGACGCCTCAGCTTTGTACAGACAGGTATAACACTTTCTCTCTCCGCGCATACCGCATTGACGGCAATCGAGCACAGCCGCTAACTACTAGAATGTACTGAACATTTAAGGGTGTTAAGATCCGGTATTAGATTTTTATCCTTTTACTGAAAAAAAAACATCAAAACAATTGATATTGACGTGATTCCCTCTTTGAAAGGTTTGCCTCTAGGCATGACATCTAGCCCACCTAAATACCTTTGTCTAAGAGTCTTCTGGGGGCACAATTCACTGCTTACATTAATATTTTATCTCGCTGGCAGGTGTTCACCTATCGTGTTATCCCGTGTATGTGTATTACCCTCGTATTTAAGGCAATTTTTCGTGTTTTTTGTTTGCTTGTGGCGGGTTTTTATAAGGAATAACTTGCAATGAAATTGAACAAACAGCTTCATGTTCATACTCCCCGTAAGCAGTACAAATCCGCCGCAGCGGCTCAAGAGCCATGCCAATTTGTCTGCTATACAAGCATGAATTCATATATGTTCGATTACCGCCCGCTGCTTTTTTGTTAAAAGCTTTGTGCACTGCAATGTTGACTTAAAATATATATTAGTCTGTCGTATCATATGTGATAAACTTTGTAAGCTGTCACGGTATTTAGAAATGACCGGACATGAAGAGTCAGAGACATGGAAGCAAAACAAATATTTATAGTCGTACATACGCTATATACGCAACGTCTGGGTTGTGTTTACCACATTATCTGTGGGAAGAGTACAGATAAAGGCTGTAATTGGGCCCATTATATATGAAGTAAGCTTACATTTCTACTCCTAGAGTATGCAAGTACAGTATTATAGGTTGTCCGACTAGTTGTGTTACTGAAAGCTTTACACAAGAATGTAGATGCATACAGTGTTTTTCCTGAAGCGACCACCGACTGGCCATCATATCACTTAAACAGCATATTTATCGTGCGAACTGGGCTTCATGTAAACAGATGGTGTAGCCATCTCATAATAAAACTTGTATTCAACATATTTTAATGCCATTTCAGACATTGGCGATGTCATGAAAGGATATCGCCGCAACTACATCACCCATTTCTGCTAGAACTGTTGAAGAAGTTTTGAGATTCGTTCTCCTAAATTAAAAATTTTTGAGAGGTATTCAAAATAACATGATGACTCTCTGAATGAGGAACATTTGAAAATAATATTTGTCTCTTATACTAGCGGTGCGCAGATACTGGCTCAGAACTTGCCTTCAACGTTGCTATCATAAACAAATGCATTGTGTTTTCCTCACCAACAGCTGTACATTGTCTTTAAGAATGTAAGGTACTCTTGTTGCGGCAGTGGCGTGGCGCGCAAAAGCAGTCTTTACGTGAATCGAATTGAAGGTGTGTATCTTTTCATTCCTGAAAGATATGCCTGATTTCGATTATGCAAATGCGACCTAGTTGGCTGTTTACTCTTTTTTGTGTGTATTGTGCCTACTGTTACAATTTGCTTTGCGTTTTCAAAAGCTTATAATCTTTTTTACGCAGGAACTTTCACCAGCAGCCTCTGTTTGTCGATAGCTTATTCACTTTGTCTGCCCCAGTATTATTGGTTGTGTAAAAATTTGATACGAAGCCTGTAGTGTATGCTCTGTCTGTATGGCCATCGATATTTAAATACTGAACAATACAAGATGGCTGCTCTGGACACTGGGACGCTATTTCTTCCTCAGCCGCGTCCCTATAGGTATACAGGTTGTCCCTTGCACCAGAAAGCTGCGAAGCTTTCCTTTCGAAGATCCTGGATGGTGCCACAATAGTGTACACTGCAGCAGTCCCTGCAGCGCGAAACCCACCCGATGTGCGCCGTTTTTCGGCGTTCACCAAGACTTAATGGCTGTGGCCGAGGGAGGCTTGTGGCCCACCATGGCTGGGTACAAAAGGGCTTCTGGTGGCTGGGTGGGCGGCTGCGGCGGTGGCGCGCCCAGGGTCGCGGTGCCGCCAAAATACGGGTGCATAGGATAGGCGGACGGAGTGAACGGCACCGCAGCCGGCTTGCCATCGTGCACCAGCACGGGCACAGCGACGCGGCGCGCGGTGGCTGCCGCGACCATCTCCAGGGACTTGTCCTGCTTCTGCCGTTTACACTTGTAGCGCCGGTTCTGGAACCAGATCTTCACCTGCGTCATATCGGCAGCGTATGTAAACGCATGCAAGCTAAATGTTAGGCGCGAAGAGGTAACCGCTTGCATGTTGAAGATTTTGAAGAAACAGATTTTAATGGAAAGGAAAAATAGCATGGGTTTTCTAGAGCATCTGTCATGGCTAACGTTAAATTCAAGCACGTTCAGTACATGACATAAAGAAACCTGGTATGTCCCACAATGTCGAACAAATTATAGAAAACAAATGCTACGTCGTGTCTAACCGTCTTTACTTAACTCTCTTCTTTAATTGCCATACTTACTCTCGGGAAGGATGTGGATGTGTTGATCACACACCTCATTGATTTTAATGAACGTGCATTTTATATTTAAAGTACACGGTGACGTGTTTGAATCTTTTTAAATAATTATTAGTGAATACTTATTATGCTTGTATGCATATTACGGATATTGTTTTTTATTATGTTTACCGTGTGTAGCAACGCGTTGCAAACTTTGTATATGGATCAGTTCGGTGTTTCAAATACAAGTGTTTTTATTCATTGTACTTTTGATTTTGCCTGCCCACTATTTGTTGCAAAAAAAAGGACACAGACCTCGTCAGGCCGTTATGTGGCTTTTTGTCTCGGTTCCTGTTATTTGTGCCATGTATAAATATGAAATAAAGTTCAAGTTCAGTGTTTCCAATCTATGACTGTGCATGGCGTACATGTATCACGCTGACTTTTGGTTTGCCTTGACACCGTAGGAAAAGTTTTGTTAGTGGTCAGGTCTAATAATTCGTGAGCTGACAAGCCATCAAAAGACAGCACATGGCATGATGTTCATCAATTTGTAGGTGACGCAATCACACCGGCATTTGTGAGCAACACTTATATGTGTTAGGTGCCAGAAATGCCAATGGTTGGTGTGTTTTGTCTCTTTCATCTATAACTCTAATAATAATCAACACAATGATATTATCGCAGATTTTTAAGGATTGAAATGCTGATGTTTTTTTAAGCGTGTGCACATGTCTGCATATACAGGTACTCCTATCTCGTTAGAAAAGATTGCTTGCTGCACACAAAGAAAACAAAACAATGTTCAAGGGAAAACTAGGATACATTTTGTACAGGGAAGAGTGTGGCTTCAAAATGTTGGTCACATATGCATAAACATTTTCCATTGAGAAGCAAGCCAGGCAGTTCAACTTGAGCACTTTCTTTTGTATCCAGGAGTCCGTTAAGCTGGAATACAGGCTCATTAATTATCCTTAAGCTCAAATGGCGTTGCAAGTATGGTCAAGTAGATCCTCCGTGAGCAGTCACAACGTGGTTTATTTCGACGTTTTAGCCACAGTTTGGTATTTATCAGGATTGAGGGCACAGTTTGTTGGTGCTCAGCTTTATACAATCTTAAATCAGAGGGGGAGAGAGAGAAAGAGGAAAAAAAAGAAAACAAGAAAAAAAGAAAAAAAGAAAAAAGGAAAAAATTATAAGGTGAACTTCCCCGGGCGCCCTTTCACTCTTCCTTTCCCTTCCCCGTCTCTCCTTTTTACCCTTTTCACCTTTAGGGTGTGTGTGGTCTGTGTATCCTTCCTTTCACTAACGCATTGTTTCCGACCAGACGGCGCCTCCTGGCTCTGGTGGTTCGGTGTGGGGGGAAAAGCTTTTTTAAGAAGTTTAAGCCTTTAACTACTCAGCGCCTCGTCGACATCTCGTCGTTGAAAGAGGGGCGCCACGTATTGCTGCAGAGGCTGGCAAGCGGGTGCAATGACAATTCTTGCCCACTTCTGAATTACGCGTGCAGTAGGGGCCTCCCGACTGTGCACAGGGTTGCTGTTGGGCATGTCATGCTTGGCACAATTGATTGGGTAGTAAAGTAAAAACAGAAAACAGACGACAGCTGTACTTGGGAAGAGTAGTTACACTTGGAAATATTTTGAGTTGACCAATGCCCTTCGCAGCTGCAGTGCCGTCAACTTAGTTACTATTTTCATTATGCCGTTATTGTTTTCTAATGCTTTAATTGCTGCAAGTGTACCAGGATTCTCATTTATTCCTCTATCGAGGGTGTTAAATCGGTGGATAAGGTATGACTCTCGTTGTTCAGGTTCTCGGTTTGATTTAAATCCCGTTTCTAAGAGTGTTACTGATAGTTTGTCGAATGCATGGTAGGGAAGATTGAGATGTTTTGATAGAGGTAGACTTGGGGCTGATTTCGCATGGGCTCTGTGATTAATGAAGTGAATCCTAATTGGTGTTTCTGTTTGTCCGATGTACTGCATACTGCACATGTTGCATTCGAGTAGGTATACCACATTAGAGGAATCGCATGTTAGGTTTCCTCGTATGTTAATCGAAAACGTGGACTGTGTGCTGGTTGCTTTGTGTGTTTCTCGCATCGCTTTGCACACAAGACATCGTGACTTGAAACAAGGTCGGCATGAATTATTAGGCACTGAGGTATTGATTTGAGAGTGGAAAAGTGTGTGTTTCAGGTTGCATGGTCGTCAGTAAACGATGCCAGGAGCTGACGGGAATGCGCGTTTCAGACGTTCACTTTGTTACAGAATGTTGTAATGTCGCTTAAGGATTTTGTTTACATTGGGGAAGTTTGTGCTGTAAGTTAAGCAGAGGTTTGTTCGTTGTGGGCCTTCTTGCGGTGGTCGATTCATAAGTAAGTCAATACGCTTCAGTTTTCTCGCTTTATGAATGGCGTCATCAGTTACATCTGGGGGTATTTTTGTTCATCGAGCATAAGTTTTGGCCTCTATGAGCTCGTGTCAAAATCGGCGTCTCTTGAGCATATTCTCCTAAACCAGTGAGCCTAGTTGTATGGAATACAGTTTTTACACTGGCGCGGGTGATCGCTTTGGTAATGGAGTTATTGTTGTCGATCCATTGGTTTGCGATATATGGTTGTAGAAAGCTTGTCTTCTTTTATTGTTATGGTAACATCAAGAAAATTTAAGGTTGCTTGCGAGTACGCCTGTGTGAAATGTATGTTCGGATGTACAGCATTGTAAGTGTCTATAAAGCTGAGAAGTTCATCCTCGCTGTGGGTCCAAATAAGAAAGATGTCGTCTATGCATCTTCTGTATAATAGTGGTTCCAAAGACCTTTGTGCAAGAAATTCCTATTCTAGCTTTCCCATAAATATGTTGGCATAATTGGGTGCCCTTTTGGTGCCAATAGCAGTCCCGCTGATTTGTCGAAAATACTCTTGGATAAATTCGAATGAATTTAATTCGAGGACCATCGTCAAAATTTCGATGGCAGAGAAATATATATAACCACGAAATTTTTCATATTTCAGTACGACTTCAAATGGAAATGTTTCCTACGCTCGTCATAAGTGAATGCAAGGCGCTTTCAAACATGAAGACATGAGCATAGAGCGACACAACACACATACAAGCATTCGTGTTGTCTTATAAAATGTCTTACATTCTATTGTGATCAATCTTTACGGACAAGTTCAATTTTCTGTCTTTCCAAAAGTTGTGCAGGTTCTACCGTCTGATTCTGCTGACTGTCTAGTCTCTCTTTGAAGCAGTGAAAAATAAAACGTTATTGATAGTAAAAAGCCTTCTATAGTGCAACTGGCGGAAACAAAAGCAAAATATTACGTCCTAAAAACTTTTAAGCTTGTAGTTACCCGCTTTTTTCTTTTCTTATTTTAAGTCAAAGCGTTTGATTCTGCTCTTGCGATGCGCGCTGTGGCCGTCTGTTATACAGGTACTGCAATCGCTTAAGGCTACGACTTATATAACATCCCTGGTACCATGCATATTTTCTGAGATCATGCGTCGCCTTTTGCTACATACGTTGTGATCCTAACTGAATATTTCGAATTACAGCAGACATGTAAACCGGGCCGAATAGGTTGATTTTGTGCTAGCGCATACTCAGTGCAAACAAAAACTTGTATACAATCTGGGAATGAAGTGGACATCACCACTAAAATTTATTTAGATCATTTAGTCGAGTGCAGCCCATTGTATAAAGCTTACTAAACTGTTGAACATTTTCATGTTGCTATAAGATGCTCATACTTCTGTTTAACGTTTCCCTCTGCCCTTCTGCATAGTTATATTGCGCTTGAATTGATATTTCAATATAGTTCTCTGTGGGCATACTTACAAATTATTGAAGTGAAATCGTGACAGTAGTGCAAGAAAGGAAAGAACTTTCAGGGTGCGAATTAGAAAGAAAAGGTTCAGAGACGGGGAACACCACGTGTGGCACCAATAACCACGCCGAATATCACCTGTGAGCTAGTGCCCACGGACTGAGCGACAAGCGTCTTTCCTACCTGAGTTGACGTAAGCTTGAGGGCATTCGCCAAGTGGTCCCTTTCCGGTGCCGATAGGTACTTTTGCTGCTTAAAGCGCCTCTCCAGCTCGTACACCTGCGACTGCGAGAAGAGCACCCGCGGCTTCTTTCTCTTGCGTGGCCGGCCACTGTTCTCCCGGATGCCATTGGATTCTGCATTATCGACAACATCATGAAGACCTTCCATTTTTGTAGAGCTAACAGCACAAAACTTGTAACATTCGCGGCATTTCAGTGTCCGTTATGGAGACGTTACGAGTAGTTCGAGTGCGCTGTGCACCTAGCCGCAAGTTATATATGTGACGCTTTGATTAATGAGCGACGTGGCCTGGCTCATACGCCAGAAACATGGCTCATACGCCATGTTTCTCGGCTTCTAATTCTAACTCCTAACCATCACTACCTTCGTATACGTTACAGGATTCCCCCTCCCCCCGGAAGAAGTCGCGTCAGACACTTAACAAAACAACAAAAATGGGTGTTAAAGCGAGGGAAAAATGTCAAAATGCACCAGAGTTCCATTTCAGAAGGGAGTTCCTTAACTCGCACAAAACTACAGCAGAGGGAAGCAATCCGGCTATATCTAAGAGAACTCGGGTGGACGAGGCTGGCTGTTGCGTCCTGGATGGCATAACCACGCCTTGGAGATCTGCACTGGTGATGACATCGGTTAAGTTCTTGTGAGGAACGGGTAAGGTTGGGAGTCCCTGTAGCATTTAAGGTTGGCATGTCTAAGGCGTCGAATTGTGTGTCGTTGTGGGAACAGATGGTGTGCTTCCAGTTTGCGAGTGCGATGGTCGCGGCTGACGGAACGGTGTCTTGGTCTCTGCGTTCTACAGATGATGTCTTTTCGTCTCTTTCGTCGTTTTCTGTGGTTTCGGAGCTGTAATCGTAGGCGCAGTCTTGATCTCTTGTGCGAAACGCGTTTGTGGCGCCGATAATTTATGCGTATATGCCTCACGTCTTGAGTTTGCTTTAAGAGGCTCGCTTTGCATCGTCGTCCTTGTTGCCTTATCTGTTGGAGAGTCTTGAATTCCTGGACTAGCTTTTGGTGGCGTTGCTGCGGTTGTACTGGAACGTGTTGAGGTGGTAGCGCTTCTTGAACATCATGCCGCTTTTCTTTACAAATTGATGTAGTGTCCAGTCGGCAGCTGGTAGTCTGTGGGCTGTTGTAACGCTTTTCAGGCAGTAAAGTTGGTAGGACAGATTTGACTGGAGGAACATCAGAGGCGCCTGCGACAGAATTCATTACGTAGGCTTCTGGCACCTGGCAACCTGTAAGAGTTGCTTCCGAGCCTCCTGTGTTTGGGCTTTCAGATGGCTGTGCTCTCACTGGCACCACCGCAATAGGCGTGGTTGGGTCAGATTCTAGATGGGAATGACTGTCTTTCTGTGCAACGAATGATGCGAGCTCATCTTGCGCATGAAACTGAACTGTAAGTTCCAGGCTTGACTGAGTATCCTCCGAGCTTCTCTGCTCTATTCCGACCATAGTGAACGTGTGAGACATGAGGTGCGCGTTGTGAGCGACTGAAGATCCACGTGATGTAAAAGCAGGAGGTTGATAAACGCCTGAAGGCTGCTTTTGACTGTGATGGTCGAGTGCGGTTGTTTGTGGATGGTGGGTTATAAGCAAGCCTTCGTCGTAGTCGTCGTTGTATTCTTTGAACCAAACGATCATTTCTTTTTTGACCTTTTCCCATGAATCGTCGTTTTAAAATATGTGGGGGAGGTAGAATTTGAAGGCCTCACCGGAGACGTAGTCGGTAAAGTTGATGATCATCTCCCGTTCCGACCATGATGCAGCGGTAGCGTGGAGCTCGTACAGGTCGAACCAATCTTGTACGGGTCCATCGTCCGCTGCTCTGGTGTACTTGGGGATGGGAAGTTCAGTAGATGCTTCTGACATGATGCTGGTCGATGCATAATGCTGGGCGCTTGCACGGTAGTCCATGTATTCTCAGGCTGTCATGCGGAGAACTGCGTAGGTTGTGAGCGACTGATGAAGGGGCAGGCAGGTCTCCATTCTGTCGACTTGTGTGACGCTATGATGAATGAGCGACGTGGCCTGGCTCATACGCCATGTTTTTTCCATCTCACTTCTTCTTTCTCGGCTTCTACTTCTAACTCCTAACCATCACTGCCTTCTTACGTTACATATATATGTCAGTAAATTAGATAAGTCAGTGATTCGGAATTGATGCATGTTTTAAAAAATCAGCGTGAACAAGATGAAACAAGACGGTTAGACAGGACTCTTACTGTGTCCTTCTATTCTTGTGCTCCACCTTGTTCGCGCTGATTTTTACATGTATTTATTGCATGTGTGTGTAGGGTTTTATTCATCATTGCATTCACATCAGGAGCGGTTGCAGGGTGGACGGGGTAGGGGGGCACCCTACAGCATTTTGTCACCCACCCTGCCCTCTTTTCTTCCCGAGAAAGCGTGGTCAAAACAAAACGTTACGTTTTCGCCTCCCTGCAGCCATTCCTACACAAGAATTTAGCGAGCAGCGACCACCATCCACATACTAGTTCACTTGTTCAAGGAAGGAAGCGTAACTTCGAGTCGTTTTTACTGAGATAGCATATATATGGACCCTCTCAGGTGAGTTTTGCCACCGGCGTCGGCGTCGACATAACCGTCATTCACCGTGTATATATACGTACCTATATATGTGAGAACGCAAGAAAGAAAAATTATACAGAAAAAAAACTCCGACGTGCGGAACCGAAAGTCGGACCTCTGAGTAGTGCGAAGAGTTAGCCACTGAGCCACGAAGGAGCACCTCATTCAATGTTCAAACGGCAAGCTATTTATATCGACCACTTACTATTAAACTCAGCATTAAAACTTAGTGCCACTACGCGCCTAAACATTGAGCTTGGTGCAAGAATGGGCGAAAGACTTGGCAAGTACGTTACTGCTGGTGATGGGCATCTTTGATTGATTGATTTGTGGAGTTTAACGTCCCAAACCACGATCTGATTATTAAAGACGCCGTAGTGGAGGGCTCCGGAAATTTTGACCACCTGGGGTTTTTTAACGTGACCCAAAGTCTGAGCATACGGGCCTACAACACTTCCGCCTCCATCGGAAATGCAGCCATGAAATGCAGCCATCGGAAATGCAGCCGGGATTCGATCCCGTGACGTGCGGGCCAGCAGCCGAGTACCTTAGCCACCAGACCACTACAGCGGGGTGGTGATGGCCATCTTGGGGGAAAGTATCGTGTTTTCAGCATTACCAGAGAGATGACACGATGAACGCGCGTCACCACAACGTCACGACGCGGTGGCGCGCGCTCTCTTCTCCCACGTGCGCGCTTGCTTATTTCGCAGTGGGATCAATCGTACGCCTTGGGGCTTTCACCGGAACAATTCTGTTGTAGTTACCGGGCGCACAAAGATCACTGCAATTGTTGCACAGTCTCCATTTGCGAAAAGGTTGCGCTTTTCATACCGAGCGAAGTAACAACTGAGACGCTTATTAGCGTTAATCTGTACCTGTACGTTTCGTTCGTCGTTTGTGCATAAAAAACGTGGGGCACGCTTCGGTTTGCTTGCCAGTATGAACGTGACTTGCTATCGCGTTCATTGGTTCGCCTTTGCAGCAAAGCTGTCATTTTTTTATTTGTTAGTCACGATACTATTGAGCGTTAAGTTCTCATTATTATTCGCTAGTTCAAACGACTTCGATGGTCGAGTACCGCCAGTGACACCTGTACACGGCATGCTGTTTTGTCATTTCACAAGCAGCTCGTAAGGACAGACAGAAATTAGCAGCAATGACAAGGCAGTAGTACGTTGAGTGTTCCACGGACAACTTGATGTCGGTTAGATTTCAACAGTGTCTCAATGAACTATGCTGAACTCATGTAAGACTATAACACTTATGCAACGATTGCCAAAACTACTATGCAGCAGCCATGAGGTGGCACTGGCGTATCTGAAAACATGGAAGAAGAAAAAGAAAGAAGGGAGTGATTCCCTCTATTTATTTACTCGTTTCTCGGCCAATGCCCCAAAGTGGGTGTGAGCCATGCATTTAGGCCGCCATCATGATGATCATCATCGGCAGCAGCCGCAGCAGCACAACGTCATGCCGCCAGCCTTTGCAAGCGAACCCGTTTCGAAGCAAGCAGGGTCAGCCCAACACATGACCTTTTGCTTCAAATTCGCGCAAGTGACGAGACTGGCCTAGACTTCAGAGTGTGGCACCCGGTAGCTTTTACTTGACAGGCGCTCGTTCGGCGCAGACCAGCCGGCTCACGTTGAAAGTTCAAAAAGGCAACATCACCGAGAGTACTAAAACTTAGCGCTCGGTGTGACGTTTTGCTCACATATTGAGCCGACGTGGTGGGCTTCACTTGGGTGGCCTAATGCTTCCTTCCTTTCTTTTTTCTTTCTCTACGTCTCAGAAGCCCAGGAATCTATAAGGCTAGACAGATAAGTTAACCAAAAAAGTACGGCTTCATACCGTACAGTGGGGTACAATAGGAAAAAAGATTTAAAGAGATAGAAAGGAAGAAAGATCGGTTATAGAAACGCAAATCAGAGCTTAAAGTATGCAGTACATCACTATCGCACCCATCTTGAAGGACCGTATTTTGTCCAAAGTCATGCAGTGCGCGGAAGGCTTTGTTGTTTCTCTGCATGCATGTCTTCAACTGGCGCATTCCGGATAATACTCAATTGGGCTGAACACAGCGCCATACAATCAGGTATATCGGCAAATCGCACAATTTGTGTAAAATTCTTTTATATTAGATAAGGGTTGCGAAATTTCCGAATGCCATATGAAAGGATTTCCCTAATGATTAAACTCAAGACATGTTTCATGGGCAATATTTCAGTTAGGGACAGTTGTGCTCAGAGTTGCCGTTAGGTGGACTTGAAAAGGCGCCAGAAATAAAGCTAAAAAAACTCAAGCCTATTTTTTCAATACCACCCTGAAGCTATAAGCGCTTGAACTCACAACATGACCTTCAAGGAGTGGATTAACTTAAGATTATCTTTAAGGTAATGCAAAAATCTTGCAGGTTGCCTTTATTGTATGCAGCCTAAAAATATACATAAACAGTTGCTGTGCCCTTGTTAAAAAAGGAAACTTTAAAATGGTTTAGGAGGGTAACCTGCTCTTTGTAGGCTGTTTATTCTCATTTAGAAGGGCATTTGGGGATTTAATTGAGATAACATTGTTACTCTCTGCATTAAAGCAGATTTCGCTGCCTCGAGGCCGTTCACTTTTCTTCTTTTATTTTATAAATTTTCTGCAAAAGAAGCAAAATTTCTAAGCAAAGATACATTAACGAAAGAACTCGCGGAAGCATGAGCGTTTGCCAATGCTAAAGAAAATATATGCGCAAATCAAACAATCGAAAGATTTTGGATTGGCAAAGGTTTTAATATTGCAGTTTTGTTACAATGAAATAATACTGATTCTTGAAGAAATATGCATCCGTTTGTCCACTGTGTTTTGTTCGAGCCTTATAATTGTGAGCGTAATGATATGGGCCTCTCGAGTATGTGTACTAATAAAAAGCATTTTACAGCGAGTATTACCATTTCTGCAGCATCATAGACAATGCTGTACGGATATAAGAGCACTATACAGTGAGCCTAATGAAAAATTTATTGGTAAACTTAATTAAAAATGATGAAATACAAGGCTAATCTGCCTTATCTTAAATTTAGCGAAAGCATGTCATCATCATCATCATCCGCCTGGCTACGTCCACTGCAGGACAAAGGCCTCTCCCATGCTCCGCCAGTTAACCCAGTCCTGTGCTTGCAGCTGCCAATTTATACCCGCAAACTTCGTAATTTCATCTGCCCACCTAACCTTCTGTCTCCCCCTAACCCGCTTTCTTTCTCTGGGAATCCAGTTAGTTACTCTTGATGACCAGCGGATATCCTGTCTACGCGCTACATGCCCGGCCTATGTCCATTTCCTCTTCTTTATTTCAACTATGATATCCTTAACCCCCGTTTGTCCCCTAATCCATTCCGCTCTCTTCTTGTCTCTCAAGGTTACACCTACCATTTTTTCTTTCCATTGCTCGCTGCGTCGTCCTCAATTTAAGCTGAACCCTCTTTGTAAGTCTCCAGGTTTCTGCTCCGTAGCTAAGTACCGGCAAGATACAGCTGTTATATACCTTCCTCTTAAGGGATAATGGCAATCTACCTGTCATAATTTGAGAGTGCTTGCCGAATGTGCTCCACCCCATTCTTATTCTTCTAGTTACTTCAATCTCGTGGTTAGGCTCTGCGGTTATTACCTGCCCTAAGTAGACATAGTCTTTTACAACTTCAAGTGCACTATTACCTATCTCGAAGCGCTGTTCCTTTCCGAGGTTGTTGTACATTACTTTCGTTTTCTGCAGATTAATTTTAAGACCCACCTTTCTGCTCTCCTTGTGTAACTCCGTAATCATGAGTTGCAATTCGTCCCCTGAGTTACTCAGCAATGCAATGTCATCGGCGAAGCGCAGGTTACTAAGGTATTCTCCATTAACTCTTATCCCTAACTGTTCCCATTCTAGGCTTCTGAAAACCTCCTGTAAGCACGCGGTCAATAGCATTGGGGAGATTGTGTCCCCCTGCCTTACACCCTTCTTGATTGGTATTTTGTTGCTTTCTTTATGAAGCACTATGGTAGCAGTTGATCCCCTGTAGATTTCTTCCAGAATGTTTATATATACTTCATCTACGCCCTGATTCCGCAGTGTCTGCATGATGGCTGATATTTCTACTGAATCAAAGGCCTTCTCGTAACCTATGAAGGCTATGTATAGTGGTTGGTTATACTCTGAGCTTTTCTCTATTACCTGATTGATAGTATGAATGTGGTCAATTGTTCAGTAGCCTGTTCGAAATCCTGCTTGTTCCTTTGGTTGATTGAATTCTAATGTTTTCTTTACTCTGTTAGCAATTACCTTTGTAAATAGCTTGTACACTACAGAGAGCAAGCTGATCGGCCTTTAATTCTTCAAGTCCTTGTCATATCCTTTCTTATGTATTAAGATGATGTTAGCGTTCTTCCAAGACTCTGGTACCCTTCCCGTCAAGAGACACCTCGTAAACAGGGTGGCTAGTTTTTCTAACACAATCTGTCCTCCATCTTTAAGCAGATCTGATGTTACCTGATCCTCACCAGCAGCTTTGCCTCTTTGCATGCTCTCCAAAGCTTTTCTGACTTCTTCTATCATTACTGGTGGGGTATCATCTGGGTTACTGCTAGTTCTTATCGTATTAAGGTCGTGGTTGTCTCGGCTACTGTACAGATTTCTGTAAAACTCCTCCGCTATTTTGACTATCCTATCCATATTGGTAGTTATTTTGCCTTCTTTGTCCCTTAGTGCATACATCCGACTTTTGCCTATCCCAAGTTTTCTCTCCACTGCTTTGAAGCTTCCTCCGTTTTTCAGAGCGTGTTCAATTCTCTCCATGTTATACCTTCTTACATCGCATACTTTACGTCTATTAATCAACTTCGAAAGCTCTGCCAGTTCTATTTCGTCTGTTGTACTTGACACTTTCATGAGTTGACGCTTCTTAATTAGGTTGTTTGTTTCCTGGGAAAGCTTGCCAGTGTCCTGTCTAACTACTCTGCCTCCAACTTTCACTGCACACTCCGTAATGATACTCGTCAGATTATCATTCATTGTATCTACGCTAAGGTTGGTTTCCTCACTAAGGGCCGAGTACCTGTTCTGCAGCGTCACTCTGAATTCCTGTACTTTCCCTCTCAGGGGAATTTTATGTCACAGAGTTTTTTTAAGTTTTATTTAGGCCCCTCAGGCTCGCAGAACAAAAGACTTGTAATCTTTTTAGTTGAATTATTTGGTTCCTCGTGAAGGTTGTACATCTTTTATTTGGACATTTTTGCTTGTTCCGATCAAGCCGTCTCTGTGATGAGTGCAGTGCGCGGTTAGGTGAGTGCCTTCGAAAAGTGTGCGACACCAAAAGTAAGAAAACAAGCCAGTGCACGTGCAAAGAGAAAACTCAGCGAAGACGAAAATGATGCACATAGGCATGAGGTCGGTACGTCGACAACACAACAACACACACAACAACACAAACAAGATGCTGGGTTTACGATAGATAACATCAGGCCTATAGCTCTTACAACCAATCTGGTAAAACTAATTGAAAGGGTCTTACGCATTAGGATAGATAATTGGTTGAATGAAAACATGGTCTTGAGCCCATGGCAAATTGGCTTCAGGCGTGGTTGCTCAACTTGGTGTGCCCATGTCGATTTAGAAAGAATATAGCTTGCCCGTTATAAGAAACAATATGCCACCTTAGTAACCCTAGACGTCACAAAAGGTTATAACAGCGTGGAACATTCAAAACTAATATATTCGCCTAAAAACTGAGGTCTACCACAATACTTTGTAGCATGGGTAGATTCATTCTCAAATGACAGGAAATTTTACTGTTCTCAATATGGTTTGTTGACTCTAAGGCCCAATCAAATTAGAGGTCTCCCACAAGGATCAGTGTTATCGCCATTGTTATTTGATATTTTACTATGCATCATTCCTGTACAAATGGACGTGGAAGTGTATGTATATTCCGACGATATTGCGTTTTTTGCTATAGCTGCAGGTATACATTCACTTTATCGAAATCGGCAGACGTGTATGAACGTTCTAAAAACGTGGTTAGAAAAATTAATTTATCACTGAATGTCAAAAAAGTGCGATGGTAGTTTTCCTTTTGAGTGTTCCGGTCCATATCGCTTTGCATCACCGGTAAGACATTATCCCGCAGGTAGAATCTGTTTAGTATTTAGGGATCACTTATACTGAAAAACTAAATTGGAGTCCTCACATAGAAAACATGGCTGCCAAAGGAATACGTGCACTGGGGATGCTTCGTAGACTCAGCAAGAAACGTTCAGGTTTACGCCGTGATGTTCTTATCATAATTTACTGCATGTATATTCACCCGATAATAAAGTTCAGCTGCGTCTTGTTTTCTGGTGCACCTGCACACAAACTACGACCATTGGTTTTTTAGAACGAGAATATTTACGATTATGCCTTGGACTTCCAAAAATTTGTATCAAATACTATTTTATACAAGGAAGCACGCCTACCTTCTATTCGTACTCGGTTTAACATCCTAACAGTGCGTACATTTCCACAGATCTATGCATCGTCATCGAGGAGACCGCAATTTGTTTTTCTCTAACATCCGGCAGAATTTTTCGGCCATCATTGGACAAGATTACGGTGTCCCCAAGTCATTTTCGCACATACACAATTGGAAACATTACAAGTGCAGCTCTATGAGATACTAATCATAAGCAGATCTGTACAAACAAGTCGAATAGAATTTGCTGACATACTTCCAAAGAATTGCAAACGTTTACGCAGTAGACACTTAAATTGCATTTTGGGGGACACTTTATTTAGATTAGAAACGGCTGCAGTCATAGTAACGGACGCTTCAGTTTGTGAAGAAAAGGCAGGGATGGGATTTGCAACATTATATTTAGATTAGTCTTTTTCAATTCGATTACCTGAACTTACTCCTAGTTATCATGCGGAAATACTTGCCATTATATTAGCTCTACGGAAATTACCCCTATCATTATCAGAAGCCGTCATTCTTACAGACAGCCTATCCGTCAGTTCCTCTTTACCGGCATCAAATTTTTCAATTTCTTTAGAAATAATTCATTCCCTCAGTCCAAGACATATACGTATTATTCGCTTGGCATGGGTAACTGGGCTCAAAGGTATACCTCTATATGAACAAGTGGATGCACTCGCACTGTTATCATGTAATGATCCGATAATGTCTATTTTGCCGGCGTTGGTGTTTGTAACTTCAGCGCGTTTTGAAAAATTTGCCGTATCGGACAACTTCGCAAAGTCTGCGTTGTCAGTTTCTGAGTTTCCTCACCTCAATTATCGTTGAAAAAATCGATGGTGTTCCTCCCGAATGACCGAGATGGCAGTTACCAAAATACGATGCCGAGTCCCCCCACTTAAGTTTTACTTACGCAGGTCTGGTCTGGTACAGTCACCTTTATGCCTCCATTGCAATGAATGTGAATCTCTTGATCATTTCGTTCTAACGTGCAGATTATTCACCAATCAGAGGAAAAGACTTCTAGACGAACCGCTTCGAAGGTTGAGATTAAATTTATCCCTTCTGGTTCTTCTTTCCTTTGGGCCTACCATGCTGGGCTTTAGCCACATGAGCGTTTGCGAAGCCGTTTGCAATTTCCTTCGGGAGGCGAGAAGAAAAGAATGCTAAGTTCTTCGTTAAAAATTATCAAAATCAAGTGTATTCATTAAAAACTCAACATTTCGAAATTATGAGCATTTCCTTTTAAATAGCAAGATACCGTTCGTTTCATGGCCGATCCCCCACGGTGGGTGGCGCCAGGATAAAAGGGACAAACAAACAAACAAACAAACACAAGAAGAGTCTACTCGAGGAGTGCAGTGCCACGCAATTGGCAAGGTGGTGCTCGTGCAGGCGGAAGTATAGGATGGAGGCGGTTTGCCAGCGTCACAATCATGGTTTGCCCCGAGTGCCTGGCAGATGTCAAGAGTATGGTGAAGATCTGTGCATGATAACATGCACGGTAGTAAGTGGAGTTGGGCAGAATCGAAGATACATGTATTTTAAGTACAAGACACCGCTGATATGATACAAAATACTGCTCTTGAACCGCCATTGTACGAAACTATAAACATAGACCTGCATTCCAGGACACATGAACAATTATTGCGATAGCAATTATAGGAACACTTTCGGCTGGATTTTGCCGCCGGCATCGGCATCATGCTCCGTATATGGGTAGGTACCTAAGTATATGCAAATGCAACAAAGAAATAAATTAAGAAAACAGACTTCGGTACGTGGAAGTGCGAGCCATTAACCGCTAAGCCACCGAGGCGTGCGTCCTTCGCGGTTCGAACGGCAAGCTACTTATATCTGCCACACATCGCTGCTGACGGTATTCTCGGGGGAAATGGTGTTTTCAGCACTACCAACCAGATGGCGCAATGAGCGCACATCGCCACATCGCGCGGCGGCGCGCGCTCTAATCTCCCACGCGAACTTTGCAACAATTAGAAAAGGAGCGCGACGCTCTTTCGCGCACCCTTATCTCACGGTGGGGAGGAGGGGACGATCGTACGTTTTGGCTGGCCTCGGGCTTTCCCTGGAACGTTTCTGCAGTAATTACCGGGGCACAAAGGTCAATGCAATCATCGCAGTCTCCGTTTGGAGCAAAGCGCGCGCTTTTCAGACACAGCGAAGTAACAACTGAGACGCTCATTCTGATGACATTCCGAATAAGCGTGCATCCCTACCTGTGAGTACGTTTCGTGCGTCATTTCTGCGTGAGAAACGTGGGGCACGTTTCAATCTGCTTTCCATTCTACGCGTGACCTTCCAATTTGCTGATATCGCGTTCTTTAAATTGAACAGCAAAATTCAGTTTGCATTGAAATTATGGAAAGTACAAGAAAAATATTAAACATGTTATATGAGGATTTGAGACGCAATACCAAGTGCTCCATGTTTTTTTTTTCATGAGTGCGCCCACAATCCCTTTTACGCTGTTTTGCGTTAGGATTGAGTTTTTTGTTGTCTGAACCTAACACCTAAGTTGACAACACAACACGCTTTGTTTCCTTAACTTCGGGCGTACCACCTGTATTGTGCTCATAAATAATATTTCTTGGAATGTGCGAAGGGTGAATGTCAGAACCGAATCAAATACGTCTCGAATAAGGATGATACCGAATCAAATACAAATATAAATCGTTTACTGTTCAAATAGTTTCAGAATAGCAATAATTGCAAATGTAGCTTTAGACTGCACGGTAACATTTTCGATGATATTCCTAGGAATGTTTTGTTTGAAACTAATATTTAGGAGCTTTCACAAAGGGAATAAAATAAGACAATTTTTTTATACTAAAACAAGCTCATGTATAGCAGCAAGTAGAGTCTGCGAAATGTTTTCAACTGCAGAATGAAATACAGCAGTGACTGCCGTATTGCAAGTGGTGCTTAGTGAACAGATTTTGAATAGTATAAAAGCATAAACATTATTCCAGTAAATCAATTACCATTATTATGAATGTTGTGGCAGCAATTGATGTCATGTCATGTGGTGGATTATTAGCACCGCAGACACTCGAGTTTTAAGCAGGAATGTCTTTATCCTGCCATCAATATAGCGTCGTTAGTCCCCTAATTGCATATGGGTCGCATGCATCTGGTCAGTGACGAAAACAAAAAAGTTACCCCTGGCTATTTCAACGTTTCGTTCATTCAAGCATTTTTATTGTGGCGGATTATTCGATTAATATTCGAAAAGGAATAAAAAATATTCGGTGTTTTGCTTATGCACTATTACATTCGAGCACCAAATCGAATGAGACGATATTCGATTGGTTATTCAAAATTTGTGAATATTCGCACATCCTTAAATATTTCGTTTAACTGGAACCACACATTTACAAAGAAAAAGGCAAACCTACGTCAAATAAAACTAACTATGTGAATTACCGCCATGTGGTTCTCGTTTTTGTATTGCGCTTAATTTTTGAACTAAGATGACTCATGGAACAAAGCTGTTATTCACTTTAGGGCCAAGTGCATATTGTTGCGTTGTATAGAGATGATAAGTGGGGTTTAACGTCCCAAAACTACCATATGATTATGAGAGACGCCGTAGTGGAGGGCTCCGGAAATTTCGACCACCTGGGGTTCTTTAACGTGCGCCCAAATCTGAGCACACGGGCCTACAACATTTCCGCCTCCATCGGAAATGCAGCCACCGCAGCCGGGATTTGATCCCGCGACCTGCGGGTTAGCAGCCGAATACCTAAGCAACTAGACCACCGCGGCGGGGCGCGTTGTATAGAGAACAGTTCAAAATGTGCGATCTGATTTTTTGTGGAAAAGTACTTGCTACGTAGTGATCATTTTGGTGTTTAAAGAAAGCTGGAGAAAAATATGACCACCATTGTACTGTAGCGCTCTCAGATGTGCGTCGAGCGAAACAAACGGCACCTGGACCAAGGTGAAATGAGCGGCTATGGCTGCCAGCCACTAATTTCAAAAGTTAATATGCTCCACAGCACGTCAAAATTTATTACCGTCGCACTCAGTAAAATCAAAAAGGGGGGGGGGGCACCATCATCCCCGAGTAGCGATTGGCTGATGGTACGCTTGCGGGTTGTTTCGCTCGAAGCACGTTCAAGAGCGCTGCGTTACGATAGCGCATGAGCACATTCAAGTTGTTTTATTTTCATAATTCGTGATCTTTAATTAAAAGCCAGAAAATGTTCACCACGCTGCATGTAGAGTCGTCAGCAAGCTTAACACGAACCCTTCGATGTGTGGCCACGACTAGTTTGACTGATGCCAGCCGCGAAGTTCTGGGCGCATTTGCAGAGATAATATATACCTAGTTGGGCTTGAAAAGTATGTCGGCGTGTATGGTTAGCATCTTGTCAACAGAACCCAAACGTACGTGGTGAGCGTGAAACTGCTGCAGGACACGAGGCGGAGCGTTCGTGTTAAAGGTGCTGACGTCTGTACGTCGACTAAAAACAATTGGTTTGGTCGTTTTCAATGTGCTCTACGGTGTGACGGAACGCACTAGTCCTTAAAGTGACTATTAACAACATCTCAGAACTGACCTTAGTTATTTAGCCAATTAAGCGCAATATAAAAATACTTTAACTACTACCACATAACTGTAAACCATATGTCATCGGTTGCATTTAGTCACGGTTAAGTGCTTTTTTTTAATACTTGGTTTTATATTAGGTGAAACACCCTTTATACCAATTCACTGTCATTTTTGTATACGGAACCATCTTGCTCTTTGCCTAGGCATGTTCGTTTTATTTTTTAGGTCACCGTAGTTTTTTTCTGTCCTACAAGTAATCTGGTAAGCAGGTATAAAAGTTGCATTGATGGGAATAGCAGTGATATCTTGTGGTGTTTTTTTTTTTCAGGTACAATTCATCTGAATTTTCTGGGTGGTACAAGTGCTCTTGAAGAGGAAATAGCAAAAGATTGCACGTTAGTGAATACGTTGCTATCAAACGTTTTACGCAAGCAGATAA
The DNA here is from genome assembly GCA_013436015.1 of Rhipicephalus annulatus. Lineage (NCBI taxonomy): Eukaryota > Metazoa > Arthropoda > Arachnida > Ixodida > Ixodidae > Rhipicephalus > Rhipicephalus annulatus. The sequence goes on from WOVY01011403.1 coordinate 133,188, forward strand.
GTAGAATATGAAACGTCGTTGCAGTTTCATGTCCTCAACGAATTGTGTGGGCTGTCTCGATAATCTCATAATGCTTCTCATGAAATATTGATACTAACGTTGTTGTTGCTATTAAGCTGTTGGCTGATGAGGTATTATGAAAGCTCTAACTAGGCTTACAGACAATATGAGACCGCACCGCTCTTCGCGCCATATTGAGCGTAGGCTTCTTGATGAATTTCTGGCAGTTAGATGGCAACTCCAGCTCATCGCCAAAGAGAGCTGGTAGTGACCCCATCAATAAATGATAAGGCAGATTATAAAGAGATGTCGAGTAAACAAATCCTAAGTTTCAGAATGAAACTAATATACATTGAGCAAGAAACACAGAACTCTCGAAATTCGAACAGATATCTTATTGAAATGTTTTGAAACGTTCGTCACAACTAAGACATTTTCCAAGAAACACTTCTATGCATGGACATTTGCTGGTTCAATATATACATATATAACAGCGAACATATATAACACTAAACTCGGTTTCCGTGGCAGAAGAGGCAGCCACGGAAACCGAGAATTTAGCCAACATTTATTCTGCTGATACCGACGCTCAGGGACTTTCAAGAAAGCGGTGGGCCACTGTATCACGAGTGAAACTGTACCAATGCATTGAGTGGAGTCATTCCCTGCATCAGAGCTGCATCGCTGCGCTGCCTGTTTGGGCTGTCTGCAGCTGATTGTGGGACCCACGTGGATCCACGTCATATCGGCTGTTCTGCAGGCTCCTTATAAAAAGCACCACTGGTCCTTCGCCGTCATTTTGGCAGGAAAGGCAGCCACGAGAACCGAGAATTTACCCCACGTTTATTCTGCAGATTGGAAACTACTTTCTTTCGTTGTTTGTCACTTAAGTGTGATTCGCTGCCCTGCTGCCAATTGTTGACTAAGGCATATCTATTTTGAGATGCTTGCTATGTAGTGTTTTTTTTCTGCTGTTCAGGATAGGAAATTATGTCGCTAAACTTAACCGGTAAATTGCGGTTTCCAAGCGTGAATTTCTTAAAGAACTGCAAGAACTCAAGCAAAGTGTGAAATTTGCTGGTGACCAGCATGAGGGAAGTCGAGAATTTGACGAAATCTCGTCCGGTCGGGAGCAATGAAGTAATGGCATTGTAGAAATGTCAATGGCATTGCAGAAATGGCATTGTAGAAATGGCAATGTTGAAATGGTCAGGAGTAATGAAGTAATGGCATTGTAGAAAAACAAAGACACTGACGCCGACCAAAAGGGTGTCAAAATATTAGTGAACCAGGCTTTCATGTGTAAGCGGAAAAGTCTCTTATATTTTTGACACCCTCTTGGTCGGCGTCAGTGTCTTTGTTTTCTACAACACCAGTATGAAGCACTGGAAAAAGAATGTGAAGCACTTGGTGAAATGCCAAGCTAAAAGCAGCCAAGAGCTGCTTTTGCAAGAAGTTGAGAAATTAAAGAAGCAAGTGTCTCGGAACTCGCTAAGATAATGACACTAGATCAAAATTCTAGAAATAGGAATATTGATGCGAAAGGTGTTCCTTGCTCGCACAATGAAAGCATTGAGAATATTCTGTAAAACGTAGGGGAAGTGCTTCGTGTGCCAATGACAGAACAGGATATCGATGCTTGCCATCGCGTCCCCTCACGGACTCTGATACTGATAAGAACATGTCGTGTCTTTCAACCATCACTACAAACGCGACGTGGTAATTCAAAAACCACGGAAGGCCAGAATCACGACTGAATACATTGGTTTTTATTCCAAGCAGTCAGTTTTTGTGAATGGACTCTTATGCGCTCAACTGAAGCACAACTACATGGTATGACAGTTCTAAGGAAGAAAGAAATGAAATGGCGATTTGTATGGGTGAGGGACGAGAAAATGTTCACTCGTAAAACTGAATAATGTGTCGTTGTTAAGATCACGTGCGAAGTAGACCTATCTAAAATAATCCAGTGATTATTACCAACAGCAAATGTTATACCTTCTTAAATGATAATTGCGCCATGTAACCTCCTTCATCCTGGCTACGCCGATTCTCTTACTTTGTGGTATTTCATTGGTGAGTCTGCCCGTAATAAACACGACCAGATATAATAATTTCTTGGTGACTTTACATTTAAGTTTTATATTTTATTGATAACTGAGACATGATATACTGTGGAGAAGACGATGTTATTCATTTGCCAGGTTATCAAAGCTTCGTTTTAAGTAGACCAAGCCGTCGTGGTAGAGGAGTCATGCAGATGATGTCAGAAAGGCTTTTATGTACCTTGGTTGTAAATCTTTCCAAAACCACACCCTACTATGAAGCGCTAATATTACAATCTGAATGCAATGTTTTCGCAGTTTTGTATCTACCGCATGATGGTAATAGCGAAAGCTTTTTTGTCTTCTTAGAGGAGCTACTATGTTGTGCATATCAAAATAGATTGTGCATAAACATAGGTGGTGATTGCAATATAAATCTGCTGCAATCAAATTCAATTACTTAGTCTTTAAAATTACTCCTTGACTCTTTAGGTTGTTCGAACATAATAAAAGCACTCACTCGCGTCACAAGCCTTACTAAATTTTTTTATCGACTTCTTTATTCCAAATAGCCCCTGCAATGTAAAGTGTGGGCCCTGTGGTACCATTTCTGCTGATTTAGGTGATCATTCGCCGATTTGCTTGTTTTCTAAGCGAAACAACACTTTTACAGCAAGGCGACGCAAATGTAAATCTTTCGTAATTCAGGAGATGAATCCAAGAAGAACGAATGGTTTTCGAAATCAGCTTGACGTCGTTGACTGTGCATCCGTATTCAACTGTATAGCGGCGCTAAAACAGCTTATGATACACTAATGCGCATGATAAAAAAATCTACACTAGTTGTTGTAAATTACAATTTGGTAAAGTTATATAAAACACTACGCAAACCTTGGTTAACAAGTGAATGTAAATATATTTCGTCAGAAAAACGAATTATACAGCCAGTTTGTGCGCTCAAGAAGCCCTGATCATTTTTCTGTTTCTAAAAAATACCACAAATTTGTAAATGAGTTTCTTCAAGATGCAAAAAAAAGGCATACCTAGAAAAACTGCTTTGTGATACGCATTCCGAGGGCAATTTAGTTTGGCGGGCACTTCATAAACTTCTGAATCAAAGCAAAAGCAATAACGAGCTCCAACTTAGTGAGAATGGGAGCAGCACAAGGGTGCTGAATTAGCAAACTGGTTCAATCAACACCTAACGAGTTTAGAAATTATCGCTCACAGCACAGGCGCTCTCAATTACATCGCAGCGCCAATGTACACAGCGTTTTTTGAGCACACGAGACCGGAAGAAGTTTACTCTGCATATCTTTAAAGAAAAGTAAGGCAAGGGACATTGATGGTCTGCAGATTAAACCAATTAAATTTGCAGTAGACTTCCTAGTAGATGCTCCTGCGCACGTATTCAATATTTTTTTGTCTACTAGTGTGTTCCCTACAAAAATGGAACAGGCAAAGGTAACTGCTTTGTTGAAATCAGGTGAGCGAAATGATATGTCAAATTATTGGCCGGCGTCAGTGCCCTCTGTCCTTTCAAAAATCTTGGAAAAGATTATTTGTAAAAGCGTTGTGTCGTTTTGTGAAAAACACCAGCTATTATATTCATAACAGTTCGGGTTTCGCAATGGCCTATTGACAGAATTGGCTCTATTAACACAAAATGATTTAATTTTTAATGGCTTTGAAGAAAAAAAGTTAACTTGACGTATATTTATTGATGTTTCCAAAGCTTTTGACAAGATCAATCATGTTACTTTACTAAAAAAGCTTGAAGATTGTGGATTGCGTGGATTACTACTGAATCTTCTCAGGTCTTACCTAATGGACGGAAAACAATGCGTTTGCATCTTAGGTGAGTACTCAGACCACCTAAAGCTAGAAGCTGGTGTTCCTCAAAGAAGCATATTAGGGCCCGTACTGTTCACCATATATATAAACGATTGTGTGAACATTAGCCAGTTACAACATTATATATTATACGCAGATGACACCAGCCTTTTCTCCTAGTCGCGTGGTACTGATTATTTATCACAACAAGATAACGCTGTTGTCAGAACGCTGTATTTGGGGAGCAAAGCAAATCATTTTCAGTTTAACTAAAAAAAACTAATGCTGTTCTTTTTGCACCAACCCAAAAAAACGCGTAAATCGTAATCTAAACATATTCCATCGATCAGAACGAATTGACGTGACGGCTGACGTGACAACACTAGGTGTAATCTTTGATCACCACTTACCGTGGGATAAACACATCGAACGCATTGCAAAACGTATGGCGAAAGCATGCGGGGCACTGTGTAGGCTTCGGGATGTTCTTCCGTCAAAAATACGGCTATTGTTGTACAATAAAACATTCATCTCTCATACTAAATATTGTAGTTTAGTTTGGGGAACAACGTCACAGAAAAACTGCAAGACGTTATTTATGCTACAAAAAAAGTATTGCAGCCTGTTTCGTGTCTTCCTTATGACAGCCATACAAGTCCAATATTTGCTCAGTTCAATGTTCTCCAATTTCATTACCATTATGAGATTAACCTTGCCATTAAGTAAAAAAAGCGTGAAACGAGGGCACACTGCACTTATTCGTCTTCGTAACTTAAGCAAATCATATCACCTCAATACTGACGTTGGAGACCGTGAGACTTGGGCTATTCCTTTAAACGAGTCATAGAAAAGACCAGCTGCCATACCGTATATCATTACTGCTTAACAATCTTGAGGGCGAAAAACTAATCTAAACACTACTTCACGCCACATGCTAAAGCAGAGTTTTCTTAGACGTGCGGCTATATGTGAGAAATTTTTCGCTATGTATGTGTTTGCTTTTTCTTGTTTGTTTTTTAGGTATGGTACATTTTTTATTTTGGCTGTGTGTGTGAAGGTCACAAATCTTACATGCTGTAATGTACCTGAAAATCTGTATAGTTTCCCCATGCTACAAATCTTCTGCGATTGTATTCGGAGAAGTAGTGAACTGTTCGCTAAAAAACGTGTCTTCTATGTAAAAAAAAGGAATTTTTTGTTGTGCTGTGAGTTTGCAACACACATGTCAGTGTTCTATTTGTTTGTTTTTCTTTGATTTTAATATGAATACCGATGCATTGCAGTTTTTTTTTATCGGTGTGTGTTGTCGCGTGCCAAATTTTGTTTGGGTAGGGGCCTTTGTCAAGGTGCACCGATAGCGGCTTTTTGCTCCTGTCCTAGCATTTGTTTCAAATGAATGCGGAAATAAATAATCTGATTCTGAAAGCTGAAACTGAAATGTATCGAAGTATCTTAAGATACAATTAAGAAGTATCGTATTGCGTACATTCATTCCGGACGTATCTTGTATCTGTATCTGCAATACTTCTTGTCAGAGTATCCTTTGTTATACCGCGCTAAATTTTCAAAATATCCTGGCCCAGCACTGGCACTTAGCAGCTAAGAGATTGCTAATTTCGATCAACTTACGGCATTCAATTGTACAACTCTCGCTATGACAGATCGCTCCCGCTACCCTGAAACTCAATTCATTTTGCTGCGCTACCGGCAATAGTTGAATACACACGGCCTGCAATATTGTATGCACTGAGTGACGTAGGTATACGCTGAATGCACAATCTATGCTCACTTAGCATTTAATTTTTTTGTTGTTCACTTCATTAGCCTTTCTGTCGAGTTTCGCACTGAGTTACGGTCATTCCAAGAAAAGGACAAGCAGAAAGAACAAAAGACGACTAAAGTTGAGGGCTATTATCCTGATGAACGGTGAGATGTAACGTTCGTTTATGGCGCCACGCGCAGTATAAGTAAGAGTATACGAAGCCATAAGTGAAATTACGAAGAAAAGTCGTGTCTTTGACAGGGCTTAATTCATTTCTTTCCGTTGCGAACATCGAAGCCAGTTAAGTTTGTAATAATTATATGAGATAACACAGGTGCAGATATGTTATAAGATGATTTAGTTGAGTAAATGCAGGGGCTTCAGAAAAGCAGTCAATTACGCTGGTTTATTTCGTTTAAGTTATCGATACTGACTGTCCGACATGAATCCGCCGCCGACCATTCAACGCGCACAAAGTCATTCATTACTCAAGTGGGTGCCTCAAGTAATTGTTGAAGGAGCAGTCGAAAATGGTTGCTGACGTTCCGTTCCGCATCACTGAGCGCTAAACATTCTCATCTGGCACGGTCGTTTCGCACTGGCAGTATAACGCTTTCGAGCCGTTCCCGCGCGTATAGGCAGAATCGCCCCGCGAGCACATTCGCTGAGGATTCGTTTTGTCGGCGCTTTTATCGCCCAGTTGAATACCACCGCGATCGTCCTCGAGTCGCCGCAACCTAACAAATGGGAAGCGGACCAATCGGAGACGAGGGCACCACTATTCGTGCTCCCGCTTCTCCTGCCTAGGGCATGCGTGACGTCAGCTCAGCTCGTATTCACTCGGAAACCCAAGCACCAGACGCCTTTGCCGGTGGTCTATTTTTGCTCCAATGGTCCGGGCCCTACTAATGTCATCTCCACATATGCACCCTCCTCTTATACTCTAAACCACTAAAATAAGAAAAATCTGCCGCCGTACGCTTTGCTATTTCTTTTAGGGGCGAAGCTTCTCTGTCATACTTGTCTGTCGTAGCCAGCCCGAGTGCGCGGAGTGTTCACTTGATGTCATTAGCATCGCTCATATATATCAAGATGTCTCTACAGACAGACAGACAGACAGACAGACAGACAGACAGACAGACAGACAGACAGACAGACAAGTACTGTTCGTCACGTTTGTCACGTCTTTGATGATGTACTGGGAAAGATTCACGGAAGATGCCTGGTTTAATCGAGGTTCGATGAACCTCCAGATATTTCGCCCACTCTTCATCATTCACTCTCTGGGTATGCTGTGATTTTTTTTACCCAAGAAGGCTCCTATCGATCGGGCCATTTGAGAATCGCTTGAGTAATACCTCCATTATGGCAATAACCTGCACATACATACATACATACATACATACATACATACATACATACATACATACATACATACATACATACATACATACATACATACATACATACATACATACATACATACATACATACATACATACATACATACATACATACATGCACGTGTGAGCAAAAGTGTGCAGATCACGGGATCGCGTGGATGGATGGATGGATGGATGGATATGGCTGTACCCTTTAGATCGGGCGGTGGTTAGCGCCACCAAGCCGTAATACTTAATGAACCAAAAACTAGATTTATTTTTTTTTCTTTAAAAAGTGAGTTTGAGGATTCGTACTTTGCCGTGAAGGGTTTAATTTTCACTCGTGCCTTGACTTTAGCCACCAATCAGATAACCTTCTAGTTAAGTCTACCCGCTTAAAGTCTATTTTGCCCTCCCGGTCCCTAAACCCCAGTGCTTTGAAAAACTCAGCGCCATCATCCTGAACTATAGGGTGAAGCCCTTTACAGAACATTAAGTGTTCGGCAGTTCCTTCTTCCTCTCCACACACACTGCATACTGTGTCTACGCCTTCGTATTTGGCCCGATATGTCTTGGTTCGCAGTACTCCCGTCCTGGCCTCAAACACGAGATAACCACCCCGAGTATTATCATAAATCCTTTCCTTGGCAATTTCCTGCTTAAAGGTTCGATAGGTCTCTAGCGCGGACTTCTTAATCATGCCCATTCTCCACATGTCAGTCTCAGTTTCCTTCACTTTCTTCTTAACCGACAGTTCTTTTTGGCTTAGCCACCTGCTGTTTTCTAAGTATTTACCAGTCAATTTCCTGGTTCGCTTCCTCCATTTTGTATCGACATTCTTCGTGCACAAGTAGCTGGAAACCTTCCTAGCCCAACGCTCCTCCCCCATTTCTCTCGATCGCTTCTTAAATTTTATCTTGCTGCTAGCTTCCCTGCCCTCAAATGATGTCCATCCCATATCACCTTGTACTCCCTGATTTGGTGTATTCCCGTGAGCTCCTAAAGCAAGCCTACCTATTCCACGTTGCTTAATTTCTAATCTTCCTTGAACTTCTGATCTCATGCACAAGACCGCATTGCCGAACGTCAGCCCAGGAACCATGACCCCTTTCCATATTCCTCTCACAACATCATACCTATTGTAATTCCACAGTGCCCTATTTTTCATCACTGCTGCATTCCTGTTACCTTTAGTCGTCACGTATATTTCGTGTTCCCTCAGGTACTCGGTCCCATTGCTTATCCGTACAACCAGATATTTGTATTTATCTGTTATCTCTAGCGTGACCTCCTGTGTTCTAAGCTCACTACCTTCGTTATCATTGGAGATCATGACTGCTGATTTTTCCTTACTGAATCTGAAATCTAACCTATTTCCCTCATTACCGCAGATGTCCATCAATCTCTGCGAATCTTCCTTGTTGTTGGCCATTAGCACTATATCATCTGCGTACATTAATGCTGGTAGTGCCTGATCAATGAGTTCTCCTTGTTTGACTAAAGAGAGGTTGAAGCCCAGTCCACTTCCCTCTAATTTGGCCTCTAATCCTTGTAGGTACATCATGATTAATAAGGGTGACAGGGGACGCCCCTGCCTAAGCCCCCGTTTTACCTCTGCAGGCTTGGATACCTGTTTTTCCCACTTTATAACTACCTTGTTACCTTTATAGATATCCTTTAAAATATTAGTGACTACATGTTCGACACCTAGTGCGTCCAGTATTCCCCGCAATTCCTCTTGAACCACGCTATCGTACGCTCCCTTGATATCCAAAAATGCTAGCCACAGGGGCCTGTGTTCCTTTTCTGCTATTTCTGTGCACTGCGTCAGTGAGAACAGATTGTCTTCCAGCCTCCTGTATTTTCGAAACCCATTCTGCAGTTCTCCCAGCACCCCCTCATCCTCTATCCATGCCTGCAGTCTTTCCTTTATAATCTGCATCGCCATCCTGTAGACCACTGATGTGACTGTTATGGGACGGTAGTTGTTTATGTCAGCTTTGTCCCCCTTTCCTTTATAGATCATGCTCATCCTGCTAAGTTTTCATCCATCGGGAACTTCCCCATCGATTATTAGTTTGCTCAAAAGCCTGCTTAGACTTCGCACCTAATGTCTTTATCACCATAATTGGAATGCCATCTGGACCTGTTGATGTACTACTCGGAACCCTTTTCTCAGCCCTTTCCCACTCACGTTGTGAAAATGGAGCCATTGCACCACTTGGTTCGTCCTTGTCTATAGTGGTGCATAAAGCACTTCTTTGTTGAAATTTTTCTGTCACCTTTGTTCTTATATATTCAATAGCTTCGTCCCCTTCTAGCCTAGCACCTTGGGATGTAGTTATAAACCTCTGCTCTCGGCTCGTCTCATTTCTTAGGGAGTTTAGATGGTTCCAAAATTTCGCAGCTGCCTTTCTATCTTTTTTATGTACTTCTGCCAGCCACTGAGCTCCTTTTCTTCTAATCTTTTCATTGATCAGAAGGGATGCATCCCTTCTACAGCTTAGAAAGGTTTCCCATTTTCTTTCAACATCATCTGTCGGTTTACCCCGCTGCTTAGCATGTCTGTGTTCCCTAGAGGCTTCCTGACGTTTTGCTATGGCTCTCTTAACTTCCTCATCCCACCAACTTTTGGGTTGGTGGGATGAGGAAGTTAAGAGAGCCATAGCAAAACGTCTTCTTTTCCAGGGTGACTTGTCACGCGTCTTGGCAAGGTCTAGCTCAAACAGTCTAATTAGATTCGTGTATGTCCACACTGTCTTATTATCCTCCGTGATTACTTTCTCAATTTGTTTAGTGGCTATTTCAATTTGCCTTTCTGAATAAAAATTTCGCTGTAGTTGCTCATCTTGTCTCCTTCCCACTTTCACTGCTCTTCCAAAACTTAGCTCGATACGTTTGTGATCACTACCCAGACTTCTGGAGCCACCTTCATCTATGTGCATTCCCCTGAGCTTATCATACATCCTATGTGACATCAGTGCATAATCTATCGTCGACTGCAGCCTTCCTACCTCTTATGTTATTTGCCCTTCACACTTCTCGGTACTGTTGCAAATGATCAAATCAAGCCTTTCACACATATTCATGATCATTTTGCCTGTCGGGTCAGTATACCCATCTATATCTTCTATGTGCGCATTCATGTCTCCTAGTATAATTATCTCGCACTCTCTTCCTAACTCTTGAATGCCTTTGATATACACTCTACCATTGCCTGGTTTTCCTCTCTGGCCTTTGCTCCCGTCCACAAGTACACGAAACCAAGGAGTGTCATTTGACCTGCCACTTTCCCTTTTAGCCATAAATGTTCCTTGCACTCCTGCTTGACCCTTTGCCAGTCTGTACTTTTATGAATGAATGCCCCAATACCACCCCCTTTCTGCTGCCTTCTGTTCTATTACAATATTCCCACGCGTAGTCCAGATTTTTCGGAGGTTGTTCCATGTCCCTGAGATGTGTTTCTACAAAACCGTATACCATCGGCCTCTCTTCCCTTAGCTGTTCTTCTATCTCTTCCCACTTGAGCCTGTTTCTACCACCCTGCATGTTAATATACCCTATGTCTGAATTGGCTCGGCGCTTGTGGCTACGTCTATTTATGCCCCGGACTCTACCTATCTTAAATACTGGTACCACTTTGGAATCGTATCTGTCTATACCACCTGTCGAAGAGTCTCCCTGGCTGTTTTCCTTGTTACTAGCTATCCTGCACCCCGAAGGGCTCGCTTGCCCCCCCCCCCCCAAAAAAAAAAGCTACTGCGCGTCCTGCAAGCCACCAGCCCACCTCATGACCTAGCCGTCCATCGAAGTGAATTCTGTCTCGCAGAATTCATCGACGCGCCATCTACTGACGTGGTGCCTGCTGCAGTGCGCATGCCCGTCCCGGAGTTATCAGGTTACCGCTCACGTGGCTGTGTTTGCCGGGGTTACGGCACTCGTAGCCAAAACAACCATTTGGAGTCGCTTTTTTTTTGCTCTACCAAATCAACGCCGTTTTTTTACGTAGCGGCTGCAGCGGGGCTCGTGCAAGCTCAGGGCTCACGTCGTTTTTTTACACCGGTTAATTAGCCTAACTAAGCATTGCTAGCATAGTATAACCTAATGAAGCCAATCCTACAAATTTAAGCTTTCTCAGCCCCGCTTGCGTTTGTCTTGTTAAGCCAAGTAAAATTTGGATGAGCCTAGTTAAACCAAAGTAAGCGTCACCAAAACTGATCAAATCTAGTTGAGAATGACATCAACTAATGAAGTCAAACATAGTAATGCTGATTAGCTGGTCTAGTAAACAACGCAAGCCTGGCGCTTAAGAACTGCCCTCCCCCGCAGCAGCTACGTAAGAACGGCATAGATTCGACGAAGCAAAAAAAAACGACACCCAGTTGTCGTTTCGGCTACGAGTTCCGCAACCTTATCAGACAGAGCAACATAAGAGACAACCTGATAACGACAGCACGGGCATGCACACCGCAGCAGGCACCACTTCAATGAATGGCACGTCGATGCATTCTGACGCGCGATCCCATGGTCTGCACACTATTGCTCACGCCTGTATGTACACTGTCATTCTTTATGAAAGGGGACACGCGAACGCGTGGCCTGCGCTCTGCGGCGGCTGCCTACAGCACCATCAACCGACAAGTGAAGAACGCACGTTCGCATTTGGCGTCATTTATGGCCAACCAAGATAACGAGTCATGGCCGGTATACAAGTGCTGCTAGATTACGTTCCCTCACCACTTGCGCGGCGAGCGATATCGGGCGGTTACTGCAGCCTGTGCCGTGGTCGCACACAACGTTCGATATGTTGGTAGTAGACTACGCACTGCTGGCCTGAGTAGAGAGGGTGTGCAATCTAGCAGCGTTTGTGCACTGGCCATAACCAAATATTATCGCCCCGCCGCCGTGGTCTAGTGGCTAAGGTACTCGGCTGCTGACCCTTAGGTCGCGGGATCGAATCCCAGCTGCGGCGGCTGTATTTCCGATGGAGGCAGAAATGTTGTAGGCCCGTGTGCTCAGATTTGGGTGCATGGTAACGAACCCTAGGTGGTCGAAATTTCCGGAGCCCTCCACTACGGCGTCTCCCATAATCATAAGGTGTTTTGGGACATTAAACTATGCATATCAATCAACTAATTATTATTATTTGTGGCATCAAATGACCCCAAAGGCGAACATGCTTTCTTCACTTGTCGGTTGATGGTGCTGTAGGCAGCCGCCGCAGAGCACAGGCCACGCGTTCACGTGTTACCTTTCATAAAGGACGACATTTTACATGTATACATGCATGCGTACTGCCACACTTGTTTATTCCATAATTTTCGATGTGATTGCTGTGCACTTTCAAAGACGTACCACCACTCGTCGCCCGCCACGCCTCAATGCTTAGAAGCCTCGCGATTGTTTTAAACTGTTCTCTTGAAGATTGATTGATATGTGGGGTTTAACGTCCCAAAACCACTCTATGATTATGAGAGACGCCGTAGTGGAGGGCTCCGGAAATTTAGACCACCTGGGGTTCTTTAACGTGCACCCAAAGTTCTCTTGAAGATTACATTCAGACATGAGTACATAACATATTCATTGTATATACGCGCACATATATGATTATTTACATGCCATAGGTGTATGTTGACAAGAGGAAAAATTGCTGTGACTTGTCCCCATTCGATGCTCTGTTTCTGGGCGTTTCTGTCTGATGTAGCAGTTGTGGCGTGCAAGATTTGACTATGGCCCGGAATGAAAGCAAAAGTTTGATTGTTCGGCCCTGCACCTCTGCCATTGGCTCAGGTATGATGGTACGATTTTCCAGTTTGCAAAGCAAGCACGAGAGTCAAAGATGGGAACACCTGCGAGACAAACGACGATATTAAGCCCCACCGCGGTGGTCTAGTGGCTAAGGTACTCGGCTGCTGAACCACAGATCGCAGGATTGAATCCCGGCTGCGGAGGCTGCATTTTCGATGGAGGCGGAAATGCTGTAGGCCCGTGTTCTCAGATTTCGGTGCAAGTTAAAGAACCCTAGGTAATCATAACAACTGGAGCCTTCGACTGCGGCGTCTCTCATGGCTTAGGGAAGTTAAACCCCACATATCAATCATTAAAGCGATGGTATTGGTTACGATTATGTTTAAGCAGAAGTTGTTAAAAAGAGTGAACATGCCCCGCCGCGGTGATCTAGTGGCTGAGGTTTTCGGCTGCTGACCCGCAGGTCGCGGGATCGAATCCAGGCTGTGGCACCTGCATTTCCGATGGAGGCGGGAATGTTGTAGGCCTGTGTGCTCAGATTTCGGTGCGCGTTAAAACCCCCGGTAGTCAAAATTTCCTAAGTTTTTCACTATACGGAGTCTCTCATGATCAAATGGTGGTTTAGGGACGTTACATGCCACATACCAATCAATCCTGGTAGTGCGAGTTTGAGCGTAGTCGTTTTTGGCCGGTTATCCTGCCTAGTTGCTCAGGAACAGATCCTCGTACCACCCTCGGGAACAGCATGGTACGAGGATCTTCATTCTTTTTGGTTGGAATAAACGGCAACGTCGAGACGCACCGCTTGATCTCAACAGGCGTATTTGTCCTTAAAGCCCGGTTAACCAACGAACGAAGTGTTCGGATTTTACATCAGTGATGATGATGAACTACGCAGTCAGCGCTCACAATATCTTGAATCAGTACATTGTGATGTTTTTTTTTAATTGGCGGTTTAATAAAGCACGACAACTCCACAAAATTAAATAACAAAGTGCTCTTATGATTATAGTGAAGGCAGTTTATATATTTTTAATAATTATCTTCAAGCATGCTTTATTAGTGGCAAAATACATCCCACTGATTGATGAGCCCTTCTGCAAAATATCTACGTTCGCCACGCTCACTCACGTCGTTCTTGTATGAAGAAACATGTATGCGCAAAAAAAAAAAGAATCTCCTTACGCTGTAATTTAAAAGCAGAGGGCTCAGAGATCAGTGAGTGAGTAAGCAAAAGATAACTGTTCAAGAAGAACAGTGCTTCGATCCAGAGAGAAACAATAAGAGAAAGAGTAATAAAAGTGATACCAAAATTCAGGCAGGCAAACCGGTTTAGACCAGAAAGGTAAAAGCGAGACATAGCTAGGTCAGTGCGAATGCTCTACAATTGTGAAATATAGATGCTATTTGCCAGCATATTAGCTTGAAACACTGTAAAGTGCGTCACTGTATGTGTAGCCAAATTGCGGCATTGGCTATGTGCCGTGTGCAGTAAAACGTAAAGCGACGTGCCATAATTCTCATTCATTAAATGTACAACAGCAAAAAAAATATGTAGCACTTGAGCCATGAAAGTTATTTTCGTGCACAAGGCAATGAAGGCATGTGTCATACAGGATAGTACAGGTAGCATGTGTCATACGGAATAGTCATACAGGATAGTCATACAGGATAGTAGCAGCACCCTCTTGTGAAAGACTGGCACACGCATGCAATCTTGTGTCCCACCCCATACATTTACGAGCGATAAAGCAATGCGAAAGATAGCTTCTCGTGGACTATGACAGGGTTGAATTGCCATCGCAGTTGCTGGTACGCGAACGGGAAATCATTCACTCATAACGCTAAAATAACAGCTCATTGAAGCTTGTACACTGCCGTCATTTATGAAAGGTAACACGAGAGCGCGTCACCTGCACACTGCGACGCACCTACACCGACACTCTGCCTACAGCACCATCAACCGATGGCTTAAGAAAGCGCATCTGCTTTTGGCCGTAGTCAGAGGGGAGTGGGAGACAACTAGCGCCACTTATCCAACGGCCATGACTCGTTATTTTCTTTGTCAATAGATGACGCCAGAAGTGAACGGACTTTATTTTGCTGTAGGCCACCGCCGCAGCTCACGTGTTGTGTTCCCCTTCATACAGGACGACAGGGTACAATAGATCATGACGCGTAAAGACGGTTGTAATGGTCATGAAATCAATAGTTGAAGGCCTTCCTTGAAAATGACTGGTATTCGTCAGTATTTTAGGTACTTTCATATGACATTGTAAATCACGAACAAGGTTCTCCGTAAGGAAAAATGATGTGTTGATTTTTTTTGTGATTCTTGAAAGTACATCTGCAGAAGAAAAATAATAAAAATAAATCAGAGCCCCAGCTGCACAGGTTTTCATGTAATCTTTTTATACATTAGTGAAGATAAATGTTACATTAAGTTGTGTGTGTGTGTGTGTGTGTGTGTGTGTATGCGTGCATACGTGCGTGTGTGTGTGCGTGTGTGTGATTGATTTGTGGGGTTTAACGTCCCAAAACCACCATATGATTATGAGAGACGCCATAGTGGAGAGCTCCAGAACTTTTGACCACCTGGGGTTCTTTAACGCGCATCCAAATCTGAGCACACGGGCCTACGACATTTCTGCCTCCATCGGAAATGCAGCCGCCGCAGCCGGGATTTGAACCCGCGACCTGCGGGTCAGCAGTGTGTGTGTGTGTGTGTGTGTGTTTGTGTGTGTGTGTGTGTGTGTGTGTGTGTGTGTGTGTGTGTGTGTGTGCGTGTGCGTGTGTGTGTGCGTGTGCGTGTGTGTGTGTGTGTGTGTGTGTGTGTGTGTGTGTGTGTGTGTGCGCGCGCTTTCTCAGTGTCTGGTGCATGCAATCATTCGTTTGTGGAGAATCATCCTAATAGATGCGTTTTCAATTTTCGTTCCCACGTTTCTTTTGCATATATGAAAAAAAAAAGATATTTAGCACAAACTATTATAATTTCTATGATCATGCGACCCGCAACAGTCATCACAATTTTTAAAACAATAGAATATAATTTGTGTGACTTTAGGCTAATAAGCAGACTTATTGCACCTATTGCGTTTTCGAAAGTGTATAACTAACACTCTTCACAAATAGAACAGTTTCTTGAGATTCACGTCAGGAAGAAGGGTGTTTCTAGCACCAAACACGCGAGCCAGCTCAAGAATAGTCCGCAGTAGCAGAAGACGCGGTGTACGACAACCAATGCGGTGCTTACGTGCAACTTATCATTTGCACAGCTTGCCATGACACCGCGAGCTGCAAATTTTATGGACAACGCATTATCAACTAAAGATGCACTATGGTATCATTGTGTCAACAGCAAATCTACTATGACGGGAACAGAGAGTTTAGCGAAAGCCGTTAGAGAATTGTGGTGTAAACAAACACACGTGCTACATGTGGGCACCATGTGTCAATATCATTGTATACCGACGGAAGCGCTGGATGCTGCGGCCGTGTTGCGACATTCAAAAATAAGCTTATGGATGACCTTTGCTCCTCCGTCTATTTTCACTTGCAACATTATAGCTTTTTGCCCTGAAGAGGCTGCTCTTGACCTTATTGCAACCCTACACCATGCTGAATATAATACGTAAATTAGTCGATTGAAAACATCTTGTGTGAAATAAAGATAGAAAGATGAATACAGAAGGAACAGGCGTAGCGAACGGTGGCGAAACCGCTAGCAGGAACTGCACTTTTACGCGTTGTGTCTTGTCAGTTAAAAATGTTGTTGTTCAACTCGACAATATATTGAAATTAGAGCCGGTATATTGATGGAGTTCTACGACCTTTTTTTTTTCTTCTCGTGCTTCTGAACAGTCCGAGTGCGTAGGCGTTTGCTCCTCAATGGTCATCTCGAGAACCCGTATTGAGATGTATTTGCTGTTTTATAGACTGTAGATCAGATTAATTGTGCGTGCAATTGTACTTGTCAGAGACAAACCTATCAGTGGCCCGATGTTTCGCCTGAATTTAGAACTGGTCACTTTCTGAAGGTGTCAGCCACTATTCACAAAAACATCTTACAATAAAATGTTTTGCAAGAGAATATTTCCGCCAATCACGATGCAGGGCATATCATTAGCGAAGCCAGCTGACCAATGGTAAAACGCATTTAGGAAAAAGAAGTTTTGTTTATTCAATCCCTTGGTTTGGCTTACGGTGAAGATACTGTACATGTTATACCATGATATCAGTTTGGCACTGCGGAGATAATTTTTTAAGTATGGCGAGCTCAATATTTGTCTCAAAATTTTCTTTTTTTCATCCATCTATTCACACACAGTGATTTTTCTTCTTTTAGCATAGTTACTTTCTCTCGTTTCTTATGTTTTCCTTTTTTCCCTCCGCCTAAGGCTGAGTGACTGGCTAACACACATAGCAGCCTCAAATCAACTGACATATTTTTACAGCTTTGGATAAAACACCTGACATTCAGTATTAAAGCCACTCTTACCACAAGGAATTGTCGATCCACTTGTGGCCTTCATAGCCGGGTATCTCTTGAAAAAGCTTGTTACATCAGCAAACGCAACCATTAAATCGCAGCATTACCTCAAGAGACACATATAATACATCAACAAGCCCCGCCACGGTGGTCTAGTGGCTAAGGTACTCGGCTGCTAAACCACAGATCGCGGGATCGAATCACGGCTGCGGCGGCTACATTTCCGATTGAGGCGGAAATGTTGTAGGCCCGTGTGCTCAGATTCAGGCGCACGTTAAAAAACCCCAGGTGGTCGAAATTCCCGGAGCCCTCCACTACGGCGTCTCTCATAATCATTAGGTGGTTTTGGGACGTTAAACCCAACATATCGTCATAATACACCAACAATTCGTTTTGTAGGAAATCTCTTCACTATATCAAGTGTTCATTTCGTCACCGATAGATTAGCGTAGTTATTCATGCAGTTTTGCTGAAAAGAATGATGGTTGCTCAACTTGACGCCGCCTAAACAAAAAAAAAGTTAGCGGCTTGCTAAGCCGCTCGTCCTCGTAGCACTTCTCCTCGTTGTCCCCTTCGTCTGTTGTATACCTTTCTTGCGCTTTAGCTGTAAAAAAAAATATGGAACACCAACTCGCCCACACTCACACGTTGCTAAGCTAGCTTTGCACTAGAAAGTTCCCACTGAAATGTGAACGGCTACAGTTAGGTGGAACTGCCCGAAGGTTAAACAATATACTCCCGAATTAAACCACTTGGCCAGAACTTAACACTGCCACCCGCTACGATGGTCGAGTGGCTAAGGCACTCGGATTCGATACCACAGGTCACGGGATTGAATCCTGGCCGCGGCGGTCGCATTTTCGATGGAGGCGATAATGCTTGAGACTCGTGTGTCATGATTAGGGTGCACGTAAAATAACCCCAGATGGTCGAAAATTTCCAGAGCTCTCCACTATACGCCGTCTCTCATATTCATCTCGAGGTTTTGGGAGGTTAAACCTCCACAATTATCACAACTTGGCACCACTAATCCTTCAAGTATCTGATAGCACGTTTATACTTTGATACGTGCCTCGCTTTGACAGTTATACGGACGTATACGTTAGGTAGACCTTGAACTCTTTCATTTGAGTAACGTTTATATAATGCGAATGTCTTCCACTCTTGCAATTTCGTTTAGAATATATGTCGCGTTCGTGTGCGCTAAACAGAGACAGTGTACTGTTATGTACCTCGCAAGTGGTGATTGAAATGGGCATGAAAAAATGTGGTCAAGGCGAAGAAAGCCTGTGGATAAGCTCGCCCAACAGTCTATTCTTCCAAGCTTTAAAGTGGGTGAAGTCCACATTCAATACTGATGCAAAGAAATGCAGAGCTGATGCTGGTATCAAACTTCTGTGTTTTAGCGAATGTCTTCCTAACGCTCAAATGATCAGGCCACAATGGGCTCCTTTCTTTTTTCATCATTTAAAACGTGATCTAAAGCATACTCCCATACGTAAACTATACTCCAATTGTATTGCTTGCATTCCAGTCTCGCTCATCCTTCACTCACGACCACGTGTGCTAGGCTGTGTTAGACCGCAGTGCTTCCGTAATCCTTTCCAAAGTTTGCGGCGTTAGACACTTCGAAAGAGGGTGAAGCCCACCTGCAGTGATTGAAAATCAACCTTCTCCGAGGAATGAACTCAACATAAACCTCAACTGACCAGCGAAGAATGTCGCCGCTTTGCTGAGCTTTAGATGGTCTGCATCTTCTACGTCGCTGTTTTTCGAACGTCGGTCCATTTTCGCGGATCAAAAAGCACTCGCCAAGGGGATAAAAACCCTAGATACTCAATCCGTGCCCCGCAGTCGCACCGTTCTCGCCGAGGCAAGTTCCCGCTTCCTCGAGAGAAGAAGGGCGCTGTGGCCTATTGCCAGCTTTACTCCTTAGCCCTGTACCTCCACTCTTCTTTTTCTCATACGACATCGTATCTTTCCAAGACCCGTAAGCGAGCATTTCAATCATCGACATAGGCTTCGTGGCGCCAGCGCGGCGCCAGTTTCGGCAACTCGTATTTCTCGAACCGCGTTCACATTTCTCGCCAGAGCAACTCTAAATGCGCTCTGTTAATGGTTCGCCATTTGTTGTTCAGTGCTTTATTCGTCCGCATCGCTGTGGCGAAAAATGAGGCAGATGAACACCGTCTGTCTCGCTCTCTTTCTAGATGAAGAGATCTAGCCGTATCATGCCAACAGCGCGTTATACTTAACCGAAGACAAACCGCCAGCAATACCAAGCATCTCACGGCTATGCTTTTTTGTAAGCATCAAAGTCAAGATAGAATTAGTACTCATAGACAAACCAAAAAAAGCTACAGATTGAAGTGACACTTTTAGCTTGGGTAGCAACTAGGCAGTACTGAAGTACTCAAAAGTACTCAGAGGTACGCTAGAAGTACTCAGAAGCTGGCAATGCGATCTCTTCTCAACGCCAAGATTTCTAGCCAAATAAAACAGAAGCGATATTATGAATATATTTTTAATGCTTAAATAAAATATGATTTACAATGAGCAGAAATTCATAATTAGCAGAAACACAGAATAAACTGCACAATATGCACCTCGTTTTGCTTGCTCTTTAAGTAACCAATGATTGCAGTTAAAAAATGAATAATTTAAGTTCAGTGCGCCTGCACATAACTTGACCTGAATGGACATTTCTTGCGGTAGTAGTTTTCAACATTTTATTGGTAGAGTTACCATAATACTAGTCTGGCTTCAAGTGGTGAAGTTTAGTGCTATATGAACATTTAAGTTTCATTTTGCTGCAGCTCTCTGTTTCTCTGTTGTTCACACGAGAAAGCGAACTGTGTGTAAGTATTACAAAATACCGCCTCATCAGCACACAGCGTCAGCACAAACTCTGTACGGCCCTCTCTGTGCTGACAGATCAGCACAGACAGTGCAGCCGAAAGTTCCTCAGAATAATTGTAGGAAAATATCATGGGCAGCGTCAGCAGCGCGCTGGCCACGCATTTTCATGCGTGTGGTTTCGTCGCTGTGTTTTTGCAGTCGCGACCCGTATCATCTCGAAGCGCACAAGCCCACTGGCACGGGGGCTGTCATCACGTGCATTGGCTTACACGCTGGAAAACAATATGTAGTGCGTAGGCTTACTTAATATTGTATCTGCGAACAATATTGCTGGAAAAAGTGCCGCAACGGAAGTTGAAATTTGCCAGAAAAAAAAATCGGCAGATCCCACGCATTTCGGGAATCAATGTCATGCGAACAGACTGAAGGGGGGCGTAGTAATTTCTTTATTGAGCGAAACGTTATCAAGTAGTGCTCAATATATGTACAACGGCTGTTGGCAGATTTGGACGCGCGTTAAAAAAACCCAGAAGGTCAAAGTTTTTGGAGTCCTCCACTACGGCGTCTCTCATAATCATATGGTGGTTTTGAAAGGTTAAACCCCACATATCAATCAATCAGTTCTGCAACTACCATTGACGTTTAACGAACATTTGGGTCTATTTGAAAAGCAGTTGCGCAAGCTAGCGTGGCTCTGTGGTAGAATACCTGAATGCCGCGCAAAATGCTAGGGTTCAATTTCTGCTGGGACCCTGACAATTACTTTTTCGCATTTGTCACGTCAACGCTGTGAATGTCAGCTTTTTCTTAACGCTCGCGCGTTATAACTACCCAAGTCTCTTTTCGCCGTTGCTGGGTAGATATAAACTGTCAATAATCTCTGGCACGTACCCGTTATAGCCAGCGGTACATACTCGCCCGCGGGTATGTGCTACCCGTTTGGCGGAAAGAGTTTCAAGATGTACGCGAAGGGTTTGTGACATTATTCACGTCATGACGAGCGAGTCACATTCGCAAAACCATCTTATTAACTCATACCAATTTTGACTCACCCCACGTTAAGGTGATCACGAGAGCACTCTGACATAAGCGGCTAGATACCTACTTTGCTCTTCGCTTTCTTTCTCGTCTTACTTGCCCCTCCCCTTATTGCAGGGTATCAAACCAGATGCCCCAAATCTTAGTTGACCTCTCTGCCTTTTTCTCACTTCATTCTCTCTCTCTCTCTCTACCTGCAGTACGCAAAGAAATACCTCGCATTTAATAACCACGGAGCCATCCTGGAAGTATCATCGCCAAACTAGCTCATTTGACACGACATAGCACCAATCTTAGCTCCTCCTTGCCTATACTCAAGCTAACACACTTTTCTAGAGTGTCTTGCAGTAAGTAGCATGGTTATCACATTAAGTTACAGTACGCAGGGGTTCTACAGAATATCCTTCTTCTCTTTTTATAAGCTTTCCCTTTTTCCTTAATATTTTGTCATTCACAAATGTAGATAGTTCTATTGCGTTCATGGCTGACCAAAATTGAAAGTAAGGCTTGAGGAAACAATGTAGTTAACGTATTGTAATATTGTATTCCTATATAGCATTACTAACAGTACAGCTAACGGTGAAAGCAAAAAATGCCACCCGCATCTTCCCATCCGGGGAACTCGAGTACATGCGTCGCAGAGTGGTGGTGGTATCGCATGAATGCTGCGTAATTGGGCATGGTATCGGAATGCTTAAATGATATTCCGTCTTCATTATGCGTATTTATTTAATGAAGGAGAAGCGTTCTCTTCAACGAGTGTTGGGACCCTGATGTGTGATTCAGTGCCTACATATACAGGGTGGCCAGTGAATGGTTGTTCAGCTCCAGCAGTCGTCGGTTTTTCCTAGCAGACGCTGCCTGCGTCAGCCTTGCGAGGCGAGAGAAGCGGGGAGGAAACGAACAGTTGGCACGAGACGCAAGCATGCTGCTCTATACGCAAGGCGTGACCGTGCGCAGTGGCGGTGTGGATATCACCGCTGACGCACGACGCGTGACATCGTACGACTAAGAAATGCTTCGCGTTTAAAACTTGTCATGACCACATAGCGTGCGATGAAACGAAAAATTACAGGCACAACTCTAGATTTAGTCAAGACACCAGAGTGGATCAGAGAAGAGGCAGTGCTAGCCGAGATGATAAGACAAAGAAATGAACCTCGGGCGGTCACGTCATGAAAGGGACAGATGGTAAGTAACACATCGCAATGGTAAGTAAACACATCGCAATGAACACCATGAGGTGGGAAGCGTGGCCTAGAAGTGTCTTCTTCTTCTTCGTGCGCAAAGAGTCTTCTTCTTCGTGCGCAAAATTTTGCGCAAGAAGTAGTTGATCATGTAGTACCAACTACCTTGTTAAGGCAGAAGGTTAGGTGAAAAAGGGACAGAGGTTAATACCATCTCCCTCTCACCTGAAGGCCACTGCCGGACTAAAGATCATTCATTCATTCATTCAGGCAAAATGATGAAGTTAATAAACTAATAGGAATAATAGGGAATCAGCTGGCTGAGGACAGGTTGGAATTGAGGTCATTGGCAGGTGCGTGCATTTTGCGTTTTGTGGGACGATGATGAGGGGATTATTATTATTATTATTATTATTATTATTATTATTATTATTATTATTATTATTATTATTATTATTATTATTATTATTATTATTATTATTATTATTATTATTATATCTAACTATACTTGTCTTGTCCATCAAGAGTCAAGCGCGGTAACAGAAAGTAAAAGTGATTCGAGAGCAGCAACACGCAGACCACAGTTTATTGCTGAATGTTTTGTTGGCGCCTAATGATCAGCTTGCCGAATACCTATCTGACTTGTAAAGCGGAAAATCGCGAAAACTTTACATGAGCCAACTAATTTTTTAAGGGTCGAAACCCAGAATGTGCCCCCGCAATGTACTTAGTTCTCTCCATCGCGTATGAATGTAATCGTACTAAACTTCTCAGTGTTCAGCTAAGGATCTGTCATTGGTTAAGTGCATTTCTCTCTGTAATCGGCAGCAATTCAAGTACAAACTCATCTCATTTTTTTAAATGTCCTTGCCACCTAAGGGAAACGCTCCGACAGCATTACACGGAAGTGGCGTTTCCTCATTGCTGAGGGACCATCGACTGCTTCAACTGTCCTCTGTCCGAACTCGAATGTAAGGTGGGTGAGATTTGTTCGCGATATAAATATAGGCACCCCATAGCCAAACGGGACGGTGCAAGCAGTGCTGCGGAAGCGTTCCGAGAAAGTGAGCAGCAATACAGAATCACGTGGTGCGTATCGACTCGAGTCGTGTCGGCATCTCTTGAAAGAAGCGAAGAGACCTTTCTGCGCGCTTACGCCGACGTGGCAGCACAGTGGCAGCTGTGTTTGGGTAAAAGGCGGATAATCGTCTCTCGCCGCCGGCGTCGCAGATCTCCCGCGTACAAAGGCAACGCCGATGAAACGAAGCCGTCCTGCCTCCTCGAGCAAAGCGGCCGCGCCGGAAGACGGCGAGCTTCCAAGGCACCATTGTGCTCTGCGGTCGCAGCTCGCGGTACAAAGCCGGTGCCGACACCGCGGTTTCCGTCAGTCGCCACGCGAGCTCTCGAAGCAGAATATTTGCTGTTCTTTCGTAGTAAGTTCAAGCACACTGCCACTATTACCCGCTTGGCTCCGATGGTAAAAGGCCAAATGCATAGATGGGTGCAATATGTACTCGTAATCAAGCGCGCGCTCGCACGCACGCACTCACGCACACACACACATACACACAGACACTTTTATTAGGCATACTCTTCACGAATTTACACTTACACTTACAGCATTCTCTCCGTTTTTTTTCCTGTAGCAACAATTGCTACAGGAAAACTGCACTGATCTGTCGGTATGCACAGCATACCGACAGATCAGTGCACCGCTGTAGCTTGCATAACGATTGTATTTTCAATCTTACCTATGAAAATGAACCATGACTAGTGCGCTTTGAAAGGAATGTAATCAGAGCTCTGCTCATCGGGCTTGTGTGACCTGCTTTTGGTTCAACTGAAGGGGGAGAGTCGTTCAAAGGAGCCCTATTTTTCACTGCTGTATAAAGACGGGTGACACTGTCGGACCGAACTGACAGACCAAGTTGTCGTCGTACCCAGCACCTTCTCTTCGAGACACCCATACTTCACCAAGCGTTTGCACACAGTGTACTGCATATCTGATACACTGTGC
The DNA here is from genome assembly GCA_013436015.1 of Rhipicephalus annulatus. Classification (NCBI taxonomy): domain Eukaryota; kingdom Metazoa; phylum Arthropoda; class Arachnida; order Ixodida; family Ixodidae; genus Rhipicephalus; species Rhipicephalus annulatus. The sequence continues at coordinate 157,548 of WOVY01011403.1, forward strand.
CGGGAATTTGATGCGCCCCAGCAGCGATTCTCCAGCAACATAACGGCGAGCGCCCGCGATATTAATAGTCAATACCAACGTAATCACACATACAGAAGACTGGAAGCATTCCTGCGAAAAATGAAGCATGCCTGAGTACTTGGCTTAACTCCCTACTTCAAGAAATTACACCCATGGAGCACACTTGAGTTCATTTTGGCTGGTGTTATATGTAACACGCTGATTAGAATGACATGTAAACCAAGCTAGAATGGCATCTCAAAATAGGCACGCTTTTTCTGCATTGTTTTAGAGATCAAGCTGGTGTCAATGCAGTATCTCGCTTTGCGAATTCTCGCTAATGTTTATGACGCTATAAAAAAGGTGTTCTCCATAGCCTATAAGGGTTAGCGTTGGTCAAGTCTCTAGAACTAAATGCGAATGTGATTCACCGGGCTCACTATTTATTTGATTACGGCATTCTATTCGAAAGCAAAGACAGGGACGTTTTGGGGTCTGGATCACTCTCAACAAAAGTACGTGAAAGAGCTTCTCACTTTTACCCGTAATATTCAAATCGCAGGGTTATGTCTCTCATTCATGTTCGACTTATTCGACTTTACATTTCCCTAAAGTCTAAGATTCAAATTCAAGCAGGTCGGGATAGATTCTGAATATGGAGGTCTCACAAACAACTTTCCAGACTCCAGGCGAACCAGGATAACCAAGCACTATCTCCTTTTGCCCCTTTTCACGCGTTCCAAAGGAGTTCTCCGAAAGACGCACACCTTATGTTTGTATTTGATGCCACCATTCACCATATTGAGGTACGATTAATAAGCCAACCTTTATAGCATCTCTGATGAGGGTAAGCTAGTGAATTTCTGTGCTATATCTAGTGCCCTTGAAGCTCCCTAGAACCCCATAATTTCCACCAATAGCATAGTCATCGTTCTGTGCTTTTTTATTATGATAGCCAGAATACTCACGGTTACGATTTTAGTCCGACACTGTGGTCCCTCTTAAAGCGCAGTCATCCGCCCCGGGCCAACTTCAGCTAGCACTTCTGGTAAACTGATGTCTCGCCAAGTAAGAGTTAATTAAAATAAAACATTTGGGCAGCGCTATTCCCAACTGGGCTCTGTCTATGAACCATGAGAAATTTGAGAATACACGGTAGCAGCTAACTAGGTCAGGTATGTCATGATGCAAGGAAAAAAAACTTGTCAAGACGCATCGGTTGACTTCGGAAACCGGGCCACTTATTATCGTACTAAAATGAACTGTAGAAAAGCCCTACTTATTGAAGGTACGTAACGATGGAAGCACTGAAAACCATGTTCTAGTCAAACCTCATGGTGGCTGTTAGCCTTGTATTATCATTGTCTATAAATGCAGCCTTAAAGACGCGTTTTCCAAATGGCATGCATCGCTTAAAGGCTAACTCTGGCTATTTTTTTTACCATGACAGGATAATGCTGCTGTTATGTTCCAGAGACACTCTTGTCACGAGCCCGATAGTTAAAATGCTCAGCATATTCAAAAATAATGTTTAAATACAAAAAAAAAACAAAATAACGAAACCGAAACCCAACCGACTGCGCTTCTACGTGTGACGTAATCATTTGCCCAAACCTGCCTTATTGCGTATAATGCCCGCCAGATAGCCCTACCTGTCCATGCCGTCCACCGCGATTGGCTAAAACGCTTATGCTGTTAAGGTAAATATGTGGCGAATTGTGTGTGACTCACAACGCAACAACACTTGCCACCTAATCGCACGCCCATGCACCAAGACGAAAAAAGAAATCGCACGCTCAACCAAGGAAGCGCCGGCCAAACCCACACAATCTCTAGCAGGCAAGGAGACGCTGCAGTGGCACATCATCTCCGTCACATCCGCCAGGCAAAACTCAACATCACATGCACAATATTGCCATTAATTTTTGTAAGCGAGGTGAGCGTTTCGAGGCAGGCTACAATACTCATTTCAAAAGAATCTGCGAAATTCTCAAGCTTCCAATTTGGCATGAATAGTGAAAACGTGCAAATGAACATACCCAGTGAATTTTATTGAGATCCATTGACCTCAAAAAATTGTCGGAGCTGGCCTTTAAAAACGCGGCGATCCGCACTATGTCTCGGCAATTAGTGCAGGACGGCACAATAATTGTGCCTAAGTATATTGCAAAAGTTATTTCTCTCTTCGCTTTCTTTCCAATCTTTCTTCCCCATTCCCCCTTCCCCTAGTGCAGGGTAGCAAACCGGATGCTCCATTTTCTGGTTAACCTCCCTGCCTTTCCCTCATTTTATTCTCTCTCTCTCTCTCTTTCTTTCGTTTAAGTTTGTACGAGCGAGGCACCTCCAAAAAAGCTGAAATAAAAATAGTATTACCGTGATAACCTTAAGTAATAAGTAACCAATCAATCAATCACTTATTTAACGTGCCCAGGAACAACCCTAAAGTCCTTGTCCAAGCGCACGCAAAAATAAAACAATAAAAATAAATAATACAATACAGACGATCTTCAGATAGAGAAAAAAATAAACAGCGAATACGCACAGACAAAAAGTGATCAACGCAAATTATTATTATTATTATTATTATTATTATTATCTGGAGATTTGCCTGCCAAAACCACGATATGGTTATAAGGCACGCCATAGTAAAGAGCTCCAGAAATTTCGACCATCTAGTGTCCTTTCACGTGCACTGACATCGTAATGTACATGGTTCTGCATATATATGTTGCATTTCGCCTCCATCGAAATGCAACCGCTGTGACTGGGATCGAAATAGCAATATTCTGGTCAGCAGTCACGTACCGTAACCGCTTTACTGCCGCGGTGGACCGATAGCGTTAAAGAGCCTGTTTCACAAAATTTCTGGTGTATACGTCTTGGTTGTGAGAGAAAAAAATTAGCGCTAGCTGGTCGTGAGCGAAAGTTTGAAAAGAGATGCAAATAAAAATTGGCCCGAATCTACACGTTACACTGTAAATGTCGTTGAAAGACGATAGTCTTGCGTCTAGAGAGAGTGAACAAAACGTTTATTCGATGTTCTGCCCAAGAAAATCGGTGAATGGTATTCTGAAGGCGCTGCGTTAGAGTGCCTCCAGCGTGTAGCGGAGACGAACAAGCGCATCTAGGCACGTTAGACACGAGCGACATCTGGCAGTTATCTTCTGAAACGAAGCCGTGCGCGACCGCGGAGAAAGATGCGCGCCAGTCTAGGAGGTGATAAGGCGTAGAATGCAAGGCGACAGGCAGGTGCCACCACCGTGTCGTCGTAGCAAAGCGTTGGAAACACCGTTGGAAACAACTACGTAATAGTCAATATGGACCTGAAATTTCAAAATGATTTGTATAAGAACAGACCGGACAATCGTTTTTCCGCTGCATTTAAGGTGGTTGTCTATTCAGAACAGCTGTTACAATGAAAAACCTGAGGTTGTGCATGCCAACTCCACAATATTATGAAACACGTATTTTACGACGAAATTGGATTATTTTTCACCAGCTGATGTCCCTAAACGGGCCCCTAAATAGAAGTAACGGGTTTTTTTGTAGTTCGCCCACATATAGAAACGTGGTATGCGTGATGAAAGTTGAACCCACATCCTGAAAATTAGCTTGACGTCATTGCGGCTAAGTAGCCGAGCGGGTAATTTTAGCAAGCTTTGTCAAAATCACTACTTGCTTTCTAAGCGCCAATTGACATGGTTGTAGCGTGGATATCACAGTGTTGTCAAGACTACAATAATTCGCGCCCATTTAACACACATGCATGGGGCACGGAATGACTGTATAACCTTACAACACTGCAGCGGGCTTAGTGGCATGCAAGCAACGAGCTTTCCTCAACCCAACCCGTTTCTTCTCGTGCAGCTGCTTACCCTCGTCTGGTGTTCACCCATCCTGTCACCTTATACAGCGTCAAGCAATGGCACTCTATGCTGTCCTCATGCCATGGCCGGCATCACCCTGTCTTAGGGAAGACTACAGCGCTGAGTGTATGCCTGTCAGGATATTAACAGCTGGCGGCCCTTTTTTGCGAGCAATCCACGGCTACCATCTTCGACCAGCCTCCGCTACAGCATGGGTACCCCGGCCCGGATCACCCTATGCCTACACCCCCACCCCCCCCCCCCCTGCCACACAAGTCAGCTGCTAGAACCTGGACATCTGATCTGCCACCTATCTAGCTATCTGTCGATAAAACATGCTTGCATCGCGTAGCCACTTCCAGTGGGCTTGCGGGCACGCAAGCAACGAGCAACTAGTTTCTTCTCCAGCAGGTGAGCCCTTTCTACGGCCTGTTTGCAAAGGACACTCGTTTGCTCCGCCGCGGTGGTCTATTGGTCAAGGTACCCGGCTGCTGACCCGCAAATCACGGGATCGAATCCCGGATGCGGCAGCTGCATTTCCGATGGAGGCGGAAATGTTGTAGGCCCGTATGCTCAGATTTGGGTGCACGTTAAAGAACCCCAGGTGGTCGAAATTTCCGGAGCCCTCCACTACGGCGTCTCTCATAATCATATGGTGATTTTGGAACGTTAAACCACACATATCAGTCAATTAAAGACACTCGTTTGGTTGCCTTAGTCGTGCTACCAAACACGCAGGCTTTTCTCACGGTTATTTATGACTGCGGTTATGTCGTATCGCAACTGTTGTTGCATTCCAGAGATACTAAGCGAAATCCCGAACCCAAGACACACTCTGCTGCGGGCGCTTCGTCCCCCCAATCTTACCTAATAGCCGTGTTAGAGGAAGTAAAAAATGGTCAAGCAGAGCTTTTTTCAGAGGTCAAATAGGTTCGACCTAAACCGGCGAAAAACTACAGCAAATAAAATGGAATTCAGCAAGGACTTGCCAAAATACAGGAAGCCTTTATCCCGCTTGGTACAATCAGTATTCAGGTGGTGAAAGCACAATTGCACTCGCAAAGAGCAACTCAGACAAGATTGCAACTCTCATGACCCATTTTGATGATGCGAAAAATCGTGTGCGCTGTTGTAATTTAGTATTCTGTGACGTAGAAGATGTGGATGGTTTTTGAAAACTTTTCAGGTATTGAAAGCATACAATAACGTTTGTTCATCACAGCTTTCTGCACTTGGCAAGTGGCTAAGGAGAATATGAGGTCACGTGAGCAGGTATAGTGGTAAGAAAAGCATGGGCCTTCGATCAATGATTTTGCAGGAAAACGTGGGTATTTTTGCCGTAAGCATATAAAACTCCCATGTTTCAGCATAGTGTTTTCATTCGTACGCACGACAAAGGAGAACTGTTTACGGCCAGAAACAAAGACAAGATAATGAACTCAGTGGCAAGGTGAATATGTATATATCCTTGCACCAAAAATGGTAATGTGACCTCGTATAAGTCATGCTTTACAGGTGAATGTAGGGATATTGATGGTAGAATATTAATGGCTTCATATATCATGACACTTCAAAAAGAGTGCACGCAGACTTCAAATCTGATCTGGAGCATACAACACTATGCATACGAAGTACTTAGTTATGATGGAATGTCTGCTTTATAGGTGTAACTATCAGCTGTATATACATATAAACGTATAGATACAAATTGTATGATGTGTGTAGTTATGTACTGTGCACTGTTACATATTCATGGGTGCAATATCTGTGCGACTGTCAGGTGTACACGGGAGTGCTTTAATAGTGCGAGTTGCGATGTACAGTTGTAATTCGATCTACCGCAACCATTTGGCTTCAATGAATAGCACCCTAATAATGGTCTGGTCATCCATAGCAGTGATTTTGGCGAGGTCCATAAATTTAAGCGCTGCACTGAGATGACTAGGACGGGACAGGCATGGTATTCGTTACATGCGCTTATTGTACCACGCACTTTTAAAACAAAACAAGTCAGTGTTTCCCACGCAGTGCCAAGACCCCGCCTTCGACGCACTATACATTCATGGTTCAACGCCCTTTTGTACTGAATGACTTGCATATTTAAAAAATGCTGTGGGATGTACATGAAACGCATCAGAACACTTTCATCGGCTTAGCCACGTGTACTCACGTGCGAGCTTTGCGTATCCGCGGTTAAAACATTCTGTAGAGTTCAACAAAGTACAACCTCTAAAACAAAGTATGTGTGACCCATTTTGGTTGCTCTAAAAAAAACACGTGAAAAGGGTCTTTTTTTGTCCCACACCAATTATCATCCTCTGTCTAGCGCTCCTTTCCGTGCACTGTCGCCGCACGCCCGGTTCTTTCAGGTCACAAACGACATGCGTGTTATCAGCGGAACATAACTTTCTAGATATGAAAGAGGTCAGAGCCGACTTTTCAAGAAACTAAGCGCAAGCTATTCGAATGATGATTATTGTTGTGGGAAAAAGACACCGTTTTTGCTCTATCTTTTTTGCATTGTAGTTTCCACTTGCCCCGTATATGACTCCCTTTACAGAGGCACGTAGGGAGGAGGAGGAGGAGGAAAGATCGAGCAGAAGAACAGGGAGGTTAGCCAGTTCTTAGACCAGCTGGCTACTCTGTGCTGGGAAAATGGGTGAGGGGAATAAAAGACGATAGAAAAGAAATGTTGAAAAGAGAGAGAGAGAAAAATACAAAATACAGCGAAAGAGGAAAAGCAAAATCAGAGAATACGACACTAAAGTCTGTCTCTAAGGCCAGTTGTCCGCAAAAAGTGTAACAAAGCTTTCAAAGCATTCTTGGCTTAGGATGGACTAGACCAATGACCCATAATTTTTGTTCCGACATAGGCCGATCATCTATTCTATCCAGAGCTTCAGTAAGTCCTTGTATCGGCGAGTTGAAATGGGTACACTCATATAGAAGGTCGACGATGCTTTCTTCGCAGCTGAAGTAAGTGCATGTAGAAAAGCTGGCCACTCCAATAAAATAAGAGTATTCGTTCGTGAAAGCCACTCCAAGCCAAAGGTGACATAGAATAGTCTCCTCAGCTTGAGATATTCCTAAGAGAAGGCGAAACTGGAGGTCGGGATCCAAGTTATCCAGGCGAGCGTTTGTCAATTCCGTCGAGTTGCATGCACTGTACCAGTCTGAGGTCACGGGCAAGCGGACGAAGTCTTGCAGCTGCGTTGGTCCTTGAGAATGGGATGGCTGTGTATTGAGGACCATCATGTACAGATTTAGCAGCCTCATCTGCGCAATCGTTGCCATATATAGCGCAATGACCTGGTATCCACTGATACGATATGCTGTGTTGTTTCTGGATTGCTTGTTGGTGAAGAAGCCTTATTTCAGCTACTAAGTTTTCATTAGGTTCATGGTGAAAGGATGACATGAGACACTGAAAAGCAGCCTTTGAACCCGAGAAGATTGACCAAATTCCCAGAGGTTTTTCAACTATAAACTCCGGAGCTATACGTATGGTGGTGAGTTCTGCAGCTGTCGATGACGTCAAAAGCGATGTCATGAATTTAATTGTGATGCCCTTCTCGGCAATAGCCACCACCCCTGCTAAGCTTACTGTGAAAACAGAGGTATCAGTGTAAATGTGAAGGCATCCGCTGTGCTTCCCGTGCAGGTAGAGTAATGTGCCCTGTTTCAGTGCTAGATGCGACAACTTTTCTTATTTTGGCTGCCAGTAATGGTAAGAAGAGGTTTGAGTGGGTGTAGGCACCACAATGGTAAAGGCGGTCGTGCTGTATGCGCGAAGTGCTATGAAAGCACTGCGAAATGCTAAACAGTTGCGCTGAACGCTTAGTGGGGCCCAGAAGTTTGAAGTGAGGCGAGGTGATGTCATGGAACCAAGCGAAATGCCGTAAGTTCATTCTCAAAGCATCCACGCGGATCTATGTGTTGACAGGATAATCACGCGCGATGACGACTGTCGCTGCTGTAGATGCGTATCTGGGAAGACTGCGGCAATTCGCAGTGCTTGGCCTTGCATCGACTAGAGGACGCGCAAGTTTGTTCTTTGATTACGCAAAGCTCTTGTAAGCTGTAGCACATAAAACCTTGGACCATAACAGTGTAGAGTTGAAACATTGCTCGTACAGATGCACCCCACGTTTTTCCAGCAAAAAACCTCGGTACGTGGGTGATCATCGTGAGTTTCGTTTTCATGTAGGCAATTTGACGGTTCCAGGAGGGGTCGCGATCAACTATTACTCCGAGGAATCGGTGGGTCTTCACGTAGTTGATAGTGTGTCCGTTGATTTCAATAACATACAGGCCCATCGCCTTATGCGTGAATGCTATAAGTGAGAACTTCTGTGACGACAGCTCTAGTCCCCGTTCTTGCAGGTACTTTAAGCCACTCTCTGAAGCCGGGCACGCAAATAAAGGCGTGTTACGCCTGACGCGCAGATGCAGATGCCACCTGCATATATTGATAGATGTACTGATTCTGGAAGTGCGTCAACCAGGCGGAGGAGTGCTAGATTAAAAAGTGTGGGGCTAAAAACATCACCTCGAGGCACACCACGACGGACGCAATGATGCGTTGTTGTGCCATTCTCTGTCGGTACAAAGGAAGTTCTGCGCTTCAATTAGCTGTCGATTCAATGATAAACCCGAGCCTCTAGTCCAATATTTCCCAAGATATCCAGAATGGCTTCGTGCGATAAATTATTGTGTGCGCCTTTCACGTCCAAGAACAACGCCGCAAATGACGTTTCAGGCTTGCAGGGACGAGACCAGGTCAATAACTTCATTAATAGCGGAGCGCCAACGCCGAAAGCCCGTGATAGCATCAGGGTATACGTCGTGGTGCTCCAGGTACCACTCTAGACGAGTCAAAATCATCCCCTGCATCATTTTTCTGAAACAGCTGCAAGCGCGATGGGGCGATAAGAGGTAAAATTTAGAGGAAATTTACCTGCATGATTTAGGAGCAGGGATGAGGCGCCTGCATTTCCATGAAGCAGGGACCAATCCGCTGCTCCACGAGTCACCATACACAGATAGAAGGGCACATCGAGCTGATTCACCGAGGTTGCAAAGCGCCATGCACGTGATTCCGGGCGGGCGAGGTGATGAAGATCATTAGCATGCCGTCAAGGCCACTTGAAGTTCCTCTAGAGAGAAAAGGTTGTTCATTCTTGAATCTTTGGACACTGCTGTGTTTCCTAGGTGACGCCTGGTGGACGTGGACGCCTGATCGGCAACGTTCATGCAGAAATCTTCTACTGCTTCAATTTCGGTGCGGCCTTGGTGGAGAGACAAACACTTGAAGGGACGATGTTGATGCGGTGATGTTCGTAGGTCACGAACAATCCTCCATGTCTGCGTCAAAGGCCTGTGTTGATCCACTTATTCGCACAGAGATTTCCACTGAAAAGACTGAAGTGAGTTTATTCACCGTTGAAGTTTTTTCTGCAGACGCCTTGCCTCCTTGAAATCAGAAATGGACTTAGTCCACCTATATCTTCGTTCAGCACGACGACGGATTGCTCTGAACCGTTCCAATTCCGCTTCATGTTGACAATATTTTGAAGTAGGTTCATCATGATAAGTCGCTTCTTGAGCAGCACATATAATCCTATCCTCGAGGGTGTCAAAAGGGGGCGCTTCATTTTCCTGACACCTCTATTCCGTCCGTGACCAGTCTATGCGAGTCAGAGTGTCACAGTTTTGTGATTTTCCCAGGTCATTGATCTTTAAATAGGTTGGTATGTGGTTACTTCCATGAGCTTCATGATCTGCGAACCACTGAACCTTTCCACTTAGGCTTCGTGACACAAATGTTAGGTCGAGGCAGCTGCTATATGTCATTCCCCGTAGAAACGTAGGGCTTCCGTCGTTTACACAAAGCAGCTGCTGCTTCAAAGCAAACGAGAATACTTGCTTCCCACGACGATCCAGACCCCGCAGATCATGAACGATGGTACCCCCCGTATCTGCGGGGTCTCACGTATGGCAGTTGCCTTGACCTGACATTGGTGTCACGGTGCTTCTCTCACAAAGTTAAATGGTTTTGCGATATTGAGACTCATGGGAGTGATCACATACCCACCTACGTGACGATCAATGGTATCATAAAAAATTTCTCTTCCGGCGTTGTAATTGGCACTGACTGGTCGATGTTTACATCGCGTGTTGAGGAAGCTTGCCAAGAAGGCCTCGCCTGCAGCCTGGAAAATACCATAGCGGAAGCTATGCAAGCGTCCAAATGTAAATTACCATTTTCGTCTAAAATAACACAGTTTGACATCGAACTGGAAAGATTACGAGCTATATGAAGGCGTGCTGAACGACGATACAGACGCACAAGATCAATTTACGATCTGAGGGAAGCAAGGCGGCTCCAGAAAAAGATTCAACGACGCATTTAAAAGCTGGAGAGCGAACGCTGGAAAGCATTCTGCGAATCTCTAGACCCTCATAAACCGCTGTCATATATCTGGAGAACAGTTCGTGGTCTTCGCTCCTCTCCGCAACAACGGCACCCTTTTAAAGCTTTGGCACTCCATCATGGAAAAACAGAACTCGAGGTGGCTGAAGAATTTTGCACGAGAGTTGCCGGGAATATTATGAACGAGAGCATCGACGCCGTGATCGTTTCTGAGACGCGATTACCAGAAATGGACATTCCATTCACCATGGAAGAACTGGAATGTGCTTTAGTCGCTTCTAAGCGCATGCCATCGCCAGGTCCTGATGGTATTACTTATAGTGCGTTGGGACACCTTGGACAAAAATCCAGAAAAGAACTTTTAACATGCTTCAACAACTCCTGGCTCAGCGGGAGTGTTCCCCGAGGATGGAAAATAAGTCGATTAATACCACTTTTGACATCGGGAAAATCACCATTGGACTTGACAGCGTATCGCCCTATTGGCCTCGCAAGCTGCCTCGGAAAAGTGATGGAAAGAACGGTTCTATTTTGTCTCGAGTGGTACTTGGAAAGATACACCAAATACCCTTCTTGCATGGCAGGCTTTTGTCGGGGCCGCTCCTCCATCGACTGTGTGCTTGACTTATCGACATTTGTTCAACAAGAAAAAAGTCGCAAGCGCATATCAGTGGCACTCTTTCTTGACGTGAAGGGTGCATATGATAATGTAGCTCACGATGCCATCCTCACTTCTCTCGCAGCAATGGGCATTGGTGGACGAATGTTTCATTGGATAAAAGATTATATAACTGGCAGGTGTTTCTTTGTGCAAACATATGAGGGTACAACTGCTGAACATTACACCTACTGCGGCGTACCCCAGGGAGGTGTTTTAAGCCCCACATTGTTCAATGTTGCCCTCATTGGTCTGGTGAAGGTTCTGCCAAAGTCGGTGTGCCTATCCATATACGCTGATGGTATTTGCCTAAGGAGTGCTGCAGTTACTCGCCCTCAGGTGCGTGCACGAATACAGCGGGCAGCAACCCTCACAACAGCCTACCTTCAGAAACAAGGCCTAACTATATCAACTGTGAAGTGCGCGTTGATGGCGTTTACACGCAAACCAATGACGCCATACCCTGTTTACATCAATGGACAGAGTGTCAAATATGCATGGACGCATCGTTTCCTGGGCATAATAATCGACAGAAGTCTTTCGTGGAGCCCACATTGTGCGTACTTGAAGAAGAGACTGCTATCTATTGTGCATATAATGAAATTCATGTGCGGGAAAGCATGGGGAACTTCTGTAGCCTCCATGCTACAGCTGTACAGGGCCCTATTTCTGAGTCTATTGCGCTACAGCTTGCCGGTACTGACTAACACTTGCAAATCCAATACTCATTCATTGGAGAGTTTGCAGGGTCAGGCACTGCGTATCTGCCTAGGACTGCCCCGATGCGCTTCTACTTATGCCACAATCATGCTTGCCAAGGACCATCCGGTCAGGACATATAGAGTTGTGGATTGCCTCAGAGCGCACATTCGACATGCTAGCCGTGTCCCCGACCACCACTTGGCCCTTCTACCCTCCAGAAGACCACGTGCTACGTTTTCAGACGTCATAGCCAAAAACCTAAACAGCATTCCATCAGGATATTCGCCAGCTGCGAGAATGGCATGTCCTTTGTGGTGCCTCGACCAGCCACAAGTACGTCTAGAAATTCCGGGAATCAAAAAGAAAAGCAATCACTCCAGAGTAGCATTGAAGCAAGCAACACTGCTATTATTACAAGAGTTGTACTTAGACCGAACGCAGATATACACTGATGGGTCCGTCTCGTCCAGCAGCTCATCAGGTGCCGCTGTAATTCCGGCTGCAGCAATGACAATCAAGTTTAAGTTGTCGCATATGACTACATCTACGGCATCAGAGCTTGCTGCTATAAGGGCTGCTTTACAATATCTCGTTCAAGAACGTCCAGGAAAATGGGTCATATTCTGTGATTCGAAGGCAGCGCTTCAGAGTTTGCAGTCTGCCATGCGTAGGAGGAGTCATGAGCAATTGGTACAAGAAATAAGACATTGCCATCATGAAGCTCTAGCACGAGGGCATGATATTATATATCAATGGCTGCCTGGACTTATCGGTATTACCGGAAATCAATTAGCCGATGACAGCCCGCTCAGCCCATGAAGGAACCCGTGTAGTCCCGATTCCTCTATCAAAGAATGATGCGGCAAGACAACTTTACCTGCTGGCTCGAGATCTCACACGCACGTTCTGGTCGTCTACCAGCTTCCAAAGGTGTCAATTTTATGAACTGGATCCTTCGCTCAAGCTAAAGCTACCATCACAACTTCCCCGCTCCGATGCGACACTGTTATTTCGCCTCTGGTTGGGTGTTGCATTTACAAAGGTGTACTCCTTTCGCATTGGTATGGCAGACACTCCTACATGCGACTACTGCGGAGCTGAAGAGACCATCGAACACGTCCTGTGCAGCTGCGCTTGCTACGACACACAGCGATGCCAGCTCCGGATGGTTTTGAATCAACTTGACCCCGGACCATTTTGTGTGCAGAAGATACTAGGACCTTGGGCATCTGCCTCAGTTGTGCAGAAAGCAACTAAAGCACTGCTAATTTACCTAAAGTCAACAAACCTGAGTGACCGCCTGTAGACTGTGTGTGCTCCCCGAGTGTGCTCGTGATTGTGTGTACCTTCTCATCTCTCTGCAACCTCTTTTCTCCCCTTTATTCCTTCCCCAGTGCAGGGTACCAAACCGGATGTGCGTCTGGTTAACCTCCCTGCCTTTTCTTGCTGATGATGATGATGATCCTTTACACTCTGGCGCACACCCACAAAGGGGGATCAGCCAAGAACCGGGCGGCAGGATCTTAACTAAAAGGCTAATGGTTTTTCAAAGAAAACGTAATTTTGGGCTGAAAAAAAATATATATATATAGAAAGAAAAGCCGAAAATCGAAAAAAGAGTATATCTGAGCAGGGAGCGATGCAGGCCATCAGATGCGATTTGAGACAGAGGTAATGGTGGGTCTAAAATGACATATATATATATATATACATATATATATATACATATATATATATACATATATATAAACATATATATATACATATATATATATATATATATATATATATATATATATATATATATATATATATATATATATATATATAGGCAGATTAACATGGCAATCGCTTTGTTTCAATTATGTATTCAAATACCGCAGAGCAGACGTCCCTGTGGCTATAACCAAATTTAATGCTGCCAAACGACAAAATTACTGCCACATTTAATTCTAATCCCAATTTTTCAAGTGGAGCTACCAGGTATTTTTTCCGCTGATGAGAATACCGGCGACAGGACAAAAAGAAGTGATCTATCGTTTCCATTTCTTCGCAAGTCTGACATAAAGGTGACGCCTTTAGACCAACTTTATGCAAATAATAATTCAGTTGAGGAATTCTGCAACGCAATCTTGTAAAAGTAACTTCCAAGTGCCGTGTTGCACACCACTGTCTATTCCAGCGGCATCTTAGATGTGCGAAATCTCGATATTTATCCAATGAGTAGCAGTCGTATTCACGCAAACAGAGGTTTCTAAACCTTATTGCTGTCGCGTAAGCCGTATCAGGCAAAATCGGGATAATGGGACCGCTAAGAGATACTGTCGCTAGTGCATCCGCCATCTCATTGAGATATATACCACGATGACCTGGTACCCATAAGAGCTGCAGTTTTTTCAAGTTTGTCGGTATGAGTTGTCGAAACATGTGCATAAGTGTTAAGTTGGCTCCTGAAGACAGAGCAGCACATACTGAAAAAGAATCTGTAATTACGACTGCTTCCAATTCGCCCGAAGGAAGTTTCCGTAGTGCCAGTACAATAGCAAATAATTCTGCCATGAATATTGGTGTGTAATCTGGGAGTATAACCGAAAAGGACCAGTCAAGGGAACGTGAGAAGATACCTGCCCCAGCCTTTTCATTTGATACGGATGCATCAGTCGCAATTATGTTGTTCAAGTTCACATGCGCCAAGTAATCCTGCAGCCGATCATTTAAATATTGAAATGGCATTTGTTTTGCGTTAGAGGGATAAATATTCTCAAATTCTATCTTAAGATCTAAGTTAACGTCTCTTGTTGTGAAAATATGTTTGATTTCGACGTTCAGTGGTTCTAGCAGTGCTTGAACGAACAAGATCTGTGGGCAGTGGAATCGTGACCACCAAGTTTCAAAAAATAAGCTTGGTTCTTTAATAAAAGCATAAAATGATGCTCTCTGGGGCACAGTGTATCTTTATCTCTCTCTCTCTCTTCATCTTCTGATTTCCCCATAGTGGGTGGTGAGCGTTGAAATCACTTGTGATCATCCATGGTCTAGGTGTGGCTGTTAATAGTGCACGTAGTCTTTCCGGTTCAAAATGACTTGAAGGTTATACATATATACGCCTACAAGCGTAAAGGTGAGGTCTATACATTTTACTGTTCAGCAGACATACTGGTTGTCATGTTGAGGTATTACAGAGTGCTCGATACAACTAAACTCGCACCTGATGTAAACAACGCCTTTACTCTGTTCGTTGCAGGTAGCGGACTTGAAGGCTTCGTACCTGGATAGTCGTAGTCCATTGTGAAGTCGTGGCTCACAAATACCAATAATAGAAAGTGGTTCCTCAACACAAATGGTCAGATATCAGAAATACGGGGCTTGAGGCCTCGCGCATTTCACTGAAAAAGTGAAGCTTCTTTGACTTCTTTACAAAAGTCTTTCATTTTTAATGGTGCTTTTGCAGACTTGATAGCACCGGCTCCGCGCATACACTAGCTCTGCACTCTTTGCAGCCGGACTGTTATTGTTAGTGAGGAGCATACGAATGGTATTCATAAAAACCTTTACCATGGCTATGACTTTCTTATCTTGACTATTGCCGCATTCTCGTTTCGAAATGATTGTAGACGAGCGGCGTGGTGGCTCATACGGCGGGTATATCGCTGGCAGCGCTGGCCATGTGTCAGGTGAGCCGGTGATGGTCGTGTCTTGCTTGGATGACTTGTCGTTGGCGTTGCTGGACGCTTGAAATAGTATGCGGGCGATTATTTGGTGAGGCGCAGTCCTTGCTTTGGCACTAGGCTTCCTCAAAGGTATCCGAAGATGAGACCACGAGCGTCATACATTGGCAGCGGCCTCCCTGTGGTTTGAGCCGTCCGGGACCATTTGCCTCAATAATTTCATTTCTTTTTTCATGCTTGGGTAATCTTTCGACGATGCATCATGAGGGCCGTGACAGTTTCCACACTTACGAAGTTCTGCATGACAAGCGTCTGCGCTATGAGATTCTGAGCATTGCGAGTGCACAGCAGGTTTTTTACAAACATCACTGACATGTCCCAACTTATAACAGTTCCGGCACTGAAGCGGCTTCAGTACGAAGGGTCACACTCCATGTCGAAAATGGCCGACCTTGACTTACGATGGAACGCTGTCTCCATTGAACACGAGTTTCACGCAGTGTGGTTTGCCAAAGCGACGGGATTGCAGTATGGTAAGTTCTTCAGACACCGCTTTGATGAGATCAGCCAAGTCACTTTCGCTGATGGAAATGTCGACATCATAAATGACGCTTGCAGCAAAGTCGTGGACATCAGATATACAGACCCTCTCACTGTTTACAAACACTGACCATTGATGACATCCGGTTTCGTCCACCGATGTGCCCTAATGGTAAGAAGAGCTGTATACAATAGCCCACTCGTTTTTCACACTTTGTTTCTCTTATTCAGCAAAATAGATCAAATAAATGTTCTTTTGAGCTACATAAGAATGCTAAGAAACTTCTTTGATCTTTACGCACGTTCCTTTCGTCTGAAAACCTAAAGAAAGACTTTCTATACCCATGAAAAAAACTTGAGAACTTGCTTTAAGTTTCGAAGTTAGAAGCTAGTAAATTAGGTGACCGGACGCTGTTTTGAGTACAACGCTTGCAATCTTAAAACCATCTATAGGAGCGAATGTTGATATCCTACAACGTCTTGACGTTGCCCAAAACTTCCAATGTGCTTCGTCGAGTGACGTCTATGGCGGGGATATTCTTTCGCCTATTGATTCTCATGTCCACGACCTGTCACTGTGAGAGGGCCTTAAGAAATTTAGACATGGCTTGATGATTGAGCTGGTTAAGGCTATGGGCCGATTCGACTGGCACAAACAGAATTGTGTAAATCAGAGCCTCTCGCGTCTTCGTAGCATTTTTACTTCTTGATGGAGACGGCATCACTAGCCTTCTTTTCGGCTGACGCTTGTCACAGGCACGATGTCACTCTGGTAGGGGCTTTCGCCACTGGCCGTAGAGCAAATCAGCATGTTCTCGCTCTCAGCATAACTCGGGTGGCCCGTACGCTTTTTCGTAGCAGCTGCAAATGACGTGGATGGTTGGGGTGGAAGCCCAGGCAAATCCACGTTCATCGCCATGGTCACTGGAACGGTGTCTTTCACAAAGACACTAAAAAAACTAGCAAAATCACAAATACTGACAGCAGTGTTCTACACGAGAATCACTTCCTCTCTCTGGAGGTCACTATACTCTGTTCAGAGAGTCTTGTGACAGAGAAGAGAGTTAACGTGCCCCATACACGCGGCAAGTCAGGACTACCCAAAATGAGTCACACTTACGCTTTTTTTTCATGTGCAGGACAACCTGTCGTTATTTTTTGCGTGATTCACGGAATGTTTGTTGCCCCACGACCACGTAGACTTTAAAGGTGTGGATACAACAATTTAGGAGTTTAATTGACCGATCTATAAGCTTCGCATGCTTACCAACAACACTCAGTTTTACGAAATATTACTGACAGCCAGCAGACAACCTCAAGGAAGGTAATTTAAATCTAAAAGCTTACAAATGAAACATTTTCTAATCTCTACACTACTTGCAATGGCCATTCTGAAAGCTTTGTTAGTAAAAGTTAAACAGCGTGAGTGTAAGTAAGTTACTTGGGGCAAAGGTTTTAGAGCTCCTGCACGTGCTTTCGCGAAGCGCGCCCACACCGTACACGGTGCAAACGCTAACGTATGGCGGCACCGTGGTGCCGCCATATACGTCAGTGCAGCTATCATTTCTAGCTGGCATCGAGTAAAGAAGGAATGAAGTTGTTGCTTTCACTATTTTAGTGGTTCACGTAACCTCCGTGACACCGGTGACTCATGCTTTACGTCAATCGTAGGTTATTCACCCCTGCTGGAGGAAATATTGAACGTGTCTAGAAAGAACTTGTTTCATCATAGGGACACAATGGGTACGTTCAAGTGGTTATTGTGGTAGCCAGGAAGGTGTATACTGTGCGTTATCTGTGTGTAATACTGTTTGTTATACTGTTCGTTATCAGACGGACCAGCCGGCTGAGAGCAGTGGAAGATAACAAAAACAAAGAATTGAGAACAAGCGAAGCTTACATTATACCAGCTGTCAGGCCTGGCTTTAATGGTGGGCGAGCTGGGCGGCCGCCCAAGGCGCCATAAATAGGGAGCCACCAGCGCGCGTCACCGCAACTTTTCTTTAGCTTTGTTTTAATTGAAGACAGCACCGAAATTTACACTGTACACTCACGCCAATAAAATTTTTAGCCGCCAGAATGTCCACCTTGTGTCACTGCTGTGCACTAAAAACAATGTCGTATCTGTAAAACATGACGCCGAAAAAAATAGAGACGGAAAAGTGCGTTGTAGGCCGTAGCCGTAGCCACCGCTGACGATGACGATGATGCTGATCATGATGACGATGAAGAACCAGCGCGTCCCCGACCACACATTATCTGAGCCATCATACCACAACGCATGCAAGTTACCACTATATGTCATGACGATGACGGTGACGCTGATGACACTGAAGATGATGACGGTGATGATCACGGACGACAGACTTGTTCAGTAGATGACGTCTCGATATTCTTCACGATGCATTTCATACGACTGCATCCCAACCAACAACAATACCAGTAAAATGTGCCCAGATGTCGTCTTTGCCAACTTCCAGCTAGATCCGGTACCGCAAAGCAGTAGTAACGAAGAAAAAATTGAATTTCCCACTCAACACAACATACTTGTTATGATCAATAAACACAGTATATATTTGTACACGTCTTGGCACGCGTTGACATGCGTGAGTTGTCAATGTCATGATTAATTTACGGTAACACTGAACAATCCCACTGCTTTACGCACTCATCACCATTCACTTCGTGGATATGCCGTGATTTTTTTTAAATATCTTTGAGGATGTGGCACCATATAGAGTGCATTCGGTACACTTGCAATGCATACGGCGTAGTGACGTATTTGTTTTTTATTGCACAATATCAGTATGTTTTGTTCGACAACTCTTTCTGAAGTCTTGATTATTATACCAAGTACAAGTGTGGTACTTGGTATAGTAATGATAATGCCTGGGGTTTTGCGTCCCAAAAGCACGATATGATTATAAGATGCCGTAGTGGAGGGCTCTGAGAGTTTCGACTACCTGGTGTTCTTTAACGGGCACTGGCATCACATAGCACAAGAGCCTCAAGCATTTCGCTTCCATCAAAATGCGACCCCACGGCCGGGATCAAACCCGCGACCTGCGGATCAGCAGCCGAGCACCGTAGCCGCAACGCCACCGCGGCGGCCTTCCACCTGATATAGAAGCTTAGGAACTGAACAGTCATTAGTTATTTTCACTTATTGCACGATCTCATCTCTGGCTGCTTTGATTTCATGGTGCAGCAGTTTTACTCGGCAGCAGTTTGTGTCCGATATCACGTCTGATACTACGTGACATTCGGTTGAAAAGTCATTACGCGTAAACTGCGCCGGTCTAAATTTGCGCTTGCTAACAATTGATTGGCTTCACATCTAGTGCACATTAAAAAACACCTCCATAAAGTACGAAATTCTGTGGTACCTCAATCAGGGAGTGTCTCAGGTGTCATTCTAAAACCATGGGTTCGGCTTTCAAGAAAAAGTTGTCATGTTGTTCACATTTATTTCCGTTCGTAAATTAAGAGCTCACTCCCAATAATTCGATGTTTCAGTTTAAACAGAGTTTAACTCCTCGACGCTTATTTTTGCTTTATTGTGTTTATAACGCACAAGGTGATTTGGTTGGTCGCTATCTTAGGTATCGAGCTGCAGGTGATAACCGCTGGCAAAACACGAATTTTATGTTATTGAGAGGCTGAAAGCAAGTGTTTACACTCATCTTTATAGCGACGAAGAATGTTGTCTCCTTCATGTTGCTTTATCTCCTTAAACAATGTAGTGAAAATTCGTTAAAACCTGTTGCTGGTTTGGATGATTCCTAACGTTAGCCAAAGTGCAGCATGCAAAACCAAAAAAAAGGAAAAAAATAGCGAGGTGGTGGAGCCGCCGACTGGCTGAAGGGGCTCTTAGGACTTCCTTAAACGTTTGCTGGTTAGGATGGCTCATTAGCTTTGGCCAAAGTGCAGCATGTAAATCCAAAAAATAGTGAAAGGGTGGATAAACTAGTCCCTCTGGAGTTTTAATAAAGATCTTTGTATGTATGTATGTATGTATGTATGTATGTATGTATGTATGTATGTATGTATGTATGTATGTATGTATGTATGTATGTATGTATGTATAGTAAACACTAGGACCACCGACGATGTGGTAGAACAAGTACGATTGCGCCAGTGAAGTGAACACTGACGTAATGTGCATACGACCAGAATGACAGATGAACCTAAATAGCTGTCGGACTCGTCCGTCGCTTACATGTGTTCTAACTTTCACAGCACAAAAATCACACACACGCAGTTTTCGTTTATTACGTAAACAAGCCGTCTTAGTGGATTATAATGCAAATGCAAACTCGATTTCGAAAAAATTCATTCATTGTTTTTGGTACGATGCTATACAAACGGGTGGATGAATCACATTCCATGCCGAAGCTGTGTATGGTGAGGGTCCTCTGCGTTGTGCGTTGTAGTGCGTCTATACCATATCAAAGGGGAGCATAGGCCGAACCTGGAAGCAGTCCCAAGGGCAGACCTGCTGTGGAATTCTTATACCTACTGTCACTTGTGATATCCACTCCAGGCTCACCCAAGTGTGCCTGGAGTGGACATCAGCCGTGATGACTGTATCTCAGTAATCATGGCTGGAGACTTTAACGCTAACATTTTAGAGCCGAGCCAGAAATGGTCTACTCAACTTGTGCTGGTATGGGTTACTTTTACCACACCAATCCGAGTCAATTAACCACTCATCAGTAATCACGTATATAGTTAACGTTTGCGAAGAATCTGTCTAGGGATGTAATGGAAACAATCAGTTTATATCACTGCGATCACAGGCATGTTGTCACTAGTATATTGAAGAAAAATTAATGTACCCTTGTCTATCCGTGTGAGCTGTGCTATAGGTTCACTGGTCGTACATCTTCGCACAGTGAAATGGCTTTTCAGTCTTAAACGCGAAGCATGTCTTAGCGAACTACGGCGACATTGAGCATATATATATATATATATATATATATATGTATATATATATATATATATATATAGCCGCCTACGACTTTTAGCGAGCATAAGTGACTAGTCATAACATGAAAACCATGATATGTATGTCATGATTGTCATGATTGACATTTCATGGTCTTGCTGCCCTTGCGATGGTTTCGTTCACATGACATGTTGCAAAACTGTTATGGTATCACATGACTCAATGGCAAACAGCAGGGAAAGACCCTTACCTAGACCCTTACGCTAGCTTCACATATACCAAATCTTGTGTTACGTCACATCAATGGATCACGAAGGTATATGACTGGTGTAAACACAATGATTATGACATGAGTGTCATGCAAAAACATGACATGTTCATCATGTGCTCGTGGCCGTTTCGCTAGCTTCACATATACCAAATTTGGTATTACGAGACGTGAATGCACGGCGAAGATAAATTACACGTCCAAACATCATAATCATGACATGCGGGTTATGTAAAACATGACTACATGCTGCGCTTATAGCGCACTCGCAGCAGTTTCACTGCCTCCACATGTGCCAAATTTGGTATCATGTGACAAGAATAGACGACAAAGGTTAATGACACGTCTAAACTTGATAGTCATGATATTCATGTTATGTAAAACATCACTACATGCTACGCTCATAGCGTGCTCGCGGCTGCTTTGCTAGCTCCACGTATACCAAATTTGTTTTTACGTGACGTGAATGGACGACGAATGTAAATCTCACGTCCAAAGATCATAATATTGACATGAAGGTCATCATGTACAGCATAATTTACGTCCGCCTCGTAACGTTGTACTGATTTTGAAGTGACATACCAATCTTCCTCATTCGTGCTTCCCAAATGATCGAATCCTACTGTACGTGGGATCTGCCTTTTTTTGTCCTTTTTGCGGAACCACCTCCAGCTTTTGCGGGCTTCTGCAAAACTCATTTGCCAAAATCAAACTTGACTGCTCGCTCATAAAAACGCTCTACGGCTGTATCATCTGGCCACTCCATGTAACTATTATTTGCGAGATTGCCGATAAATATTGAACAAGGGGAAAGGTGAAAGAAGAAGGCAGAGGTCTAAAACTGGCCACGGAGTTCTGAATGTCGTTGTCGTGTAAGCAAAGCGAAAAAAAAAATGCCAGCTCTTCGTGGATTACGGCCCACAGTCACGGCGACAGCTGAAAGAGCCCCCTTTTGGTGCTTCTTTTCTAAACCGATTTCAATAACGCGCCCATTTGCAGGGCATCCACTACGCCATAAGTCATCATATTTTTGTGTCGGCATTTACTATGCCATCCTTCGTGATTCTTCGGCGAAGCGGCATACCCGCTGCACACTTGCAAGTAATTTTGTACAACGATGAATTATTATGCCTATAGCGCTATTGTAATGGGTTGTACCATTCAACGACCACTCGTACCGCAATTCACATTGTGTGACGCCTGGCTGTTCTAGTGCTGTTTTAAGTGGCTTAATACACAAATTAAGGCGGTTTTTTTTTCCAACATGAAGTCTGCTTGGGGTCTGTTTGCCATGTAGTTCTAAGCACCGGCATAACTCAGTGGTAGAATACTGGGCTCGTCCGCATGATACCCGCGTTCAAATTCATTGTGTCCTTGGCGTTCTTTAATTTCTTAGTATTTTTTCTCACTTCGCGCGGTAGTGTTAACGGACACCGGTGGCACCGGCGGGCATCTACGGCGCATGCGACCTGTGTTGCGATCTCGTAACACCTTTCACTGCGAAATAATTAACGGCGAACATGACACTAGTTATCAGGTGCCCGAAAGCAGGCCAAAACAATATAGTACACATAAAACTGCTGAGTAGATTTCTTTTTCCTTTTTCAGAATAACACTTCTTGCTCACTCAATGGTGAATGCGGACAGCATTTATTTTTTGCGTGGTGGTGAGAGTTGTAGTAAACATATACCCTTAGTTTAGTGAAGGTTAAAGCGAGCGACACATGTAGCGTAAAGAGCGCCTATCGATATATGAATGAATAGTTTACAACCTTAAGGCTAGAAGAAGCACATATGGCAACTGATTGCTGAAGTTTGTGTATTTTACCAACCATAGAATGCACCTTTTTTTAGGGATCTTGCTATCAGAACAACCGTGCGCCTTAATATGCATTGACAGCAACTCGTACGGCCTAAGCTTATCTCACATTATACGAGAGTATATAGTAGCCACACCTCTACAGAACAATGAGCAGCTTTGTAATCGCGAACCAGGAACTATTGTAAGAGCCGCGCCGTGACAAGTGTGTCAGTCGCGGCGCGGCTTTAGAATGCCCTACGGATAGGTTGCACTTTCTGGAATTCAGAAAGCAGACTTGGCCTATAGGAACGCATCATTTCATGCGGAACATTCGCTTACTTGCGTCACTCGGGAATTGCTGGCAGAGCATATCGGTGCGGACGCTCCCGCAGTGCTGCGCCAGGTGGGACGTCGGCGCCTCGTCGTGCTGCGCGTAGCCGGGGTCGAACCCGGGACCTCCTTCGAAACAGGCTGCGTGGTACGGCAGGCAGAGATGCGGTGCGCACTGGCCACCGCCAGCTGTCGATGCCGCCGCCGAGTCGGCAGCTGCCGGCAGCAGCAGCGCGTCCGCGTCAAGCAGTCCTTCGTGACAGGCCTCCTCGAAAAAGGCCTTCTCGAGGCTCTGCGCCTGGTACAGCAGTGCCTGTGGGTCGAGCTCATCGACGCCGCTGTCGCTCAGGTTGAGGATGTCCTTGACGGAGAAGGGCGTCGCCGAGCTGGCCAACATCGCACTTGGCCGCGGTCCGGACACTCGCGCAGGCCCCACTTGTGCGCCCACTCGGGGCCGACCAAGTGGCCGCTTCTCACACACTCGGGCGGGGGGGAAGGGCGGGTGCCTGGCGCCGTGTTTACGCGGCCGCCGCCACGAAGGGTGTGTACTCCGAGAGGCTCGGACGAATAGCAGCTACTCCTGGGCCGTTCTTCGCTCTGCTTTCAGCCTATCCTGATGCTGCCCGCACTAGAAACAGGGAGGAGGGGGTATGCCGGCCTGGTCTTTATGATGCTCGAATCGGCTTCATCACGCAGCCAAAGTGGGCCCGCCAAGGCTGACACTGTCTGTACGCCACGTTCCATCGGAAGGCCCGCCGTCGCCTCCACCCACCCTCACCCACACTCGAGGAGGTCGCTTGCCCCGCCATACTATCCAGCCCAGGTGTAAGACTCATCACAAGTGGCGGCCTGAACGAAACGCTTTATCGGCGGCGAGAACAGTAAGACGGTGCTTACTAAACCAGTGATTCCCTGCCATAGTAAGACATGAAAGGACAATTGCATGGTACTTGGGCAAACAGTCTCGCGTTTGCAACTGATTCTGCGGCAAATGATTCATTTGCGTCTAAGTTCTCGTCAGCAGACAGATTTGTATTTAGGAAAAAATGCTGCGTCAAATTTCCATCAGAGATTATTTATTTATTTATTTATTTATTTATTCATTTATTTATTTATTCTCTAACTAACAAACTAGACGCCGTAGTATGGGACACCACTATAAAATTAACCAAATCCAGGTTGTTTCACGCACACCGATGTGCGGAATGCAACTATTCCTGCATTACACCACAATTATTATTATGCTACCCCAGACAAGGACACCACCGAACGTCATGTCAACCAATCCGGCATATTTTACGTCCACCTGAATATGTAGCTCGTGTAACAGTATGGTTATGTATGGCCCAACTTGTAGTCTTACTGTTATGTACATATGCCCTGTATTTCTGGTGCAACGGCTTGGCAGCTGTCGCGTTTTCCTGTTGCAGGACACTAAAGGTAACTATAAATCCACAAAGTCTTCGCTTTTCAAATCGGCATAGAAGACAGTGCTTGGGATCATTGTGGCAGCTTTGAAACGATAGGGCACGTTCTCTGTCACTGCCCTCGCTACAGCGTGTAAAGACAGCCGCTAGCTGCTGCGCTAGCCCGCCTTGACGACATATCCTTGTCAGAACAGTCAGTTCTCGAAAGCTGATATGATCTGTCTTCGCACAGAAAATCAGTGAAGACCTTATCGAACTTCTTGCGTGGTAGTGGCCTAGTGAATAGGCTATAGCGCCCCTGCTCTCTTTTTTCTTTTTCGCGCGTCTGTTTGGCTTTTCGCTTTCTTTCTCATCTTTCTTTCCTATTCCCCTTTCTCAGGGTGCAGGGTAGCAAACCAGATGTGGCAATTTCCGGTTAACCTCCCTGCCTTTCTCTCATTTTATTCTCTCTCTCTCTCTTTCTATTAAGTCGACTTTCATTGTTGAAATAGTGGTCCAGAAACCTTGTAGTGTTACCTTTGTGCCAAGCTAGTGCTTACTTTGAAATAAAAAAATGAAATCACGTTTTAGTCGCATTGGGTTAGCACACTTCAAATTACCCGTTTCAAACAGAAAGTCCCACGTCACTGTTGCCATGCCCAATGTTGTCCGGCTTTACTGCGCGGTCACCGACATTAATAGCAGCAGAGCGGAAGCATGCAGCGGGAACCACTGAAGCAACAACATCCATTCATGAATTTCCTGCCATTGGCTCCGAGATGGCAGACGTGCGTTGTTCGACTGGGCCCCGCTAGATGGCCTGACTTGTGCAGCTTAACGAGGTGAAAATTTAACTATCGAATCACTCGCGCCATTCTCCAAAAAATGTCCGTAATTCCTTTTTTATGAATCAAACATAAAGGGACAAGCAGTATTTCATTACGTCTGTTGATGCACGGAAGGCTCTTTATTAAGTGAAGGTAGTTGGATTACTGGTGATTAATTGTCGGCTGTTGTTCGAACGGCATCGAGAAGATTTTGCGAGTGTTGTAGCGCATGTGTTCTCGTGCATTTACTTTAATTTCTCGGTGAGTAGTGTGCTGCTGTTGATACTGTTGCCGTTTTAGACGTTGTCTTGCATTTAGCTTTCACTCTGACTTATATTGTTATTTGATTTTAGTTACCCTTTAGGCAAGAACGCGTGGCGTTGATATCCGGTCATGGTGGTCCCATTTGTATTAAACTGAAAGACAAAAATCATCGTGTAAGTAGATTTAGGTGCAGGTTGGGACCAATGTGATCCAATGTAGTCCCAATTTATACGGAGTCTCCCACAGCCTCATGCATCACAATTACGTCTTCCTTAGCACGCGAAACCCCAAAAATAATTATGCAACACTGCCTGAGCACAGTCCTAGCTTGTTCCTTCTACGCCAATTTTACTGACCATTTTGTTGACCATATCAGATGTATTAGAGAAACTGTGCGGATCAGTTGCAATTAATTTGGTCACGTGCAAGCCTTCCGAATTTCCAAGAAGGTCCTCTGGGTGTTGTAGGTAAACAAATTAGTTGTAAGAACGTCCCATCGTTTCTTGTTTCAATACAAAACTTAGTTTACATGCTGAGCAGAGGCACTTTTGTAGGTCGTTGTAAGCTCAATAACATTACTGTATATGTTTTTGTCATTACACGTCCAGGAATTTTTCCAACGGCTACGGAGGCTGCATTTTCGATGGAGGCGAAAATGTTTGAGGCCCATGTACTTAGATTTAAGTGCACGTTAAAGACCCCACGTGGTCGAAATTTCCGGAGCCCTCCACTAGAGCATCATGGTTTCGGGAGGTTAAATCGGAAATACTAATATTTGGAATTTTGCCAAAATATTCATAGGCTGCACATTTTCATTGCAATACTGCGCCTTGTATGAACATTTGACTTAAGAATACTCACTCTACGGAATGTATATTTTCCTCTAACATATTTTCAGACTCCTCAAGTTCCTAATCTGTAAGAAAAAAAGTCAGTAATTTCTTAATTATATTGTTTTGGTCACCGTTGGAAGGCAATTTACACGCCGGAACAATTCAGTGAAAAGTCAGCTTTATAGTTCAATGAAAAGCAAACAAACCATTTTTTTCATCACAGCAAGTTTTATTTTTACAATTCTCGCTGTAATAATTTTTTGAGATTCCAAATCGACCGCGATGGAGAATTTAATGAGAAAGCTGCCTCATGACCAAATGGGAAGATAGAAATCAGTGGCAAACCTGAAAAATTATTTTTATTCTTGCAATGATAAACTTGCCTTATAAAACAACTTCTTTTATTTTATTTCAATATCGTATAGAGCTGATTTTTATTGTGAGCATCACGTGACGTAAATTGCGTATTGTTAGGGACCAAAGTGATGATTATGCGAAAATTTGATTTTTTTTCTCGTACGTTTTAGAACTCTGATGGGTCTAAATATTTTCAGCACACAATGCATTTTTAGTAATCTTAGTACAACTTATGGAGAGATTCATAAAAGACGCAATTGTCAATAAAGAAAACGCAACCATAGAACATTTTGGCAGAACATCTGGGCATGCGAATGACTAATAAAGTGGAGTAATATTGTTGAGCTTGGAATGACTTACATAAAAGCTTTGCTAAATACGTGAACCAAATTTGGTATTGCAACAAGAAACAATACCCTTAGAACAAATTTTCCTACGTGCAGCACTCATACAAAACCTGAAAAGTTTCGAAGGCTCCCAATCAACTAACGAAAATTCTCCACGATATATTTAAGCAATTACTGTTTTCAATGCAATAAATCAGCGCATTTTTTTCGGATACGTTTGAGATGGTCGCCATAATAGCTGGTATGTTTGACTTGGAATAACCCAGCTGTCTCCATTGACGTTTAATCCACTTGAATTGCTCCTTTGTTGCGACAGCTTGTTTTGTGTGTATGGATTTATAATGGTGACTCATCAGCTCACCAAGTCATCATGTAAAATTTCTGAACCAACGGACACTTAAATATCATTACGGTGCGTGTTGCGCAGAAAATTGAAGGAACATGAAGAAAAATTAATACAGCAACTTGAGTTTACTAAAGACCCCGCTCATGGTGTATATATTTTGCATTTGAGTTCCTTAGAAATTTAATGGTGGGGAGTAGCAAACTCTAAAGCGAAGATTTATGAAACTAATGGCACGAACAAAACATCGCGGTGCCACCTGCAAGATTTCAATGGAACCTGTCTGGCCTCTTTTTCGGACAATACCAATGCTGATATATCTGGAACTTGACAGCTAAGAAACCTGCGAGCCACCATGTAACAAAGTATGCGACTTTTTGTTACAATGTCCTTCATGGAGGTGTGGTTTTTTATAAACATGCCGTTTGCATTCTCTGTTACGATTGTGTATGCACCATGTTTCAGAGGATCATCAGCATTTGGACGAACGTCTTTCATCTGTCACCAGCACTGACCATGAGAACGAAGAGTGAAACGCACATAAAAAGATCAAAATTTTTTTTTGAAACTACACACGAAGGCATAACAGTGGGCCTGCAGACGGATTCTTCAGAAGAACGGCCATCTTCTTTTATCACGCTTAATCGAGTCTCATAAACATTTCACCTTGCGCAATCGCTAAGTAGCAGCGCTACGAAGCCCACTTCCGCATATGACATTTCGCAAAACCTCAGCGAGTCTCAGAAATATTACATTTATTTCGGAGCATAAAAGAAGGAATACCGTAACAGACGACAGTGGCCAATGAGTGTATCACATACATTTGCTCTTGGAAAGATGATGATGATGATGATGATTCTTGATACACTGGCGCACATCCACAAAGGGGGATCGGCCAAGAACAGGGCGGCAGGATCTTAACTAAAAGGCTAATGGTTTTTCAAACAAAACGTAAATTTGGGCTGAAAAAAATTATAGAAAGAAAAACCGAAAATCGAAAAAGGAGTATATCTGAGCAGGGAGCGATGCAGGCTATCAAATGCGATTTGAGACAGAGGTAATGGTGGGTCTAAAATTATATATATTAAAATAGAGGTGTTGTACGTCGAGAAAGGTTCAGACGTAGCTTGGCAAAATGTCCTTTATCAGGCAGGTCTGGCTAATGGCGAGCGGCGTGCGCGAGCTACTACTGCAGCCACCGATCATCATCGTCTTCTTCGTTGCCAGCAGAGCATCCGTTACTCAGATTCATTAATTCATTACAATTACTTCCCGCGAAATAAGGAGCCATCCTGGCGACCTATGGACAAGTAAACACGGGAGGGTCGTAGCAGGGCTTAAGTCTCGAGACGTGGACAACTTCCTGGCCACGACGACGTTAGTCAGAAGATGGTTCCAGTGGCTCGGTGAGGTAATTCACCGGTGACGTTTTTTGTAGCACACGATATGGGCCGTGATACTTGGGGACCAACTTGGTAGAAAGGCCAGGTGTAGCAGAAGGGACATGCAGCCAGACGAGTGAACCTGGATCGTAGGAAGTAGAGTTATTTGATGCGTCATGGTGGTGCTTTTGGCGTCCTTGGTCTTGGGTTGTAAATGATCTTGCCAGTTGGCGGCATTCTTCAGCGTATGTAGCGGCTTGAGACAAAGTCGTGGAATCTGAGGAGTCAGGTTTGTACGAAAGAATGGTGTCTATAGTGCAAGAAGCTTCGCGTCCATGAAGGAGGAAAAAAGGAGAGAACCCATTAGTGCTTTGAATGGCGGTATTATAGGCGAACGTGATAAACGGGAGCACTCGGTCCCAATTGGAGTGGTCTGACGAGATATACATGGACAGCATGTCACCAAGGGTGCAGTTGAAACGCTCTGTCATTCTATTGGTCTGGGGATGCTAGGCGCTTGTAGTGCGGTGAACGACGTGGCACTCACGCAGCAATGCTGTGATGACGTCTGTCACAAAACGAGCGCTAAAAAAAAGAGCGCGCCGCCAAATCCTTGCGACAACGGGCGGCAGAAACGCCGCGAGGTAAAAAGAAAAAAAAAGAAAGCAAACATCCAAGGCTCCCGGGCGCGCGCTCTCCCCGCAGAAGCATGGCTTCGCAGACGAACCTCCTCACCCCACATCGGCGGCCCAGCAAGGCCGCGATCTTTCTAGAACGAAGGAGGCGGGGTCAGACCGAGTGAATCATTCTCCGGAGAGGGCAGTCGAACCGTCTCGAGCCTCTCCCCAGCCTTCGCTGCGCATCGCGCCGACGAAATGAGGAGAACGTTCTGGAAGGTGGCGCGGAACGTATTTAATCGAGCAGCCGAGACGAGAAAGCAGGAGGAGACGGAAGTGAGCGCCAGAGCGCGTAGGGATTCCGCCTTGTAGTCGGCGAAGTTTTGGTCCGTAGGGACGGCTCGAGCTACAGGCAAGAGCGTGGATTTACCGCTATCGAGCGAAGACGCGGGCAACAGCTGCGTGTGTGAAGCCGACGGATTTCCGGCGAAGAAGTTTGAAGCTTGGAGAGTGGCCATTTGAGGACGCGAGGTTTCCTGTAAGAGAAACTTCAGGGGACAGCGGAACGACAACAACGCTGGACTTTGAGTGAGTGATTCTCGGGAGAGTATCATCCAGACTTTTGTTCCAAGAACTTTGGACTGGATAAGTTTTCCATCTCTTTAGTCTTTAAGTGTCTTGGTTGTTCAATGCATGCGACTGCATTGTAGTGCGTATTGTTGTCCGTGTCCGTTGTTTCAAGTGTGGCTGATTGTATTGTGTAGCACGTTGATTGTTTGATTTGATTGGTGACATATTGTAGGCAATTATTGTGGAGTGTGCATTATTGTGTATGGTTTCGATCTGCCATTATTGAGAATATAATTTGTTTGTTTATCAACTCTCGGCTCTGACTTGTTCTTTGGGCCACAGCCGGCGTCCGCTGGCGCACCAAAAAGGACCACTTCTAAATTGTCCACGTTTTCGTGGTGCGGTTCGGGGGGCCGATACTTCGGCTCTTGGAATTAGCCTGGCGATCGCCTCCCTAATAAACGGGACATGTGAGACAATTAATCTGGCGTCCGCGATACAGGACCTTTTGGTGCACAGTGTGTCCAAAGTAGTAAGAAAGAGCCTCGAGTTGGTGATGCTGCTATCGGAACGATTTTGTGTGTTGTTCAGTGTTCTCGTTAACGAGTGCAGGGGAGTGCTCCGATAGACTGATCTAGGCAGATACTTTTTGCACGCGGCAAGGTTTTATTTGCGAGACACCATGGATCTCGAAAAGTTAGTTGCTCTTGGTGAAAAGATGGGTCTTTCTGGCGCCGAACTACGGAAGTGGGTCACCCAGAAGGAAAAAGAAGAAAAAGCAGCCGAGCTGGAAAAAGAGAGGTTGGCGGTCGAAAGAGCCAAAGCGGAAAAAGAAGCTGAGGTGGAGAGAGAGAGGTTGGCGGCAGAGAGGGCGAAGGAAGAAAGAGAGCAGCAGTTGAAGTTGGAGTTGGAGAGAGAAAAGCTTGCAGCTGAAAGGGCGAAAGAAGAAAGAGAGCAGCAATTGAAGTTGGAGCTGGAGAGAGAGAAGTTGGCAGCCGAAAGGGCGAGAGAAGAAAGAGAAGCCAGGGAGCGGCAGCTGAAGGAAGAAAGAGAAGCGGAGATGGCTGAAAGGGAAAGGCAGCGGCAGCACGAGATGGAACTCGAGCGGCTCCGTTTGCAACAGCGAAGTGAAACTCCCGTCCCAGCTAGAGTTGAAAGCAGCGAACGGGAAGATCACTGGCTTCCGCTTGAACCCAAGCAAGCTGCTCGTCGCGTTTGATGAAAGGAAGGACGACCTTGACGCGTACCTTCACCAATTTGAGACGATTGCGAAGAGCCAGAATTGGCCGGAACAGCAATGGGCAACTGCTTTGAGTACCTGCTTGAGTGGTGAAGCGCTCAGTGTGTACGGTAGGCTGACGCCGACCGATGCAGCCAACTATGCAAAGGTGAAAGCTGCTTTGCTGAAGCGATTTAGATTTACCGTGGAAGGTTTCCGGGACAGATTTTGGACAGGAAAGCCAGCTGATGGTGAGACGGCTACGCAGTATGCCGCCCGACTTTGCCATTATTTCGACAGATGGGTTGAACTTTCAGGGACAGCACAGGAGTACGATGAGCTTAGAGAGCTCCTAATTAGAGAACAATTCCTTACTAGTTGCCACCCAAGCCTGTCGCTGTATTTGAAAGAGAGGAAAGCTGAGTCATTTGAAGGAATGCTTGAATTGGCTGATCAATTCTTGGAAGCACAAGGTGGAACTAATTTGGCCAAGGTCAAGAAAGAGTGTCCCGATGATTCGAAGAAATTGGCTCCCGAAGAAAAGAAGCGTGCACCAGAGAGCATTCCGCGATGTTTTCTGTGCAACCGAGTGGGTCATCGCGCGAAAAACTGTCGAACAATCTTTACGAGCCCTACGACAGTAAAATGTTTTAAGTGTGGTCAGACTGGGCACAAAGCAGATGCTTGTCGGAACGGAGTGAGTCAAACTCACCAGGTATCCTGTGTGCAAGCAGCACCGAAATCTGATAATAATGCCATTACCGACGGATTCGTAGAATTGAAAAATGGGGAGAAAATTCCTATTGTTAGTGCTGTAAAGTCAAAACAGCCAACCGGTGTTACGAAAGGAATGCCAGCGCTGCCTGGAAAAGTTGCGGACAAAAAGATTACGGTGTTAAGAGATACCGGTAGCTCCACTGTTATCGTGCGGAGAGATTTGGTACTGGAAAGGGAGTTAACCGGCAAAACGAAACCGGTTTGCTTAATTGACCGTACAGTTCGCATGCTTCCCGAAGCAGAAATTGAGGTTGAAACCCCGTACTTCAGCGGGAAGGTTACTGCTTTATGCATGACGACCCCCCTTTACGACCTTGTCATCGGAAACATCGACGGGGCGCGAGGACCGAATGATCCGGAATGTTTGGGAGAAGACCCGAAGATAGAGCCCTCGCCAACCCAGCGACCGCGAGATACAGTGGAGGAACATCCCGTGACGGATCTCACTAGAGCCCAAGGTGAAGCTGCGGCGCAAGAGACAGCGAAGGAGAAGACGATCGGGTCGAATAAGTTCACGGGCCTAGCAACTGGACTTACGTCGGCACGACCTCAACCGACCGACAGTGTAAAGGAGACGGAGTTGGCCAGCCGGGAAAGATGTAGAGGCATGATCAAGCGGGTAAATAAACCGACAGGACCCGTCGAATGTAATGACGCATTAACGGTGTCGGAAGAGACAACGATGGCTGAGACGACGCCTCAGATATCGTCGTTGGAAAGGGCTCGCCGAAAAGGAACAAGGAAACACACGAAGAGATCGAGCGAGCACCGCAAGAAAGGGCGCAAGCGCCGCACAAGGTACACAGGATAAGTGCTGAAGTCGAATCAGAATTTGTTGGGCAGTGCTGAGTGCCATATGTTGTGTTAATGTTCTTGTTATCCTGTGTCTCAAGTGTATGTCGAGCGAGTCAAAGTGTTCTGTGCGATGATGTGATGTATAGTGTTGTATAATTGTTGTATAGAGAGAACTTTGTACATTTGTATCGTTGGGAATGTGTGGTGGAGTGTTGTACTCATGTGCTTGTGGTTGTGTTTTCTCGTGTTGTGTAATTGAATTACAATGTCCAATCGTATTGAGTGATATATTGTGAATGTGACGTGTCACGAGCGACGGTTTGTGTTACAGTCGTTCAGAGTGTGTGGTGACTGTTCGCGCTCGTTTGTGTGGTTTGAATATTATGAGATAATATTCTTAAAGTGGGGGGCAGTGTCACAGAACGAGCACTAAAAAAAAGAGCGCGCCGCCAAATCCTTGCGACAACGGGCGGCAGAAACGCCGCGAGGTAAAAAGAAAAAAAAAAGAAAGCAAACATCCAAGGCTCCCGGGCGCGCGCTCTCCCCGCAGAAGCATGGCTTCGCAGACGAACCTCCTCACCCCACATCGGCGGCCCAGCAAGGCCGCGATCTTTCTAGAACGAAGGAGGCGGGGTCAGACCGAGTGAATCATTCTCCGGAGAGGGCAGTCGAACCGTCTCGTGCCTCTCCCCAGCCTTCGCTGCGCATCGCGCCGACGAAATGAGGAGAACGTTCTGGAAGGTGGCGCGGAACGTATTTAATCGAGCAGCCGAGACGAGAAAGCAGGAGGAGACGGAAGTGAGCGCCAGAGCGCGTAGGGATTCCGCCGTGTAGTCGGCGAAGTTTTGGTCCGTAGGGACGGCTCGAGCTACAGGCAAGAGCGTGGGTTTACCGCTATCGAGCGAAGACGCGGGCAACGGCTGCGTGTGTGAAGCCGACGGATTTCCGGCGAAGAAGTTTGAAGCTTGGAGAGTGGCCATTTGAGGACGCGATGTTTCCTGTAAGAGAAACTTCAGGGGACAGCGGAACGACAACAACGCTGGACTTTGAGTGAGTGATTCTCGGGAGAGTATCATCCAGACTTTTGTTCCAAGAACTTTGGGCTGGATAGGTTTTCTATCTCTTTAGTCTTTAAGTGTCTTGGTTGTTCAATGCATGCGACTGCATTGTAGTGCGTATTGTTGTCCGTGTCCGTTGTTTCAAGTGTGGCTGATTGTATTGTGTAGCACGTTGATTGTTTGGTTTGATTGGTGACATATTGTAGGCAATTATTGTGGAGTGTGCATTATTGTGTATGGTTTTCGATCTGCTATTATTGAGAATATAATTTGTTTGTTTATCAACTCTCGGCTCTGACTTGTTCTTTGGGCCACAGCCGGCGTCTGCTGGCGCACCAAAAAGGACCAATTCTAAATTGTCCACGCTTTCGTGGTGCGGTTCGGGGGGCCGATACTTCGGCTCTTGGAATTAGCCCGGCGATCGCCTCCCTATTTAACGGGACAGGTGTGACAACGTCTGACAAGAATACGCGACCACGATCGCTCAGTAAGTCCCGAGGTGCTCCATGACGTAATACGATGTTGTGAAGAACGAAAGTCGCAACGTCTTTTGCTGTAGACGAGGGAAGGGATGAAGTTTCGGCATACCGCGTGAGATGGTCGACGGCAACTATGATCCAGCGGTTACCGTCAGCAGTGTTGGAAAGGGGACCATAGATATCGATGCCGACGCGGTCGAATGGTCGGGATGGGCATGGTAAGGGTAGTAAGGTACCGCTGGCGTGACAAGGGGAAGTTTTTCGTCTCTGGCACGTCGAGCAGGCCCGAACGTATTGTCGTATAAAACGGTACATGCCACGCCAGTAATATCGGAGACGTATGCGAGAATAAGTCTTCAGGAAACCTGCGTGGCCACATTGGGGGTCGTCATGAAACGTGGAACAAATTTCGGATCGCAGATGACGTGGAATCACGAGTAGCCACTGACGTCCACCGGGTGCGTAGTTGCGTCGGTACAGCACGTCGTCGCGAGTGGCGAAGTGCTCCACTTGCCGACGCAACGTGCGAGAAGGGGGGGAAGCCGTCCGCCCAGCCAGGATGTCTAGAATCGAAGCAACCCAAGGGTCCTTGCGTTGCTCAGATGGCATGTCGGCGATGGTGACGGCAGTGGCATCACAGGTTAGACTTTCGCAGCAGTCCGGGTCAGGGGGTAGAGGCGAACGGGATAGGGCGTCTGCGTCCGAATGTTTCGGGCCGGAGTGATAGACCACGCGAATATTATATTCTTGGAGGCGTAATGCCCATCGGGCGAGGCGACCGCTTGGATCCTTCAATGACGACAACCAGCAGAGGGCGTGGTGGTCAGTCACGACGTCAAAAGGGCGCCCGTACACGTAAGGTCGAAATTTTTCTATCGCCCAAATAATGGCGAGGCATTCCTTTTCAGTAACAGAATAGTTGCTTTCGGCTTTGCTAAGAGTTCGGCTTGCGTAGGCAACCACGTACTCTTGGAAGCCGTCTTTCTTCTGTGCAAGAATAGCGCCTAGCCCGACACCACTAGCGTCGGTGTGGATCTCTGTGGGTGCCGATAGGTTGTAGTGTCGCAGAATAGACGGCGACGTGAGGAGGCGGCGCAGTTGATTGAAAGAGTCGTCACAGGTGGCAGACCAGGCTGAAAGGTCTCTGGAGCCGGCGAGGAGCTTGGTCAAAGGAGCGATGATCATCGCGAAATTGCGGACGAAGCGCCGGAAGTAAGAGCAAAGGCCTATGAAGCTTCGGAGCTCTTTCATGGTGGTCGGTTTGGGAAACGCTGAAACGGCTGTAAGTTTGGCAGGGTCAGAAAGAATGCCGTCTTTTGAAACCACGTGGCCAAGGATCGTAAGCTTTCGAGCGGCGAAATTGCACTTCTTCAGATTCAGTTGCAGCCCCGCGGCAGAAATACACGCGAGGACTTTCTCGAGGCGCGTTAAATGGGTTGCAAAATCAGTTGAAAAGACGACAATATCATCTAAATAACAAAGGCAAACGTTCCATTTGAGGCCTCAAAGGATAGAGTCCATCATCCGCTCGGAAGTAGCTGGCGCGTTTCAGAGGCCGAAGGGCATGAGTGTGAATTCGTAAAGCCCGTCGGGCGTGATGAAAGCAGTTTTTTCACGATCGGCCTCTGCCATGGGTACCTGCCAGTATCCAGAGCGGAGATCTAAAGAAGAGAAAAATTCGGCTCCCTGTAGGCAGTCCAAGGCATCGTCAATGCGTGGCAGCGGATAGACCTCCTTGCGCGTGATTCGGTTGAGACGCCGGTAGTCCACGCAAAACCTGATGGATCCGTCCTTCTTCTTCAGCAACACAACTGGAGAGGCCCAGGGACTGCTTGACGGTTCGATTATGCCACGTGTCAGCATGTCGTCAACCTGTTCATTAATGGCACGGCGTTCGGTAGTTGACACACGATATGGACGCTGCCGTAATGGCGTCTCCTGACCGGTATCTATACGGTGAACAAGAGATGACGCTCGACCTAAGGAAGGCTGATTGTGGTCAAACGAGGCTCTAAAACGCTGTAGGAGCTTGATCAGCTGTTTCTGCTGCCCAGGCGTGAGGTTACAATCGATAGACTTGCGGAATACATCCATAGGTTCATCAGCGTCAGTTGCGGGTGTAATGGCACAAGTCGGTATAAATGGCTTGTCTGGATAGATCGGGTCTTCGAAAATACAATTTAAGGTCTCAAGGCTTCCCAGACACTCACCGCGTAGCAGGATGTACGGGCAAGCAGAAACGTTGCACGCATAAAGTACCGCCGAACCACTGGAAAAGTTGATGACGGCATACGGGAGGACGATGGTTCGGTGTTGCACACTAGCTATAGTTGGTTGAAACAGGAGCGTCGAGTTAGTGGCAGCAGGGGAAAACACAGGCACTAGGACGGCGGACAACGGCGCGATGCGGACGTCAGCTGCGGCAAACACTTTCGAGGAACTGTGGTGGTCGATATCAAGGCACGGATTCGTCAACGTGAGTTCAGCACGAGCGCAGTCGACGAGGACCTGATGGATAGAAAGGAAATCCCATCCTAGTATGACGTCGTAAGATGAACGTGGGAAAACAACAAAG
The DNA here is from genome assembly GCA_013436015.1 of Rhipicephalus annulatus. NCBI lineage: Eukaryota > Metazoa > Arthropoda > Arachnida > Ixodida > Ixodidae > Rhipicephalus > Rhipicephalus annulatus. The sequence continues at coordinate 194,611 of WOVY01011403.1, forward strand.
TTGACGGCGTACCAAACATCTTGAATAAGAACGCGTGCTGTGCACTGAGCTGTCGGCGCGATGAAATGGGAGGTGGCGGTACGCAGAGCAAGATTCGTAAGCGGCGTTGTAACTTTTCTCAAATCGTGACACAGTTTTTCACTAATTACAGAAACGACGGCGCCTGTGTCGACAAGTGCACGTACAGCAACACCTTCTACTAGCACATCAATTTCGTTGGTCGGACAAAGAGGAGGTCTTAGAAAGTTCGACGACGACGCAGTTCTTGCCTCCGGAACTGCGGCTGTCAGTTTTCCTCTCGAGCGGGGCTCGTGCGCCGAAGCATCGGGGAAACAGATCGGCGACGGGGTGGTAATGACCGGCGAGAATCGACGGGGCGTCGTGGGGACAATGAGTCGGTGATAGGAGAAGATGGTCGCTGGGGATTCCGGGCAGCCTGGTAATTTGCAGAATTCTCATGGTCTGGAGGCTGGAAGTTGCGACGGCGACAGTAGCGCGCTATATGTCCCACGAAACCGCATGCGAAACAGATGGGTCGATTATCCAAGGTGCGCCATGGGTTAACGACAGAAGGTGCAGGGGGCGAAACGGGATGGGGTGCCGTGTATGTAGGCAGCGTCGTAGGGTAGGAGGACCCGGTGCCCCGGTATGCGCCAGAGACAGGTGGGGCTGGGGGTCTAGCAACGACGGCAGCGTAGGTCAGCGGCGTAGGGACAGGTGGCGATGTAGGCAGTGCTTGCGTGACCTGTGTCTCAATGACCTGGCGTAGACGTGGGTCTAACGAGGTCACTGGCACGGATGCTTCGGTGACAAGAGAAAGCTGACGCGCAACTTCCTCACGAATGAATTGTTTGATTTGGGGCAGTGAGACGGTGTGATCAGCAGCGACGTCGTGTACGAGGGCGGAAACTTCAGCCGTATCTTCTACGGCCATGCGCGTCGAGACACGCTGCTTACGCAACTCGTCGTACTCCTGACAGAGCTGGACAACATCGGTGACGGTCTGTGGATTCCTAGCGACGAGCATCTGGAAGGTGTCGTGGTCAACTCCTTTGATGATGTGCTTGATTTTGTCGCGTTCGGTTAGAGATTCATCGACGCGCTTGCAAAGGGACAAGACATCTTCAATGTAACTCGTAAAGGTCTCGTCCCTGCGCTGGACTTGACTACGGAGACGCTGTTCCGCGCGAAGCCGGCGCACGGCGGGACGGCCGAAGACCGCGGAGATGGTGGTCTTGAAGGCGGACCAGTTGGTGATTTCGCCTTCGTGGTTCTTGAACCAGAGGCTGGCCACATCAGCGAGGTAAAAGCGCACGTTTGTGAGCTGGTCGCAGGCGTTCCACTTGTTGGAAGCGCTTACGATTTCGTACTCGACGAGCCAGTCCTCGACGTCTTGTTCATCGTTGCCGCGAAAAATTGGTGGGTCGCGTTGCCGAGGCGCGCCAGTACAGTAGACTGTCGTTGGTAAGGCAGCTTGAGAAGGGCCAGGAGGAGTCATGATGAACGGTGAGGGTAGCGTCCGATTGCGAAGTTCCAGGTTGATGGGAACCCCGGCTCCTCCACCACTTAAAATAGAGGTGTTGTACGTCGAGAAAGGTTCAGACGTAGCTTGGCAAAATGTCCTTTATCAGGCAGGTCTGGCTAATGGCGAGCGGCGTGCGCGAGCTACTACTGTAGCCACCGATCATCATCGTCTTCTTCGTTGCCAGCAGAGCGTCCGTTACTCAGATTCATTAATTCATTACAATATATATATATATATATATATATATATATATATATATATATAACGGTGACTTTAACGAAATAACGAAAAGCGTGTGCTCTTCTTCCTCCTCATCGTGGTCAACCTCGTGGAAACAGGACCAATGTCACAAAGTTGGCACGCGTTAAACTGAGGTTAATCTCTATCGAGCTTAGCAAATACGTATAAATGCTCGCTATATAAAATGCCAGCAGGTTTTTCATGAATAACAATGGTGTATATATCGTCACACCACTCTCAAGGAACATGACCACATCGCTGTCGAGGAAAATGGGTACCCAGTAGAGATATAAGTATATTATAACAGAAAACTGAAAGGCTGCCTTCAATCAGTGTTATGGCCTGATACTGAGCCTCGGGAATGGGGTAAAAAAGAAGGACAAAGAGCTTCTTTACAATGAGGATGGAGATCACCATAAAACAAAGAAACTTGAATGACCAAAACTCTTCACAATATCAATGAGTACTAACAGACCATAATTCCAAGAAAAGCATAACGGATGTCATTAGAACTGATTCTAATATAAATCTAAAGAAAGAAAAGTACGGCCCCGCCGTGGTGGTCAAGTGGCTAAGGTACCCGGCTGCTGACCCACAGGTCACGGGATTAAATCCCGGCTTCGGCGGCTGCATTTTCGATGGAGGCGAAAATGCTGTAGGCCCGTGTGCTCAGATATGGGCGCACCGTTAAAGAACCCCAGGTGGTCAAAATTGCTGGAGTACTCCACTACGAAGTCTCTCATAATCATATCGCGGTTTTGGGGCCTTAAACCCCATACATCATCAAAGAAAAGTGCATGAAAAGATAGCTTACCATCGGCAGGATCCGAACCGGTGACCTTCGAATAGCGCGTCCCGTGCTCTACCACTGAGCTATGGTGGCTGGCCCTCATGCCCCTGTCAACTTCGTGGGAAATATATGTGTGCTTTAACGTGGGAGCGTCAAACAGAGTCACCTGTTTCCAATACGGTGAAGGGGGAGCACTCTTTTCCAACTGTTTTGGCGTCACGTAGTACGTGATATTGTTGCGAGATGGCACCTCACCAACAATTCCTCGCACACCACCTAAAAGGCATCTAGTTCACCAGAACGAGACCCTCGTTATGAAAGAAGGAGAGTGTAAATGTAAGGGCTCATTTTCTTTGTCAGACTCAATATTGAGGATAAATAAAAAACAATAATGCTGAGGAAAGCATTCCTTGGTATCTATCTATCTATCTATCTATCTGACTGACTGACTGACTGACTGACTGACTGACTGACTGACTGACTGACTGACTGACTGACTGACTGACTGACTGACTGACTGACTGACTGACTGACTGACTGATTATACTGTAGGCTAATATCTATCAGCTAATAGCGAGTGTCGTGTTCATCTTGTCCCCTTTGTCTCTATCAAAAGTGCGCTACTTCACCATATGGTATAATGAGCTAGCAATACTCTAGCTTCCTACCACTAAATTTTTTGGAAAACTTGATGTGCTCGATTTAGAGGGTTTCGGACTTGCTGCGTCCCGTCCGTGGGTAAAGCAAGGACGACGGAAGCTTCACATAAAACAAACAACAACAATTTATAAACTAAACATGGTATAAGGCAGCTACGCAGCGACCATGATTCCCGGCAGCAGCAATCGGCCAGCTCGGGTGACAGCATACGTTCGTGGTGGATACGAAGACACCTCTCCCCAGGCCAGCCCGCAGGCCGACTCTTTTGAAGAGTGTAAGTGAGCCACGCGCACCGCTAGTGCACAACACGTGGTGCTATTTCTTGATAGTCCGTGCGTGTGGTTCCCACATGTTTTGTCCAGCACGCTATTTTGAAGTCGTTATAACCACTAGGTGTTAAATGTGCTTACTAATGATTTTCCTATAAGACAGTGCAAAAAAATCACAGCATATCTTCTCAGTGAATGATGAGTGGGGCGAAGCATGCGTCCGTCCATGTGTTCGTCTATCGGTGCATGCATCCATGCATCCGATCGCGTTCAAGAATGCAGATGGCGCGTGGGTCACATCGACAAGAAGCGAGCCAAGGAAGCCGAGCGCAAACGTTTTCAACACGCCCGCCACTCTGCTTCGTCCACGCCCCACCAAGGATCCGCCACGTACGGCAACTATCCAGGAGACAGCGAGGCACTCGTTTTCCGCGCACTCAGGGAAAGCACGCGCAACAGTCAATCAGAGAGTAGCGGCCCTTCGGAGCGTAGCAGCACAGTAACGCCACCTAGAAATTGAGATTAGAAATGGTCATCCACTTGTTTTGCCTTCTTTTATTTCTCGTCTCTTCTTCTCTCAGTTACGCATGACCAATGACAAGCTTAGACTGAGAGGAGCTTCGCTCCCAAAGTATTTTCGAACATTCAGTGGACGTGCAAGACATAACAACAGATTGACGTATATGTGTGGTTTAAAGGGGCCCTGCAACACTTTTGGAGCATGGTCAGTAAACGCTACCGATTGGTAGTAGAGGCTTCCGAGAACACGCAAGCCAAATGTTATAGGGCAGCACGCAGCCTAGAATTCGCGATAAATTATCAGTCAGCTATAAATTGCTTTTTCTTACCTAGACAAATCATGGAATATGCTCAAAAATCCCACGTAAATGGCCCATCTATCAGCGATTGGCTGATTTGACCATGGGGCACTCGGTTGTTACAGAAATTGCCGCGAGAGGCTGTCACTTGTCCACGCGTGCGCGTGCGATCACACTGAAAAAGCCGTGTATTCGATGAAAAAAAAAGTGCTCAAGGTCACGAAGCACGCGTGACGTTTTTTGTTCCCCCCCCATCCCTCCTGCTTAGCTTCCAGTGCTTTCGTGGGGACGAGAAAAGAGAGAATGCGATTGCAGCGTGTGACAAATCTTTTTGACTCCGCTCGTACTGGACGGATTTTTTTTATTTTGCGGCTTTGAATTTTTGAGGCAATACGCTTTTCCAGTGAATTAATTCAACGGTTACTCAAAAAAAGTGTTTCAGGCCCGCTTTAACGTCCCAAAACTACTACATTATTATCAGTAACGCTGTGCTGAAGGGCTTCGGAAATTTAGACCACCTGGAGTTCTTTACCATGCACCCAAGTCTCAGCACAAGGGCCTACAGCATTTTCGCCTCCATCTAAAATGGAGCCTACGCAGCCGGGATTCGATTCCGCGACTTGCGCGTCGGCAGCCGAGTATCTTCGCCACTAGGGCGCCACGGCGGGGCACTTGGAGCAGAGTACGACGTCAAAATATATACTTGCATCCAAGGAAATAATTTGAGAGGTTCACGTTCGTAGACGTCCGTACATTTGTCAGAGCTCCTATGCTAACTTTTTCCCCATCAGATGAATGGCACGCCTTATGTGCATGCATGCTTGCTCTGTGGTGTGCCGGCAGATAAGGAAAACGTCTACGCCTTGAAAAGAAAAACTTCAGATCTGCGAGAATGTGTTAATTTTAAAACCTTGCCGTGTTAATTCTTATCGGATGATAAAATAAAACTCGGGGTGATCCCATCCGCTACGTTCATCTTCAACATGATCTTGTCACGCCGAATTTCGCAGCAGCGTTTTCAGATGCTAAGGAGCAAACAAGTGAATACTGATCACAAAAGAAGCCGAGACGTTTTGAAATTTTGAATTCCTGACTGTATTTTCATTACAATAAAAACTGTCACTCAATTGCTAAAAGGCGTTTAAACAATATTCTCATTTTTTGTACAGTCAAATAAGCGCAACTGTGAACAAAAGCACATAACTACTTTTTACCATTGTCTCCAGCGTAGTTAGTCACCATTCGGTTCAAGGCATGTTTGCCAGCATATTATCAATCTTTTTGTTGATTCCCCAACAGTCGACCACACGCGTGTGCCCGAAGAGAAGGCGGCGGCATCCCCCCCCTCTGAACACCTAGAGGAGGATGCCCTCCTAGGTGATTTAGGTAGAAGGGGAGGAGCAAAATCTGTGACTCAGCGAAAAAAGAAGTGCAAATTCTCTTATTACACACGGAACTGGCAACTGTGTTTCACTAACTAATATAGGGTGATCAAGTCAAGTAGTTAGACCTGCAGACAGGATGAAACCCAACTCGAACGCGAAGCTGACATGATCTCCTTAAAACGTAGATTGCATTCACTTTCCAGCCCATTGATGCGGCAGTTTTGTTTCCACTTATTAAAAAGTTGGTAACCAATATTTATTCAAGCAGTGCCTTCTGGACATAACACCACGCATAGTTATAACAGCTCCATTCATTAAAGAACACCAGACACTTTAAATTTCTCATTATTTTTGTTATGAACAACATGATGTGTTAAGTAATTGGCCATAAAGAACACTTCCGCTGATACGTGCGATGACAGATGCTGATGGCCCACTGTTTTGGAGCCACCAGCTACCGACTATGATGGCTGATTTTCTCCAGGAACACCATCGGCAGAACTCAATTTGTCCTAAAGCGCCAGTGCATGGCATTTGTACAATGGCAGCGGTAACGAAAGCAGCGGACGAATGCTGAAAATCTGATGAACTTCCTGCCCGGACAAACGTCGTAGCAGTGCTGGGCTGCTGCTACTTTCCCCTGAAGACATTATCCTTGAACATCTGCTGCGTTCCTGCTCATTTCCCCTGAAGACATCATCCTTGCACATCTGCTGCGCTCCTACTTCTTCATCTGGCAGGTCGCATGGTGATTGACGATGACGTTAAGGTACCTCATTTGGTGGATGGCAGCAGGTTCAGCCTTACCTTGATATGGTTTCGCCTCGACGGCGTTGAGGAAACGACACAGATATTCAAGACTGCTGCTCAGGTGCTGGTCGTCGCCATTAAGCTGCTCTGCGGTCTGCCGACGCCTTTTCTCCTATGGGAACAGCGTGAACGCGTTCGAAGGTAGTGGAATGAAGGACTGCAGGTGATGACCTCACTGCAACTTTCGGTTCACTAAAGGACCCGCCATGATGGCATCCGAGAAAATGCCAGTCACCACCATCGCCACTTTTGCACTGCTCCATCACCACTGCTCTTATGTTGCCCGTTACAGACGACGTTCTAAACACCACAGGTCCGCATTGCATGGTAGGCACCACAGGTCGGCATTGGTAGGTAGAAACCGGCAACGACAACGGCTGAATTTTGCCAGCAAAGTCATCACCGAGCAGAAACAACACACACCCTGATCGAACCGATGGTCTTCTTCCACTTCTTTTCTTAGTAGCCAGCGGTTCATTCTCGCTATGTAATCGGTCAAAACACGAGTGGCTGAAGCTAGTGAATATTAAAAAATATTTTTTAAGAAAATGCGGGAGAACAGATGATTTCATTCCGTCATCTTTAATAAATTGAAAAGCATGGCGTAATTAGAGCGCACTACCGTGGCACCAACCAAAACAAAGGGTACGATCGTGATGGCGATGACGATGTCTAAACAATACAGATGAAATTGAATCGCTTTAATTAGGTCCTTCTGTGCATGACCTAGCATGTCATTGGTCACTCTACAGCCTCTCCGCCGGCAGATAGCACTACAACATCTCCGCCATGTCAGGGGCCCCTTGGACGGCCCATAGTTTTGCGTCCAAATTCTAACTGCAAGGACATCATCCCACATGCATGACGTAACATATTCGTCACCCCGTAACGCGGGGCATCGCCAGAGCATTTGTTCTAAACTGTTAAAATCTAAGCAAAACGTGCAAGTGTTTGACTTCTCAATTTTGGTATATTGCTTAGAGTATACTGGCTACTGTGCCGAGCGCACCTTCTCGCGTGGCCGCCGTGCTGATGCCTTCCCACAATCACCGCATGGTGGCGATGCCTCTCTCAAATGTGTGGAGAGGAGGAGGAAACGGCTGAACATTTGATAGGGCTCCACCCCATAGTCGAAGATAATGGCACAGAATTTTTCAAAACATTTGGGGTTTACGGACAGTAAAAGCAAAATTCATTCATTCATTCATTTATTTATACTGTTAGCCCAGAAGTGGGCCGTTACAGGGTGGAGGTACAAACAATTATTTGTGAAAAAGAAGTACTGTACAGGTCTCGAGATAATTTCTCGGTATTATTGTGAGCAGCAACTCGAAGTTATACATAACAAGAAATGGAACACACATGCAATGCAATACATACGCGCAGAACACCACATGACGCATTTGAGGCGGCACTTTTGCACCACGCTGGAGATTTGAAAGTCAACTACTACAGTCTCATGCAACCAAAAAGTACACACGCACACCACTGTTATTCAGAAAATAAACGTTTTAGATTCTGTTTAAATGATGTAAGCGAGGAACAACCAATTATAGACTCTGGCAGCATATTCCAATCTTCTATAGCACGTGGAAAGTAACTGAACTTAAAGCAATCGTTACGTGGGACTAGGGGTGGTATGTACATATTATGGTGATGTCTGGAGTGTTCTTGTGTGTTGACCTGGAAGTAATCTGAATAGTTTAGTTTAAAATGATTATGAATTAACTGGAAGAGGAATTTCAGACGCTCAATCCTCGTCCTAAGTTCAAGATTATCCAGTCCAGCTTTTTTACAAAGTTCAGTAGGTGAATGATGTCGGCGATATTTATTAAAAATAAATCTCGCACCAAGTCGCTGTATTTTTGCTATTTTATTGCAGTTTGTCTTAGTGTAAGGGTCCCAGACAAGTTTAGAATATTCGATAATAGGTCTGACAAGGGTTTTGTCAGCAAGACACTTTATATCAGATGGGGCGGTATAAAGATTACGTCTAAGGCTATACAGTGTCTTGGTAGCCCTGGAGCATACATTATCAATATGAGTGTTCCACCGGAGGTCGGGCGTGAACCATAACCCAAGATATTTATAGTTTTGTACACGCTTAAGGAAAGCATTGCCAATCTGGTCATAAATAGTCATAAAGACTCTTTTTCTGTGTTCAAACTCATTTGCCATTCTTCGCACCAATCTTTTATTCGCTGCCTTTGAACCACTGCAGCTATTTTTGGAAGCAAGCTTGCCCCGAAAAAACAAATATCTTTTCCTTGCGCAGGTGCTCATAGAGTCTCGGACTGCCTACTTGCATCAAAAAGCACTCGACAATTCAATTCTCATCGTACGACATGCCTTTCACAGATTGTCGTGGGACAGCAAAAAAGCAGGTCTTCACAGCAAGTTGCTGCTTCTGAGGGAGGTCTGATATTCTTCCTTTCAGTGCTGATTTATTCAGTGCCTCATTCTGCACTTTCATGTAAGCCCCTTGCTGCTGCACAGTGACCAGCTTTCTTTTCTCATGAGATTCATTGTTTGATTGTTTAGAACATGTTGCAGACTAACAGCGTGCTGCGTGCCTTTTCCTGCGCAGTCTGTTTTGCATGAGCCTTCGCAGATATTTGCACTGCTCGTAGCTCTCCCCTTCAGTGTCAAAACTAAGCTGACACTTCTCAAAAACATACAGTTCCCTGAGTTCAGTGAACTTTTCCGAATCAGGTTTCAGGCCACATCCACCACACAGAATCTGCGATGCAGATTTCTTGATAATTTCTTCAGCTTCGATTTGTTATCGTAAGCGCATGCTTGCCCCTTTTTTTTCTGGAAATATGCTGTAGCCAGTACTGAACCACGTTGGGGCGTCCCAGCTCCAAGCGTCACCATTCTCGCAATAAATAGCGCAGCAAAGTTGTTTTCTGCGCAATAAAACGCGCAGGCAATAGAGCCAACTGGTGCTTCGGTCAACATAGGCAATGTCGCAGGGATTATAATATTGCAGAACGGGTATAGACATTAAAGCACGGTGAAATGAACACTGCGTCCCTGAGCACCAAGCTTGAAGCACGGTGGACGGAAATATGCATCGGACGCTTTGCAGTGCGCTCTGCGGCATTAAAGCACCAACTCCGGGCCTGTGCGCGGGCATCTTTCAGGGGGGCTTTAGCACTAGCCCATGATCTGCCAACTTGTTACTCGGGGTGGACATTTCGAGGAATGTGGGCAACGGAAAAGCGCTTTCTCCATTCTCGAGGACGGCTGTAGAATCTGACCTTCATCGTTGTCGGTTGTTCAGGGTGTTTCTCGTGGCACATCTGGTGGACCGTCTGCTGAACTGCCTCCCTCTCTTGTGAGTCGGCTATCTTTTAACGAGTTGTGAGTACCAAGATGGGGCAGTCCTTCCGAGCTCACGAACATAGAAAGGCCAAGAGTTCTCTTGAACGGCTTTCTGATTAACGTGTTGAGCTTGTTCCGTTCCCACTTTGGTCTAGTGTGTATGGCTGCGATGTGCGTGAAGTGACACATAACGAAAGTGTGAACCAAACGCGTTTAGTTGCCGTCGCTCAGTATTTGGTGCCGATTGGCAACGCTTGTTATAAACGTGATTGCAATTTCTGTTTCCTTGGTAAGCTTCAATTCCGTCTGGTTGCTCGAATCACTAGACTTAACCATCATGCCCAGAACACGGAAGGTGTCTACCCTGGGAATGATATCACCCTCACTTGTATACAGTGATCTCTATACATGCTTCCAACCTTTTGGTTTCGAGACCGTCGCCTTTGGCCTGTTCAGTAGCTGCGCTGATTTCTTCGGCGAGCATCTGAGTCTGGTCGGTCTCAGGTAGACCTGTGTGACCTTGATGGCAATTCGAAGCGCACTCTCTAAACCTCTGTTGCTGCCAATGACGTCTTCAGCATGTACCATGTGCTTAATATCATTGACCTCGATAGATGTAATTATTTTATTGTTTCAAATCGATAATAATGTTTTCAGTTGGCATTGAAACCATCTGAGGGAGAGTTTTGTGGCCACACCTTACATTTAGGCATATTTAGGCCATACTTGCAAATGTTCTGCAGTGGAAAATGTCAAAACATTCAGATACCCAGACGTAATTTTTCATAGTGGTATGTCTTTGCAACATCACATGGCATTTATTTGTTCCCAACTGAGAACTGTGGCATGTCTTCTTTTCAACATAAGAGCTTGGTGCCTCTGACAGTGGAAAAAAGACAGTTCATTCACTAGCATATAGTGTGGTGAGATATGGGATTACAGTTTTCGCATTTTGCTCAGAACGCTGGAAAACACGCATTGATAGTTTACTTCGAAATATTTTGAAAAGCGTAACTTACGGTAGTAAGGTAGACGCCAGTACTATTTTTCGAGATCTGGGCTTTTGCGTATTCCAGGATTTGTGCTGAGATACAATTGTGCTGAAAAACAGTTGTGCTGAGATACAATTGGTGTGTTGACTTTAAAGTGCGATATGTAACGCGTCTACCCCTGAGAGAAAAAAAAAGCGTTTTATTGTACCCCGGTTTTCTAACAAATATGGGGAAACATTTAGAAGTGTATGTATTCCAAAAATTTTTGATGCACTACCTGAAGAACTTTTTTTCAGTTAGTTCAAAAAGTAATTAAAGAAATTACTCGCTGAGCTGTAAAATCAGATGGTCTACTTGCATGTCACGTATGCTCTGGGTCCCTCCTTTGATCTTTTTTATTTACTGCTTGTAAAAAAGCAACATTGTCAATCATTAGTCTGTTCATTGGCAAAGAAGCAACAATAGTTTTTGTTACCTTGTATTCACATCGCTGTAACCGGCTCTGCCGGGCCTAGTCAGGCCCGTTTCTGTGTATTTCTTATGGATGTGTACAATAAAGTATTATTATTATTATTATTATTATTATTATTATATTATTGTTGTTGTTGTTATTATTATTATTATTATTATTATTATTATTATTATTATTATAATTATTGGGAAAATCTCACACATTTCTTGAACCATCAATCAGAGAGGAGTAGGGTTGGGCAAACATACGAAAATATTGAATAACAAGTCGAATAAAGCATATTAAAAATACCGATTATTTTTTACATGATCAGCAATGACGAATGTGGTTCGAAGGGGTGGCACATCAGAATAACTTCTGAAGGTTCATCGAGCTCTTGTTCGACAAGCTATCACATATGCATCACCAGGGATGCGTAGTATGTCTCAGACAAATGAGCGTAAACTAAACAATAACGTAGCCCGCAGTCTACGTATTTGTCTGGGCTTACCATGCTCAACTCACAGTGGCCTCGTAATCGCAAAACCGAGAGAACCACCAATTCAACTTCTTCGCATTCAAGAACTCTGCCGCCACTTCTTCCGCTTATCGCAAAGTCATTATGCCCACCCGCTTCGTGAAAAACTTATGCAAAGAAACGGGCGAATTGGTGACAACTTGTGAGCTTAGGCGGCACTTCAACAAGAACAACATTCGTTAAGTCCCAATATCAATTTTCCTTCTTGGCAACTTGCATCACCTCCAGTCAGGGATAGAAAAAAAAATCCTCGACACACTACCTTGAGGCCAAATTTCTAACGCTTCAACAAATGTGCGATTACGAAGACCATTTCACATTCGTTTGCACGGATGGCTCTACAATTGATGAAAGTACTGCGGCTTTTAATATACCCGAATATAAAGTAGAAAAACATTTCCGACTTTCTCGAAAGACATCGTTCATTGATTTGTGGGGTTTAACGTCCCAAAACCACGATGTAATTATGAGAGACGCCTCGAAAGACATCGTCTACAGCAGCGGAGCTTGTTGGAATATTACAAGCTTCAAAATTTATTGTTGAAAGCCAGCAAAGACAAAACTGGGTAATATATTCTGACTTTAAGGGAGTGCTGCAAATGATTAAAGATTTTTATTTTCATATAGATGACATCATCATATATGAAATACTAAAACAATCAGCATCGGTTATCTGGACGGCCACAAGATAAGTTTTCAGTGGATCTCAAGCCACGTAGCACTGACAAGAAATGAAATTTCAGACATATTGGCCACTGCAGCACACAAAAAAGTTCACTCGACACCAGCGCCCGTTCATTTCTTAGAGAGCAAGAAGGTTCTTTCTGAACTGTGTCGCCCATTATGCAAAGACGCTTGGTTAGACAAAAATGCAAAGTCGTCACTTTATACCATATAGATCCGTCGTTCCGATTTTCACCAAATCAAAAGATTGATAGACCATTCGGCATGCTATTACACTGTCTACGATTAGGTGTTTAATACACACCTCACTTTTTATGCCGCGTAAAAAGAAGAATGTCCCCATACTGCGACCACAGCGATCACGTCGATATGTGAGAGGAGCATATTCTTTTAGAGTGTCTGCGATACGATCAGCAACGCGCTGAACTGTGCGATCGCTTGAACCAACTCGACAGATGAAGATTTACAATTAGAAAAATACTTGGACCATGGCCGCATTGGGATAATCAAAGGGGCGCAGTGAGCGCCCTCTGTGATTTTTAATGAACACAAAAATAATCAACTGTCTTTAGTTCATATCGTACCTGGCCGCTATCTGTACGGAGTCTATCCGCAGTGTGATTCTTATGTATTAACTGGACTATGACCACACATACTGTACTTATGCATGCATAATATGCCCTTAATGTATGTAGTATTGTACATATTGCGTTTGATCACTTTTTTTATTTTATTCCTAATTTTGCTTTTCTGTGTTTTTATTGTACATTACTGTTATAATGTTGAAAATGCTGGCTCTAATGTACCCTATCTTTCCATGTTTTGCCAAGTATAAATAAAAAAAACGAGATGCTTGAACGGGGAGGGTAACTTTTTTACTTTATTATTGAAATTACCCATATGTATACAGTCTATGTACTTACAGGACTATGGCCTCTATGCTGATTGCATAATGAAGCTTGGTGTTTTTGCTGAAAACTCTAATGTCGCTTAAGTGACAGTTCATCAATCTACTAACATCACCGTTACACTCAAGGTGATATTGTGTCATGAGAATGGCTTAAAATTTGTGTATAAATATTACTTTAGAGTTCATGCTGACGAAAATGAAACCTTGCATACTGCACTCTCTACTATATTTGTGCAGGCAGTTAGAAAATGTTTCGAAGTATTTAGTTGCAGCTGTAAACAAGCTTGGCAAAACATAAATAATTGTGGTATTTTTTCGCCATCAGATGTAATCGTTATACTCAGATATTGAAGGGTGCGCAGATTCTTTCCAAATAAAGAATAAAGCAGAATTCATGGGCTGTTTAAAATTTTGTTTCTAGAAAATCAAGGGTTGGTTCAAAATAATTATCTTACTAATCAAAAACTGACCAGTATTCGATTTGTATTTCATACTCGATTCGGCGTTATCGCTATTCAATTTGTATTCGTTTCGGCCATAACATTCACTATTTGTACACACCTAGAGCGGAGTCCATGATCGAGTAATTGTTGGTTACATCTACATATTTTAGCGACAGTATGAACACTCTCTACGTGTCTTTTTACCGTCACTGTAATTTTCAGTGTGATATCGACGTCGATATAACATCTCCTGCGCATCATTCGATTTACACACTGGTGCAAGCGTGCTAGCGGGGTCTACCAACACGGCTGGAGCAGTGGTGAACCGAGCCGCGCCATCTCCGTCACACGGAGGGCACATGCAATATCAGCCAGCGTGCTAGGGATGACATGAATTGCTGCTCAAGAATGGAAGAAATGCCCTACTTGTCTAAAAAGAGCACGTACAGGCACGCAGGCTAAATGGGAAAGAGGGGAGCGGGCTCTGAGCTGCTCAAGCAGCTACTGTGAATTTCGATTATAAGGGCACAGTGTGCGATCACTGATATATCGACAGGCATCAGCTATCGGCTGTTCTATAGCTTCTACGTGATCTGCTTTAAACGCGAATAGATCAGAGGAAACCATCTTGTCTCTCTGGAGCGTCGGCATTATTTCAAACTAGAGTTCTTTGGAGATGGATTCGAAATAGTTAGTTGGCAGCCTTATTTCCTATAACATTAGAATATGTTGCTATCACATTCAGTGTTTCACGCTTGCTGTAAAAATTTTTTCTTTTATGATTTACGTGAAGCTAATTTGAAAATATAAAACAATGAATGATTAAACTTTCAGAGTTATCTGAGTACTAACCGCAGCGATAACGAACGATCATATGCAACGAAGAATGAAAACATTCAGGTAGTTGGTAAAAGTGGAAGAAATATTATACCGGGACAATTACGTTGTACCAAACTTAGATCGCGAGAAATAACGTAGCAAGTGAGTTTGGAGTGACTTGACTAAAATTATACATAGTGATTCACACATCCACACGGTTGAAATATAGAGCCTATGTCACAACAGAGAGCAGTACACCTGCACACCAAATCAACTGTAATAGGCAACATTTAAAAATACCTTTTTCTATGTAATGCATGAACACGAACAAACAGCTGCAAAAATGACTGATCTTTCAATCAAACCTGCTCTCAAAAATCTTTTGAAGCGCTACAAATTCACTAGGACTAGTTAAGTAAAAACTAAACAAGGTCAACGTAGATTAGTAACCTGAAACTCCAACAGTGATGCGATGTGCGGCTGCGATTCATGATAGGCGCAGGCCTGTAAGACTGCTTGTGTTTTCGTCTCATGACTAAATGTGATGAAAGAAACCATGAAATCTTACAGGACACACTCTGGTTAAGCTGCATGTCTTTTATCTGCAATTATATATATTGATACATAACAGCCGCTAAACACGGCTGCATGAAAAAGGAGGACGAAGTGAGTTTCCGTTTGATGCTGATCTGGCGCCGTCTTGCTCGTCGAGTTCTGTGCGCTTTAAATAGATCATTAAACAAGTTACTCGTAACAATATTGGTGGAGGTGGACGACACCCGTACCTCGATGGAGACGCGTAGCGGTCACACTATCGGCGACCTTTCGACTGCTGCGACTGCTGGTACTTCATCTACGCCGCCCTCATCACTCCAAGTCACCACCTACGTCACACTCCCGCACCTCCGGGATCCCGGCACTTTCTCCAGTGATGGTACGATCGATCTTGATACTTGGCTGAACCGGTACGAGCGCGTCAGAGCTACTCACCACTGGGATCCCACGCTTATGCTCACCAACGTACTTTTCTACCTGGACGGCACTCCCCGAACTTGGTTTGAAAGCCACGAAGCCGACATAACGAGCTGGGATCTCTTCAAAGAAAATATACGTGACCTGTTTGGCGATTTATCTGGTCGTCAGCTCGCTGCGAAGAAGACTCTTGCCACACAGGCCCAGTTTTCTACCAAATCGTACGTCTCCTACATTCTTGACGTCTTGGCCCTTTGTTCCAAGGCCGACCAGTGCATGTCAGAAGACGAAAAGGTTAACCACGTCTTGAAAGGCATTGCTGACAATGCTTTCAACCTGCTGGTTTTTAATAACGTCTCGAGCATCAACACAATCCTTAAAGAATGCCGACATCTCGAACAAGCTAAAGCCCGCCGCGTAGTCCAAAGCATCGTGCACCTTCCGAACACAGCGGCCACTTCTTCATGTGACGACGCCTTCCACCAGGCCCCTCGATGTGACAACCTTACACGCATCATTCGTCGAGAGGTCGATGCAGCAAAACAGGTAGCCACGCCCTTACCGACGCCTGGCCTTCCCCGACCACGATCTCTTTAATACAAGCGGTCGTTCGGCAAGAGCTAACGAATGTCGGCCTACATCCTGTTCCTACCGTATACTCTGCTCAGCCTTCTTATTGTACCCCTTCTGCTCCTCGCATACAACGCAATCCGTCCGAATGGCGTACTCTTGATGACAGGCCCATATGTTTTAACTGTCGACGCGTTGATCATATCGCTCGTCACTGACGCAACCGCTGGACTCCACCGTCACATTATGCACCTCCGTCTCACGCCACTTCAGTTCGCCAGTCGTTCCCACTACTTTCTCCATCAATGCCGACCACATTTTCCGCTCCTGCCGCACCTCTGAGTAGACCTCGCTACGCCCGGTCACCGTCCCCTGCCCGTCGTCAGTCCCGCTAGCCCCCCACAACGCCGTGCTCCCTCCCCGACCTATTCGCAGCACCTCCGACCGGAACACTAGGCCGTGCAGCTTCTGGAGGTGGAGCTGCGTTGACGACCTTCGTACGAAATCCTCGATTAACGTTAACAACAAACCGGAACGTTTTGGACATTACTGTCGACAATGTTCGTGTCAGTGCATTGATAGATACTGGCGCGCATGTGTCCATTATGAGTGCTAACCTTCGCCGCCGACTTAGAAAAGTTGTGACGCCCACCCTCAACCGAGCTGTACGAGTCGCCGATGGAGAAACTACCGCAATTCTTGGCATGTGCTCTGCGCGAGTGTCTATTGGGGAGAGAAGCACTGTCGTTCTTTTCGCCTTTATCGAACATTGCCCTGATGAACTCATTCTCGGTATGGATTTTCTAGCCACGCACTCTGCCCTCATAGGCTGTTCAGCTGGCTCTCTACATCTCGATTTACCCCTCTTTTCCGACCCGACCAGCCCATTGCATTGATTTCACGCGCCTCCCTCCTAACTCTGTCACACATGCCGACTTATCCTCCATGCCGCCAGTACCTGATGGTGATTACATGGTGGCCTCGATTCCTGCCGTGATGCTTACGCATGGGGTTGCTGTGCCGCACGTGATTCTGACGATTACGAGAAACCGCACCTTCCTTCCACTGGTCAACTTTTCACTCGCCACCCAATTCTGCCACAGTGTATTTCCCTGGCCAAAATTACCGTTCTCCAAGATGACCATGTCAACCCCTTAAGAGTTGACGATTGCTGCAGCTCAGTCAGTGGTTCCTTTCCATCACGTTCTTGGGGCGCCGACATCAAGCGAAGGGTGTCATCGGACCTCACGACTGAGCAAGCTGCAGTGCTTTGCCACGTTCTCGAGGGCTATCGTAGCATTTTCGACTTTGCCGGCAACTTTTTAGGCCAAACGATCATTGTCACCCATCGCAGAAATACTGACCATGCAACTCCCATTCACCGACGCCCCTACCATGTGTCTGCGTCGGAGCGTGTAATATTACAACATGAAGTCGGCAAAATGCTTGCGAAAAACATTATTGAGCCTTCATGCAGCCCCTGGGCTTCTCCAGTCGTTCTTGTTAAAAAGAAAGCATCACTCCTGATGGTTTTTATCAGTTTAAGGTGATGCTCTTTGGTCTCTGCAATGCACCAGCCACATTTGAAAGAATGATGGACTCATTGCTTCAAGGGTTGAAATGGTCCACCTGTTTGTGTTACCTTGACGATGTTATTGTCTTTTCGCCCACATTCGATTCGCATCTTGATCATTTGTCAGCTATTCTGGACGTTTTTCGTCGAGCCGGGCTCCAGCTTAACGCCTCCAAGTGCCACTTCGCTCATCGTCAAATTTCCGTGCCCGTGCTCGGTCACCATGTCGATGCCCAAGGCCTGCGTCCAGACCCAGAGAAAATTCGCGCAATCATGAATTTTCCCGTTCCGAGGACCACAAAAGATGTCCACAGTTTTGTGGGGTTGTGCTCATATTTCAGACGCTTTGTTAAGGACTTTGCGACTATTGCACGCCCCCTCACAGACCTCTTGAAGAAAGACGCCTCGTTTATCTAGGGCCATGACCAAGCGTCATCGTTTTCGCAACTTACGACACTGCTTTCAACGCCACCAATCTTGGCTCACTTTGATCTATTATCCCCGACCGAGGTTCACACGAACGCCAGTGGACACGGCATAGGAGCTGTGCTATTGCAGCAACAACGGGGACACGACCGTGTTATAGCCTACGCAAGTCGACTGCTATCTCCAGCCGAGCGCAACTATTCCATCACGAAGCGCGAGTTCCTCGCCATTGTATGGGCAGTCGCCAAGTTTCGTCCATACCTGTGCGGGCGCTCATTCCGTGTTGTCACGGATCATCACGCGCTCTGCTGGCTAGCCTCGCTGAAGGACCTCACGGGACGACTCGTTCGTTGGGCTCTACGTCTTCAAGAGTACACGTTCTCTGTAATGTACAAAACAGGGCGATTACATCAGGATGTGGATTGTTTATCCCGCTACCCTGTTGACGAAGCAACCGATATTGACGCTATCACGGACGTTTTTTTCCGTGTCTCAGCTGCTGAACATTGGCGAAGAGCAACGTCGGGATGCTTCTTTACGAGCCACCATTGACAAACTGGAGTCAACGCCTCGAGACCCGTCCCTACGAATGTTTCTGGTGAAAGACGGGATCCTATATCGCCGTAACCTTGATTCCTTCGGATCAGACTTACTTCCTGTCATCCCAGAACATCTGCGTTCCACTGTCCTGCATCAACTTCATAACGCTCCCATGACGGGTCATTTGGGCGTTTCTCGCACATACGATCGGGTATGACGTCGGTTTTTTTTTGCCTGGACTTGCCCGCTTAGTTCGACGCTATGTCGCCGCTTGTGAGCCCTGTCAGCGTCGCAAAACGCCGTCTGCCCTCCCAGCCGGCTACCTTCAGCCGATCGACGTTCCCAACGAGCCTTCCTTTCGAGTTGGTCTCGACCTGTTGGGCCCTTTTCCACTCTCCACAGCCGGAAATAAACGGATTGCTGTTGCCACGGACTACGCGACGCGGTAAGCAATCACACGAGCACTCCCGACCAGCTGCGCTACCGACGTTGTGGACTTTCTGCTGTACGACATAATATTAGTGCACGGTGCTCCACGTCAACTTCTCACTGACCGTGGCCGCACGTTCTTATCAGCTGCCGTTCATGAAATCCTGAGGTCTTGCCATACCAAGAACAAATTTACTACTTCGTACCATCCCCAGTCAAATGGCCTCACGGAGCGCCTTAACAGGACCCTAACCAATATGCTTGCCAAATACGTTGCGCCAGGCCACCATGATTGGGACATTCCGTATGTGACGTTCGCCTACAATTCATCTCGTCACAACACTGCCGGCTATTGGCCCTTCTATCTACTATATGGCCAGGACCCAACTCTACCCTTAGACACTTTACTACCTGCGGCCACTGAATATGCTGGGGAAGTCATTGCTTGCGCCGACCACTCGCGCCAAGTCGCCCGTAACCATCTACAGGCTTCACAGGCGCGCCAACAACAGCTCTACAATTCTCACCATAGGGACATTCACTTTTCTCCGGGTTCTCTCGTGCTCCTCTGGTCACCTACTCGGCGTGTGGGACTGTCTAAAAAACTGTTGTCGCCCTACACTGGACCATTCCGTATCGTTCGCCAAGTGACAGACGTCACGTACGAGATTGTTCCAACCGATCCAACAAAGTCATCATCAGCTCCGAGCGACACCGTTCACGTGGCTCGACTAAAGCCCTATTACCCCCTTAGACATCATCTGCGTAAATTTAGCACCGGGACGGTGCTTCTACCACCGGGGGTTATGATACATAACAGCCGCTAAATACGGCTGCATGAATGAGGAGGACGAAGTGAGTTGCCGTTTGATGCTGGTCTGGCGCCATCTTGCTCGTCGAGTTCTGTGCGCTGTGAATAGATCATTAAACAAGTTACTCGTAACAATATAAATGGGCTATGAAAACCTAAATGATAAAGTTCTCTCAAGCAAGTCATAGTCATTCAAGCTGATCTCCCTGACTCTGTAGGTGCCCACCATCTCAAGAGCTCCATCATCGACAAATAATGGAACCATGGGGTATTAAAAGCATGGAGTGAATGATCGTTACGTTGCAAGCCGACTTAAAAAACAAATTTTACGGCATACTTGCAATGAAATGCCTAACATAAATATTTAAAGCACGTGTCCCTCGATGAGACTTTGAAACACATTCTAGTAGTCACGGAAGAAAATTTTAGGGTCAAGTTTGCAAAGCCGAAACTAGTCATCTATCAGACGCCACGACACCATTTTATTTACTTTTTTGGTCACCCGAATAATGACATACCTTTTATGCCTTTTCGAGAACGGTATACTCCAAGTGACTGCCTGGCGTCATCATATCTAGGAGAAGGTCTACCTTTCCAGTGAAGAAAACAAAATGAAACTATGTCCACCGTGAACGGCATACGAAGAATGTTTGTGTTCCATGATATTTCAGATTCGCATTTGGTGACCAAGTCAACTATTTTAACCTAAAAAAAAAACTCCGATCACATAATTTTCTTTCTTCGAAAGCTACATTGTATCCTATTTTTGTGCCCAATAAAAAGCTCCTATTGGGTCTGGATCAGTCACAGACTCTACAATGAACATCTTGTTGAATTACTCTTACACGTGATATCATATACGGCGTAACTGCCTTCTTCAAAAGAAACGAGTAACTACCACACCAACCACAGGAAAACACTGAGAAGCACGTAGCCCATCCTAGAGTTTTCTCGTTGCTCGTGCAGTTACTTCCTTTTTTTATAGATGTTATAACTGGCTCAGTTGAGCCCTTCAGTGTCTTCCTCAATAAATTAAGAACAAAACAGACCTAATATGACATTTTGAACTCCTTATACAATATATAAAATCTATGCACTAATTAATCAAGATCCTGACGCTACCAGACGTCCCAGAGTTTGCTAATGGCCTTCTGGTTCAGGAAAGCCATCTAACGACTAGGGTGGTTGACGTTCTATAGCATCGCAGTTCACCCTGCACAGGATGTCAAGGATATACTCATGGTCGTAAAGTGAGCTGCTCAACAAGGAATTATCATCATGATCGTCTAGAATCACGAGTGTTAGCGGATAATCATCAAACATTTCGAAATATTTTGCAGTGAACCTTATCGCTACTGCTATACAGGTGTTGGTGGCGGTGCCTTCACACTTCACTTCGCATATGCCCCCCAGGCTCCCAATAGACGTTCTAGGGCTGTGCGATCCGTCGCCGTGGTCAGTACATGCTCTACATTCCAAGGAACGGCCTCCATTGACCAGCGCCAGAAACGCCATCAACGCTAGAGCCAGTTGCACGACGGTTGTACCTTCGCGGTTGTAGCCGCTGTGGTGGGTGGATTCTGTTACTTTGCTCTGCCTTCAACCTGGACGTAGCTCGCAAAAGTGCTCGATGGCTGCTACTTTTCCCCTGAACAACAGGAACGAAACCAGACAGGCTACTTATTGAGCTTGTCCTGCACTCATGGTCTTCGCGCTGGTCGGCTCCACGCTTATGGAAGGCGTAGTCATGGTATTGCCTTTCGTGGACGGCTGAGACTACAGTCACATTGCGGTGGTAGGGTTCCTCCTCGATGGTGCACCTTCACACATTACCCACGCGACTGCTCCCACGCTGGTTGTTTTCATCAAGCTTCTTGCCGGCCACTGATCATCTCTTCTGTGCGAAACCCACCAAGATGTCTGGAGGTGGCGGAATCGATGACAAAAGCTGGTGGCTTCTCACACGTTGGTTGTTTTCGTGTAGCTTCTCACCGGCCACCAATCACTTCTTCTCTTGTGCAAACCGCACAAAGGCGTTTGGAGGTGGCGGAATCCGTGACGTAAGGTGCTGGCTTCTCACATGCTGGTAGTTTCCGTGCAGCTTCTCGCCGGCCACCGATCACCTCTTCTCCTGTGCGCACCGCACCAAGGCGTTTAGAAGGGCCAGAATCTGTAACAAAAGGTGTTGGCTGCTCACACGCTGGTTGTTTTCATGCAGCTTCTCCCCCACCACTGATCGCCTCTTCTCCTATGCAAAAAGCACAAAGCCGTTTGGAGGTGGTAGAATCCGTGACCGAAGCTGGTGGCTGCTCACACACTGGTTGTTTTCACGCAGCTTCTCGCCAGCCACCAATCGCCTGTTTTCTTTAGTGAACCGCAACAAAGCATTTGGAGGTGGCGCAATTCATGACTGAAGCTCGTGGTTCTACTGCATGTCTCCGCTCGTCGTTGCGAGAGCCACCGTGCCGAGAACGGAGGCAATGTTAGATACCAATGTCGTCAATTCTACAAGTGGTTAGACGTCTACAACATACCGTTTCAAGGTCTCTGCTGGCCTGCACCAGGGTTCCTTTGTTTAAACCTAGCCAGAGGCCGAATACTATCTATTTGACCATGATGATGATTAGGACAACGACGACGACGACGACGACGACGACGATGATGATGATGATGGTGATGATGATGATGACCGAAATCTTTAGCTTCACACCCACTCTAAGGGATTTTCCAAGAAACGAGTAATTAAATAGAAGGGATCACATAATAATTGGGAATCTAATGAAATATGAAATGGTTAGACAAAATTAAATTTTGCGAATTGAAAATATGCGATCAAATTCACCGTGATTTTATAAGAACCTTTCTACAGCAGAACAGCCTGTTCGACAAGCGAGTTTTCGTCTTCATCTGCATCTTGTCTCCATAGTGCATCGCTAACCCCTTCATCGTTGTCCTAGACTCTTAACCTTATTACAAATAATATTGATAACATATACTACTTCAAAACAGAATTAAACGTATAATATTGGTGTGGCGAACAATATTTAAAGCGATAAAACAAACTAGATTCATAAATATATCCACGTCATCAAAAAATTCGTAGACGTTGAAAAAATACACTGAAATAAAAAAACAAGACATATGATGACAAGAAACAAATAGAATCAGAATTAAGAAGTACAAGTGTAAAATAAAATACGACTAAGTAAGAAGACACTAAACAAAAAGTAAGAAAAAGGACCTGTAAATAATTAAAAACGAAGGGGAATTAAAAAAAACAAGGCATACAAATATTTGAAAAAAGAAGAAAACGAAAAAAATTAAAAATGATTAAAAAGAAATAGAACCACATAAAAGAACACTACAACAAGAAATGACGCAGAAGGAAGAAAACGAAGCAAAAGAAAACATGGTGGAAAAATATTAAGAATCATAGTGGGAGCAATAACAGGAGCAAATTTTCTTTAAAAAGAAAAGCAAAAGAAGAAATAGCCACAACTAGACGATGAAAATAAAATTCATTGGTCACCCATTTGATACCAATAAAAACGATCTGTTGTGACAAAAACACCATCATTGTCATTTTGAAGAGCCCAAGCTCCATGGGAAAAACAAAGTAAATGTGTTTTATTTTAAGGCACCCACTTGAATAAAAAAGGGTTTCGCGCTTTATTTTCACACTAAATTAACGTGGCGGCGTCGCAAGAATACTTTATTCTTTATTTGATCTTATTTACAAGGCAAGTAGAGAGAGCAACGATACTTACAGTTATTTCATAGCACGCATGCTAATTTAGCTATAGATAAATAATGAAGCGCTTCTTGCCTAGGTAAACATATAAATATTTTATGAGAACAATTGAAAAACATGAAATACATAAAAAAACGTGCTTTCTTCCTGACCGCCAACCACCCGGTGAAAGTACGGATATAGTTAAGATAACCAAATGCAGGATTCACTGGAAATTGTTTATAACTGAAGCATAAATAATCAGTGAAGCAGTAAAGGAGAAATAGCAATGCGAAGGACGTAAGATTTCGCGCAGCACATGACGTAAGACTTTAATGAGCTTTAACTCAGCGCAAGCAGACCTCTGCTTTTAAATCAGCCATGTAAAACTTTTAGCATGGTCAGGCAACGCTGAAGATTGGCAGTTGGGGCTCCTGAAAACACGCAAGCTGCCCGTGGTTCGAAATTTTCAAGCAATTCTCGAAATCACCTAGATATAGTTTCCTCTTCTCTTGATAAATGAAGCCCTAAACCCAAACTTTATAGCCATGGGCTGATATGAGCATTTTGAGCTACCTTGTTACCGCGACCACCGAGTGATGCCGCCATGTGCCCGCCCACACACTAAACCAAGCAGCCCACTCGCTTTAATTCAATGCAGCGCGATCGCATGAAAAAAAAGGATCATTCCACGCCAACTGTCCCAGCCATTGCGCTTGCCAAAAATTAACTTCAATCAAAGAGTTTGAGAAAGTTACACACATATAGACATTAGCTCTAAAGCATTTCCTTGATATATTTTGAGCAGCAAAAATGTTTGTGGGCAACTACCATGCGACATTCATGAAATTGTAAAAAACCAGGTACCAAAAAAAAACCCTACAAACTGGCTGTTTCACGCATTCTTTGATTACTTGCAATTTTACGTTTTAGAACAATGTGTTTTTATTTTAAAAGGGTTGCTCGTGTTAGCTCGAAAAGTTTCACTGTTTAGAGCGCATATAGACAAAACTGGGTAAATTTTTGTCTTTTTGCAGTTTTTCCACAAAACACGACTATTGATAGAATGCACGCATTAGTTTTATCAAACTTTCCATCGTACTTTCAATTTACAAATATTTTTGTTTTGCTGGTGTGTGGTGCAGAGGCTCTAAAATAAAATCCTAAACTTGGCTCAACCGCCCCTTTGGTCTACGTAGAGACCCAGAAGTGCAGCTATCACTACTGGATCAAATCCGGCGGGTGGCTTAGGCCAGTGGCGACCAGGACATAGGGTCCCAACCATATAGACTCTAAAATTCCCATTTTCCTTTTCCTTTCAATAAAGTTTTAGTCTCTCTCCCTCTGTAGCACCCTGAGATGGTTTATGATAAAATCAGGCGAAAAGCACGTATGATTGAGAGTCATAGCAACTTTGTTCACAAAACCTACAATGCAAGTCATTTTTTGTTTTAGTGGAGGAAACCATTTTAGAAGTTTAGTACCGCAATTACACTGTTTTGCTGTGGGGCCAATAGACGCCAACTGAATATGCTGCATAAAAAAGAGTGCTTGTGTATTTACAACACGTGGTTCAAAGTCCTTTTTGTTAGTACTCTATTTGGTACTGCAAATGGAGGTCATAATAAACAGAGGGGAAGATATCACTATGCGAATGAAATATATGTCATTAATTTGAGCGGTAAAACTAACGTGACTTATCACTCCCCATGATGAATCGCGTTACATTTATTGCATGTGGCAATGAGAACCCATTGGTGCCACAAAACGTGTCGGAACGTCTATATAGATTATAGAAAGGAGGCATGAGTGCGGTCATTTATAGCTGATCCACACAAAGTTCATCTATGTATTCGGCATAAGGCGCTCGACGTGAGAACGCCCTGCGCGTTCAATACATCGTCCGCGACGCTACTGCGGAGTAAGCCAAGCTGATTTTACAACTTGTTGGAGTGGTTGCAGGCAGCAGATATTGGTTGAAGTAGGTCTTATCAGTCTGATTAAATGCAGTGTTTCACAGTTGTTGTCAGATCACATCATCAGATTTTTATGGCGTAGTCATCGGCCGCCGCCTGCGCTGCGTGCCACATGCATTAAATCTAACGCGATTCATAATTGGGAGCATGTATAGTTCATTCGCATTGTTATATATTTACCTCTGTTTATTATCACCCCTATGTGTAGTATACAAAACAGAGTACTAACTCCGCGCACTTTGAACCATGTCTTGTAATTGCACTACTGCTCTTTTTTTATGCAGCGAATTCAGTTGGCCAGTAGTCACCCCCTAGCAAAACAATGCAGTGGTGGCACTAAACTTCAAAATTGTCTTTCTCCACTAAAACAAAAATGACTTCAATTGATGTCCTTCTGAACAAGTTGGTATGATTCTTAATCATACGCGCTTTTCTCCTCATTTTTCTTGGACCACCTTAGGTTCGTACAGACGTCTCAACTTAGACCAAAGTGGTGTTTTGGCCAAGTTAAAAGTTTTATTTTTTAGAGCCCATGCAGCACACACCGGCAAAACAAAAAATATTTTAAATAGTAAATTTGATGGAGAGTTTGATAGAAAATATTTGTGTATTCTATCAATGGTCATGTTTTGTAGGAAAATTCTCAAAACACAACAATTCACTTAATTTTTTTTCTAGCCCCGCCACGGTGGTATAGTAGCTGAGGTACTCGGCTGCTGACCCGCAGGTCATGGGATCGAATACCGGCTGAGGCGGCTGCATTTCCGATGGAGGCAGAAATGTTGTAGGCCCGTGTGCTCAGATTTGGGTGCACGTTAAAAAACCCCAGGTGGTCGAAATTTCCGGAGCCCTCCACTACGGCGTCTCTCATAAACATATGGTGGTTTTAGGAGGTTTATCTCTACATATCAATCAAATCAATTAGTTTTTTCTACGCTCTAAAGAATGAAAATTTTGAAGCTGTCACAAGCAGCTGTCTCATGATGAAAAAACACTGCTTTAAAAACTAAAGAAATAGGTATTGCCATGCCACCCCGCACTTCACTGTGCGTGGGGTGGCACTGCATGACAACCTTAAAGCGACACTAAAGTCAAATAACATTTTCCTTCAGAGTGAAAGCTCAATGTAGGACAACTTCTAAAACGGCAATAGTATCAACAATAGTGCCCTACTTACCGAGAAATTAAGGTAAATGTACAAGGACACATGCGCCGCAGTAGGACGTTTTGAAAATGATGCCGATGACATCAGGCGGACTGCCTACAATTATACATTGTAATCAATCGATCTGTACTAAATAACCTTCCGTGCATTAAGAGACGCAATAAAATGCTGCTTGTTCATTTCTGTTTGATTCGTTCAAAAAAGAACCGCCGGACGTAGTGTGAGAAATGGCGCGAATGGTTCAAATGTTCAATTTTTGTGTGGTTACATGGGACAGTTGGTGCCATCTAGCGGGGTGCAGTTGAACCAAAAATGTCTGCAATCTCGATGCCAATGGCGAAAAATTGATCAATGGCCGTTGTTCGTGCACTGACTCCCGGTGCTTTCGGTCTGCTGCTACTACAGCAGCAAAGCCGGGCAACGTTGTGCACGGCAACAGTGACGTGAGTCGGCTCGGTTGGTCCGCTTCTTGAGGCAGGTAATTTGAAGTGCGCTAACCAAATTCGGACCACTAAAACATGATTTTATTTGAAAATAGGACCTTCCTTGGCACAAAATTAACACTTCGATGTTCCAGGACCGCTACTTCAACAATCAACGTCGGCTTAATGGTTGCCTTTAGTGTCCCGTTAAGAGCACACGCTCCCAACGCCTGTCCGTCGTGCCATCTCGCTATGGATTACGTGCTCTGAGGACCACCAGCGGTACATAGTGACAGTGTATGTAAATGGCTCACCATTGTGATGTTGGAGAAGGGTCGCTCTGTGGTGCAGTTGTTAGCGTCGCGCGCTGAAAAGCGTGAGGTCGCTGGTTTGACACCCCGCTGCGGAACGTTTCTTCCTCGTTTTGTTCTTTGTAGTCTACTACCAAATGTTTTGCAATGCCATATCCGTGACGGAAATAAGTCATGGAGCCGTGGTGGACCCCGGGATAAAACACTTTCGTGTTAAAGCTTCGGCAGATCTCACGTGCCTTGGAAATCAATGTTATGCGAAGCATGCGAAGGGAAGGTGAATGACTGTGTTGTAACTGTAAGCAAAATGTCCCCAAAAGGACCTGAAGGTATGTACAAATGTTGTACGCACAGACATATGTTAAAGAGCCACATGTTTACTTTTGTGTAACGATATCAACAGCAACATGGGCATTAGCAACACCATAAGTGGTAAGTCGATATGTAGGTAGCGCTTTTGCCAGCGAGGATGGCGGCCCTGTACACTGCTAGATAAACTAGCTCCAGTGGATGGCATTTCCCTACAATTTCACTACACAACCCGACGTGATTGCTGTCTGATAAAAGTACGTATGTACTGTTTAAAGATTGAATAGTCAGCACTGCCACCACAAGTGGCGTTTAACGAACATTATGATCTACTTGAAAAGCAGTTCCGAGAACTGCGTGCTCCTGTGGTAAAATGCTTTGTTGCCACACAAAAAGCTGAGGCTCGATTTCTGTTGGGACCATAATATTTATTCTATGCGTTCGTTTGGTCAACGCTGCTGATGCCAGCTTTAAGGGGTGAAGCTCTAAAGAGCTTCACCCCTTTTATACTGATTGGCGTCTATCACGCCTTACATAACCCCCGCCCAAACTGAACAACTACGCGACAAAAAACGACATTATATTGGTAAAAAATCGACTTTATGCGTAATCAGCTATACAACAGCACCATACATGATCACTCGCGCCATCTATCAGTTGGTCCATTCATCCATTCCTCCGTCCATCCGTCCGTCCATACGTCCATCAGTCCTACCATTATAATAGTCTGTGACTTCGGCGTAGACATTAAAGACCTTACGACCTATATAGTTTTGCCCACGCGTCGTCATTATTTTTTTGGAGATGCACTATGTTTTCTCAACACTCTCAAATTAAAATTACCAATATCTGTTCACAATGTTTCTGGATTTATATTAACTGTCAATCTCCTTCAGTATATTTCGCCTAACTACAGTGGATCTTAACCCAACGTAACGGCTGTATGATAGGAGTACATATGTAAAGTTTGTAAAATTGGGCAGCCAGCCCTGCATCCCGAATTCAAACTTCAGGAAAATTATGGTCTATTCGAAAAGCAGTTGTGAGACATAGCGTGGCTCTGTGGTAGAATACTTGGTTGCCATGCAGAATGCTGGGGTTAGATTCCTGCTGGGACCATGACATTTTTTTTACATTCGTTGTGTTAATGAAGCCGACGTCAGCTTTGTCTTAATGCTCACGCGTTAAAATTCCCCTTGTATGTTCTCACCGTTTCATTGGTAGATAGAAATTGTCAATCACCTGTGGCACATACCCCCGATGAATATGTGCCACTGTCTAGCGGAAAGTGTTTGACGACGTTTGCAACGGGACTGTGACCTTATTCATGTCATGAGTAGTGAGTCATATTCGTAAAACCATCTTAACATCCCATACTAAGTTTTGTTTACCCCAAGTTAAAGGGATGATCACGAGAGCACCCAAACTATGGCGGATAGATAGATAGATAGATAGATAGATAGATAGATAGATAGATAGATAGATAGATAGATAGATAGATAGATAGATAGATAGATAGATAGATAGATACCAAAAATGCTCCAGTACGCAAGAAAATGTTTCGTGCTTAAAATAAAAGCACCAGATGTATGAGTAATGAAATAAGTTTGCGTGTGTTGGCGACCAATGCAAAAAGAAAAAGAAATTGAAACAAGATGACAAAGAAGTAGAGTACCAACAATTTCAAGTAAAAGCAACGCTGATTACCCAAATAAGAGAAGCGCTGGTCTTCAAAGAAGCCGAGTCCTCAGTGTTTATGCCACTCACATGTATCTCCTTAAAAGTGAACTGCATTAATTTCTCTGAACCTTGATGCTAAGGTTTGGTCGAGATCAGTTCGCTAAATTTGAAATAGATATCTCTTCGCAACAGATATTTCTTCGCATATATACTTTGAAGCAGATTCAACACATGAAGCCTTCGGAGATGTATATGCCTTCTTTAGTAAACATAAGTACCACCACGCAGTTATTCATTCGATTTTGCGTTGTTTATTTAGCCAGTGTAGTTTATAAACTACTTCGCGATTCAGTAGTCTCATGATAATAAAAAGCATCACGTAGGCACTTCAGGGTCGCCAGCTACCGACTACGATGACTGACTTTCTTCAACAACACCGTCAGCGTAGCTTATAGGTTGTTCAGGAGGAAATCCTGGTCAAATGGCAAGCTGCCCACCAATGAATCCTCACCGTAGTCATCCATAATTGCAGATTGCAGCTCATAAACATTTCAATAAATTATGTGTTTTTGTTTGTGAGATATACCACTATATAAGCTGCGGGTGTGTAACCTTGTTCTCACACTAGGCAGGAAAATGGGCGTACGTTGAAGGGCTGTGCAGCTGACAAAAGTGAAGCCATGACCTGGTCATCGGTCGCTGGTCAATTGAGGAACGGCGTCTCTTGTCGAGCACCCGATGTACGCCTATGAATATCCTTGCATGGTTGCACGATGACTCTTTCTCAGCTGTAGTGGTGATGACGGCAGATGGCTGCTGAAACTCCAGGCTACCCACATCTACCTTTAACATAAGAAAAACTTCTTGGTTGCTGCTGTTTTCCTCCAAAACTGTCGTGCTTGGGCCTCGCATGCGTTGGCGGGTCCCCCCAAGCTGGCTGAGACATAGTCGGGGTATCTCCTTCGGTTAACGGCAGCAGGTGCGGCTCCCTTGATCTGGTAGGATAGCTTATCGGAGGCGCTGAGGGAATGCCTCAGCCTCTGGAGGTGGTTGCGCACACGCTGATTGTTTTCATTCATCTTCTCGGTGGCGACCATCGATCACCTCTTTTCCGCTGGAAACTGTGTGGAGACGTTGAAAGGTGGAATCGTCGACCGAAGCTGGTGGCTGTGCTGCACGTCTGGACTCGTTGACAGATCCACCATGCCGGGAAAGAAGGCCTCGTGAGATACGGACATCATCAGCTGCAAAGGCGACAGTGACGGTAACAGACAGCGCGAAAGATTCTGTGGGCTCACACCAATGGTCCCTTGTTGAAATCAAGCTAGCAGCTGATGACAATGGATGGCTTTCCTTATGAGAGTTGTCCACACGTGAGAGGTAGAATCCGCACGGTTGAAACGATGACGAACGACGACGACGATAATGACGATTTCGACCTATATGCACGGCTCACACCCACTACGGGAGATTGATCAAGAATCTAATTATTAGTTGTAAAGGATCGCATAATAATTGTATATCTGATGCATTGCAAATTGTTAGAAGAAAAATAATTTTAGCAATTTAGAAATTTGCGATCAAAACCGCCCTGATTCAATGAAGAGTCTTTCTAGAGCGGGACAGATATCATGGTGACAACAACCTAAGTAGGAGGCTCTCTTCTCTGTAGCGCATCGCTAATCGTTACGTCATTGTCCGACATTCTCGTTATAGATATATTTATTACAGACATTGTGCACCACTTGTAGACATGAAAAATATGGTAATTTCAGTGCAACGGATGCGGTTCTGTGAGTGATACAACGAACACATATTCACTACTAGCCCCACCAGTTAAAATCAAATAATATACATGGAATAAAAGTACAATGAACTAAAAAATGACAAAGCAACAACTAAAATTACTATAAGAATTAATAGGAATTACAAATAAATATAGAAAGACGATCACGTAAGAAACCATTGAACAAAGAGGAAAAAAAAGTTCAGTAACTGATAGAAAAACAAAAGTTAATTCGAAAAAAAACGCGGCATGTAAATAATAAAAACATATATAATGAAAAATATTACAAGTAGTTGTCAAGAAAAAAAATCAAGCAAAAAAGGAGAAATTTTTAAAAGCCAAAAAAGGAAAGACAAATGATTTGGATGAAAGAACATTACAAGGAGAATCCACGCTGAAGAAAGCAGACGAAATACAAAAAGATGACGGGAAAAGATTAAGAATCAAAATCGCAGAAATACAGAGCACAGTTAGTGTATGTAGAATTTTTAAAAAGAAAAGCAGAAGAAAAATATACGAGTGCAACATAAACAACATGAAAATAAAATTATTAGGTCTACTAATTTATTTCAATAAAAGTGCTTTGCGGTGACAAAAACACCATATTGACTGTTATGAAGAGGCCAAGCTCCATGGGAAGAAATAAGTAATTGAGTCGAAGGGTACCCACAATAATAAAAGGAAATCTGACGATTTATTTTTCGCAGTGTAGTTAAACGGTAGCGTTAACAGAATATTTTATCCTTTATTTCATTTTCATTACTGATAATGTACAGAGAACAATAATAATTAAATTCTTCACGATCATTACCACCATATTGATACGCACTCCGTTATGGTTCCATGGTCGAGTGGTTTTTGGCTGAATTCGCATATATTTAGTTTAGGAAAACAATTTTTAAACCCTAAATTGCCGTGCCACAGCCATTTTCCACCTTCTGCAATCGCAAGTTCCTCCAGTGCGACCGTGCCACGACACAACCCCTTCCCAAGGCGGGGAGGCTTCCCCAGCCCACGGGACGGGCTGGTCTGCGAAGCGCGAAGATGAGACTGCAAGAGAAGCTACTACTTCTAGTGATGAGGCCACGACTACAAGTGCTGTGTCCCCTGTGCGTTCTTCTACTGGTGCTATGTGTACCATACGTGCTTCAGCTGCTGTTGTGTTTTCCATACGTGTTTCAGCTGGTGATGTGTTTCCTGTGCGCCCACCTCTTACTACCCCATTTCCTCGTCCTTAAGTTTGGTGTACTCCAGTCATCCAGTGCACCTCCCTGTAACGCAACAATTCCCACAAAAAGGGGGAAGTTGTCTCCAGGTGGGGTAGCCGATTCTCCAGTTGAGCCTGGAAGGCAGTGTGTGAGTGATGTGTTGCAGTCTCTTGGTACATTTTCCTATACCCAAGTAAACTTTGCTCACGTTGCGAGAAAACAGCTTCATTAGAACATATGCTCTGGCAGTGCACCAAATTCGCTCGTTTATTGAATATCACCTCCGACAGATAAAAGGTGGTAATCCACAGCTTGTCCTTGGCAGATCAGCTCTGGGCGGTCGACCGGGCTCGCGAGGCAGCTGAGGGCATCTTAGTCCCCACGTGGGCGTGGCCCGCGGCACAGTGATCTGTGTTTTGGAGGACCCAATAGCAGTTTATTCAATCCAATTCAATCAGGTACATTTCGGATAATCGTGTTTTTTTTCTTAAAAGCATGCGGAATGTTCCTAATAAGAACTACATAAATTTCGTTTCCTTTCATGTGAACCGTGTTACATTCCGGACATAGGCGCGCAGGTTCATAAGAGGTGATGGTTCTGCTCATTCCTTTCATACTGTAGAGTCTTCGTTTGTACATGCGTCAAATGTTAGTACAATGCTTCTTTAGAAGAAGGGATAGTGTGGTGTTCAGTTTCCGTTTTGATACAAATTGCCGTGTGGCACCTCGCGTGGCACCGATGTCTAGAGGCACCGCTAAGGATGCATAAAAGGCATGTCTATAATGATGTGTATGTACGTGTAAATAAAGAGTACGTAGCGAGCACTCGGATGAGGCAGACGTGGCCCTTTAGCGCTCGGCGTCAAGTCATGTGGTGCCTTCCCGGCGTTCCCGCCGGCAGTGTTGGTGGGCTGTGGTGCTACGCTTATTCCTCGTCGTCGTCGGCACCGGGGTCGACTAGACAGAATACAACACAGACGGTATAAAGGTGTTTGGAGGCGGCGGTGTACGTGACCGCTGCTGGTGGTTATGCTGCCCTTATTGCCTCACTCGCTGGATTCCGTGCCAACCGGTTGTGCCCTCGCGATATCCGACGTCAGCGTAGCTCTGGCCAACTGGACTCGCCCTACGTCATCTCCTGACGCCGACCTGCGACGACAGTGTAGCTCTGACCGACTGGACTCGCTCTACGCCATCTTCTGACGCCGACAAGAGCTCTGGCAAATGGTGCCCCGTCCTCGGAATCCTGTGACTGTGTTTTCCATCTTTCCTATCTCTCCTATCCCCTCGATATGTCGTCGCTCTCACGCTTTCTCGCTTACCTCATCTCTCTTTCTCTCTCTCTACACCTTTATTCCTGTCCTTTCAATTCCTCCTCACCCCCATCTCTTGTGAGCTTCTATTGAGGTGTCGTTCGCTAAAGCAGACAGTTACGGGGCTCATTTTTCTTTTTTTTCCTTCTTACAACATAACCACTTGGCTCATTGAAGGACTCGTAATGTTCAGATCAATGCCAAGTCACACGCCGACGTCACTGCTTCTGCTGGTTGTACAATTGCCATAACAAAAGATGCCGAAGGCTCTGAAGACGCCTGTTGGTGGTCCCCTGTTGCAACCGCCAGCGACAATGACTCGATTAACCAAGAAAGTCGTTCCCTAGTGCATAGGTATAGAATCTGCCCTTCCCTTGCTTGCTTGCTGGTTCCTCTGTTGTGGCTCTTACACTAAGGGGGATTGGTCAATGAGGCGAACAACGAGGTTCTCTCTCTTCTTCTTGACTCTGAAGCTCCTGCACATTACCCGGTATGGTTATTACCAAACCTAGATCACCAGGGATAAACACTTGAAAACATTAAACTTTCTGAAAATTGAATATATGTATAAATTGATATCGTCATAAGCAAGAAAATCACGGACGTCACCGAATTTTCAATGCAGTACTGCACTATTATTAATATTAATAATAAAACAAGAGAAAGGAGTAAGAGGATAAAAAAGTCCTAAATTATGTTTATGATGACGAATAAGTTACAATATTGCCAATATAAAAAAACATTGTTGGTTTTTTATTTGGAATAAATAATAATGTATTTGGACTGCGCCTAAAGGACGCCTCTGACTATAATCGAGATTAAAAGCTCCGATTTCAGGCTACCCTCTGGCGAGGTCTCTACTTTGTCTCGTATGCTCTGGAAGCGCTGAAGTTGGGGACTGGACTTCTACAGGGAAGAGTGGTACACACTCCTGCGAAATTATTTGAAGATTAAATTTGAATATTAAATTATAAAGATTAAATTAATTGAAGATTAAATTACTATGAAGATTAAATTATGGCTGCTCAGCATGCGCGTGATTGGGAAGGCAGGCTAGGCTTGTGGGTCCCGTCATGGGATTAGACATGTGCGCATCTTATCTTGTTTTGCTGGATCCGATAAATGCTTATTCACTCAGTCCGTCATATCCAGGCTACGTTCATGCAAGTAACCTTCAACATATCTGCCAGTGTAATGAAAAAACAAGCAAGTAGCAATCGAAGTGGCACTTGCATTGTCACTTGAATAAATTCGCATACAATATTGAAAATCTCCCTGTTCTGACACCCGGTGGAGAAACCCCGACTTTCTGTAGTACTCCAGCAGATTTGGCCCAGCTTTATAAAATGTTGAACAATGATACTTTTTCTTTACATTCTATGAAAAAAGAAAGCCTTGAAATTTGCTTTCTTGTTTGATGCAACCTATATTAACACCAACCGATAATGTGGCCAATGAAGGTACAGGGGATGTTATTTGTACTGTTTGTATATACTGTACTTTTATACAACAAGAACTGATGTTTCGCTTATTCCAAGTTCTCTAAATAACTAAAAATCCCAAGTATTGTAACACATTCTGCCATTGATTCTAAAAACTGGCAGTCACGTAAACGTCTTATAGGCACCAAGATCCTTTTTGTGTGCGTGTGTGAATTCAGCCTAACTTTCTGACCTTGCGAAGATGTGTAGTTTTTGCAAACTTTTATTTTTTGCAAGTGTGAATATCTGCAACACATGTCCGTCTCATGTCCTGCTGGGCCAATTTTCGTGCTTGTCAAATTCAGAAGATTGCCGCCAGGGCGCAAAAGATGAGGGCGGCTAAATAGACTCAATGTGTATTTGATTCCCTAAGCATTTAAATCAGGTGCAGCAATGCTGCTGCGTACCTTATTAATCATACCATCCAACAGTCCAGCTACGCAGAGTCAACAGTTTGCAACTTTTACAAACCTGTATGAACGCTTACTAATGAACTCTTCATACGGGAATTCACCTCGCTAACATTCGTGAATGTTGCTCAGGGGTTCGAGAACGTCAAGCATTCACTGTGATGAGAATACATCAGGAAGAGGAGTCTACGACTTCCCTCTAAGTCGCCATTGTAGCCGGTTCACAATTAGATAGATAGATAGATAGATAGATAGATAGATAGATAGATAGATAGATAGATAGATAGATAGATAGATAGATAGAAGATAGATAGATAGATAGATAGATAGATAGATAGATAGATAGATAGATAGATAGATAGATAGATAGATAGATAGATAGATAGATAGATAGATAGATAGATAGATAGATAGATAGATAGATAGATAGATAGATAGATAGATAGATAGATAGATAGATAGATAGATAGATAGATAGATAGATAGATAGATGGATAGATATGAACAAAGTAGTAAAAGTTCGCTAAGAATTGCTTCACATCGAAAACAGTCACTCAATATTTTAAAGTGGAAGCAATGATGTCCAAGAAGTTTCAACATAAACAGGAAAGAGACTAAGCGTTAGCATAGCACACGGCTCGTTACTTGAGTGATATCCGACAAGATATAAAGGAAAGTACAGGAACGGCTGGGAGGATGTATAGAAAAGGCGGATTGAATTCGTAAGCATGCTACAAAGTAAGGGCAAAAAGCTTCCGACACACTCTGTGGTTGAATTCTACATTGCCCAGGCCACACGAATATAAGTACATACACAATTGAAGCCTAAATTTGATAGTGGTACTTCAAGGACAGTTTCTGTTTATCGAACTCAGCGCCAATCGCAGTAACAGTAATGTTCTAAAAATTGAACCTTATGCAAAATGGACCTTGGGCACTGTCCCTGGACCGAGACTGCTGAAATTTTCAATAAGCTAAGGAACTTGGTTACAAACAATAGTATTTCTACATTTGATATTCCAGTGACATCCAGCTTTCGCTTCGTGAAACACACCAGATTCTGAGACCACTTCCCATGTAGCACAAAAGATATATAAGCCATCTTATTAGAGGGTATATATTGTTTAAACTGACTGCATGCCAGAATAAACAAGTCAGCTTCTAGAAGAATTAATATGAGACGAAAAACCCTGCTCTGAGACGGACTTTAGATGCTTACAAGCATCTTCTTATTTAGAGCTTCTGTTTTTACAAACATATCTCTTTGGCTGTCAGCAATACGGATATTAGAAGTCGGCTTGTAAGATTATAACTAGAACTTCAGATACTGCTATAATACAGATTCTTGAAGAACCCTTTTCTTTCTGCCAAGCAGCAGATTGGCGTCATTTAGTCAATACATGCACGGACATGCATGAACCACTAAGTAGAACTTGAAGTCGAGCCTGCGCACGCCATCACTCACGGCGATAAAAAAGGTAATGCTCGAAGTGATGAATGCGTGAGGTGTTCACATTGCATCAGCAATCTTGAGGGCTTCCAAAGCTTTACGTAATTCGCTGGCAGCACTGGCAGTGATGATTATTCAACTTAATTCCTCCCGAACTATTTTAGCGTTTATTTTGTATTCATTCGCGCTACTCCTTCGGCTTCTGCAGTGTCAGTTATCCTCGTTGATTCAGCATGTGCGGTCGCGCCCGTCAGCCATATTCTGTTTTGCGTTGCTTTCTGTTTCTGTCGTGATTCTTAAGATTACAGACGCAGCTGCAAAAATAATACTGCATGTTCAACTTATGGGACCAATCGAATGGGAGATAGTTTTTGTGGAGTGACGGTTACGCCGACTGATGGTTGGGCCTAGTGCCGTTAGATTCCCAATTAACGGAGACGCACGGCTTGTCTTGTTATGTGCTCTGAGAACTTCCTTTCTTCTATACTGGAGAAATATACACGATACTGTGATGTACGAATACTTTTTATTTATGGATTCGGTATTATTGACAGGCTACTGTGATATCTGAAGCTAAGTAATTTTCGTTGCGTTGTACTTTCTGTTTGAGTCACCAAAAATGATAAACTAACAAAATAAGTGTGTTGTGCTGTATCACGAATTGCTTGCACGACATGTTTCAGCAGTCTGAATAACTTATTTAGCTGTTGAAACATAAACATAGGTCATAGTTTTCATTCATGGTTGAACGTACATGAACCAAACTATTTTTATTATAGTTGACCAGCATTCGCTAAACTGACCGTATATAATTTTCGTCGACCACTTGAGAGAGCTACTTGGGATATGTAAACTAGCTTTAGCTGTTTGTGCCACGTAAAAAAATTTCAAGATACACATGTGTCACGCACTCTTCATGTCCCTGCAACCGGTTTTTGCATAAGATGACCTTGCTAACGACGTTCCTCGCACAGGTAGGAATATGACGAGGCCCTAGACGCGCTTTTCCATTGCGAAAATTTCAAGGCATGATGATCAAAGGCACTTTTTAAGATAAGGAGTTTGGTGTTCTTTCTCGGTGTTGTGTTGACACTTCACCTTGACCGTCTCGACGTGCTTGTTAAATCTTCTGGCGTACAGTTTTCCTTCTCTGCTGACCTGATTCTTTTCTTTGAAACCAGGCACTTCACGCAGAATAGAAAGATTTTCTAACACGTCGCTCACGCCTGGATAACTATAATTTGCTCACTGTCTGTCGTCGTACAGTGTAATCTAGCTTCGCCTCTTTACTCGGTCATCTATAAGGTAATGATAGATGTACCAAAATTCTCCTTTTTTATTTTCGCAATTTGTAGTTACCCTTGATGTTTTTAACCACTAGCGCTACAGCAACCAATTTTTTACATCTTTATTGATGAAGTTATTTGCTGTTTTCTGTAGGACTAAAGATAGATGCCAAAATATTCTAGTCTTTTTTTTCTCGAGAACCTTTGAAAAAATAAAAAATCACTCTACATTAATAAGTTGTGTCGTCTATAATATTCTTCAGCAGTTGTGAAATTCTTTCAGTGTCTGTGTGTGTTGGCAACCCCGACAAATTGCACGAGGAAGCCCTATGGTGAGCCGTTTTGGCCAATCATCGGTGCGCTTTGTAAATTGTCGTAGATGCTATGCGCCATTCATTAGGGCGTACTCACGTGACATCATCCACAAGGGGTGCTAGTGAGGTGGCCATATCTGTCCTCGCTTAACAATGTACATCATTGCAAACTGTGCAAGAAATTTTCTGTTAAAAGTTAGGATATGGTATGCACTTTACGGCTGTTGTTTGTGTAGTTCGGGCATATATTCAGGATTGCGGCGGCTGCATTTCCGATGGAGGCAGAAATGTTGTAGGCCCGTGTGCTCAGATTTGCGTGCACGTTAAAGAACCCCAGGTGGTCAAAATTTCCGGAGCCCTCCACTACGGCGTCT
This sequence comes from Rhipicephalus annulatus, assembly GCA_013436015.1. Classification (NCBI taxonomy): domain Eukaryota; kingdom Metazoa; phylum Arthropoda; class Arachnida; order Ixodida; family Ixodidae; genus Rhipicephalus; species Rhipicephalus annulatus. Next base: position 233,808 of record WOVY01011403.1, read on the forward strand.
CTCATAATCATATGGTGGTTTTCATCATCATCATCATCATCATCATCATCATCATCAGTCTGGCTACGTCCACTGCAGGACAAAGGCCTCTCCCATGCTCCGCCAGTTAACCCGGTCCTGTGCTTGCTGCTGCCAATTTATACCCGCAAACTTCCTAATTTCATCTGCCCACCTAACCTTCTGTCTCCCCATAACCCGCTTTCCTTCTCTAGGAATCCAGTTAGTTACTCTTAATGACCAGCGGTTATCCTGTCTACGCGCTACATGCCCGGCCCATGTCCATTTCCTCTTCTTTATTTCAACTATGATATCCTTAACCCCCGTTCGTCCCCTAATCCACTCCGCTCTCTCCTTGTCTCTCAAGGTTACACCTACCATTTTTCTTTCCATTGCTCGCTGCGTCGTCCTCAATTGAAGCTGAACCCTCTTTGGGAGTCTCCAGGTTTCTGCTCCGTAGCTAAGTACCGGCAAGATACAGCTGTTATATACCTTCCTCTTGAGGGACAGTGGCAATCTACTTGTCATAATTTGAGAGTGCCTGCCGAATGTGCTCCACCCCATTCTTATTCTTCTAGTTACTTCAATCTCGTGGTTAGGCTCTGCGGTTATTACCGGCCCTAAGTAGACATAGTCTTTTACAACTTCAAGTGCACTATTACCTATCTCGAAGCGCTGTTCCTTTCCGAGGTTGTTGTACACTACTTTCGTTTTCTGCAGATTAATTTTAAGACCCACCTTTCTGCTCTCCTTGTGTAACTCCGTAATCATGAGTTGCGATTCGTCCCCTGAGTTACTCAGCAATGCAATGTCATCGGCGAAGCGCAGGTTCCTAAGGTATTCTCCATTAACACTTATCCCTAACTGTTCCCATTCTAGGCTTCTGAATACCTCCTGTAAGCACGCGGTAAATAGCATTGGGGAGATTGTGTCCCCCTGCCTTCCACCCTTCTTGATTGGTATTCTGTTGCTTTCTTTATGAAGCACTATGGTAGCAATTGATTCCCTGTAGATTTCTTCCAGAATGTTTATATGTACTTCATCTACGCCCTGATTCCGCAGTGTCTGCATGACGGCTGATATTTCTACTGAATCAAACGCCTTCTCGTAATCTATGAAGGCTATGTATAGTGGTTGGTTATACTCTGAGCATTTCTCTATTACCTGATTGATAGTATGAATGTGGTCAATTGTTGAGTGGCCTGTTCGAAATCCTGCTTGTTCTTTTGGTTGATTGAATTCTAATGTTTTCTTTACTCTGTTAGCAATTACCTTTGTAAAGAGCTTGTACACTACAGAGAGCAAGCTGATCGGCCTGTAATTCTTCAAGTCCTTGTCATCTCCTTTCTTATGTATTAAGATGATGTTAGCGTTCTTCCAAGACTCTGGTACCCTTCCCGTCAGGAGACACCTCGTAAACAGTGTGGCTAGTTTTTCTAACACAATCTGTCCTCCATCTTTCAGCAGATCTGATGTTACCTGACCCTCACCAGCAGCTTTGCCCCTTTGCATGCTCTCCAAAGCTTTTCTGACTTCTTCTATCATTACTGGTGGGGTGTCATCTGGGTTACTGCTAGTTCTTATCGTATTAAGGTCGTGGTTGTCTCGGCTACTGTACAGATTTCTTTAAAACTTCTCCGCTATTTTGACTATCCTATTCATATTGGTAGTTATTTTGCCTTGTTAGTTATTAGTTTATTGTTAGTTATTAGTTATTTTGCCTTGTTAGTGTTAGTTTTGCCTTGTTAGTGTGGTAGTTATTTTGCCTTGGAACTGCGCGGCACCGGACACGTGGTCCGACTGTTGTTGTTTTCACAAATTCACACTGTTTTCCGCTCCTAAAATTTAAAATTTAAAATTTTCGTTTGTAATAGCAGTATTTGTAGCGGTTAACATCCTTGTATCTTCACGAACAAATAGACACCACTCTGACCCTCCTAGGACCAAAATTGCTAAATTTATAGGTAGATATGTGCAGAGCTCACTTACCCGTGCTTTTGACGCGGCCGCTTCCGCTCCCGCAGTTTGAATAATTTGTGCTTATTGGCTAAGAGGTGGAGGAGCAGTTCCGGTGGGCTTAATTCGCTGTGGAAGCTGTTTCGCCAAACCCAGCTCAAGCAGTGACAGCAGTCCGGCAACACTGAGTGTGTCTTCTGAATGTCTCTTTTGACGCTCTCAGTTGAAATGGGCGCTCGCGGTTTTTTGTACGGCTATCTCCAGATTTTAACGATTAAATTGAGACCGGATTTGTCGTCCTGGAGTGTGTGAATGCCGAGATATGACTCGTTGTCCTCAAAGTGGTTTGGTCCAACACAAGATGGCGGCCCCCATATGGTCATAAGGTGGGAAAAATGTCTTGTGGGTTTGCTTTCGCCGGTCAGAAACTGATAAGATTGAGCTCAGAGCCCGAAATCTTCCTTCAGCGTGCTTTAATAATGTTACCAATATTTTTTGTAATCTTTTGCCTTTTCATTCAATCTTTGAGCTCGAGGGGGCAAGTGCTAAAGTCCCCTGTCAACATGGCAGCCCCTATAGGGCGGATACACGTGTTACCCACAGTTGATTTTAGGTGAAGAAAAACCGTTTTTTCCCGCAGATTCAAGATAAGATGGTAGCGGCGAGGCTCCGGAACGTCCCAAGAAGAATCGAGGGTGGTTTTAGAGGTGCGTAGTAGCTTTTCTTGCGGAATTACTGATTTGATGGAAGTGGAGCCAGTGGCTGCTGTTGTTAGGCCTAACCGAAGTATGAGTCATTAATCTCTCAAACTGTAACTGATTTGGGTGGCTAAACCGTGCTCCTCGAAGTGCTCCGAAGCCTCATAAAACCATGCGAGGAAATTTAGACTATTACTCACAGTTTTGACGGGGGTTTGAGGTCCGAAGGCTGAGCTGTTGTGGAACCGCTCAAGCAACCCGGGCCCCTGGTGGAGACGCCATGGTGGTTTTGGGACGTATTATATCATATATTCAGAAATGTCTCACTTAAGTTAGAACCGGATTTGAACCATTGTCAATGCTCTTTTGTTTTATGTATATACATAGCTAGGTTTCCACTGCCACTATTCATAAGCGTGTTGTCGGGGAACTACTACCTGCATCTTCGTCTTTTGCTTCAATACTCAGTTCTGTGATAATGTTCTATTAACTTAGAATAGATTAGGGGGGCAGCGCTTGTGCAATACCCTTTCTCGTTGATAATCGCTTTAGCGCATTTACTGTGTGTGAAGAGTACAGTGGGGCATAAATATTTGAAATAAATCTCCGTAGCCCGAGCATAGAATAAGTTCCTTTTGCCTAGTTACTCGAGTAATATCACTTTTGTACAATATTCTAGCCACGAGCTCGTTACAGTATGCACAAATCCAGGCAGATTTGCTGTCTTTTCCTGCTGCAAAAAGTGGTCCCATAACACTAGCATTTTTGTCATGGCTGCTCTTGTCATTTCTATTGTAATGCAATAAAAGATATTGTCGTAGTACTTGTGCCTCTCGCATCATTTATTGTCTTGCAAATATACATAATTTACGCTCAAATAACCTGCTGGCGGTCACTCGTTCTGCTACCACGATCATGTACCAGAAAAAAAGCGCATATTTTGAGAGGGAAACAACAAACCTATACAAGCATGGAAAAGGGGAAAAAGGTGAGTGGGCAGGGACATAAAAGGAAAAGGTGAATTGACATTACAAGCTGGATTGTAGAAGGTTTATATCCCTACTTTTCAAGGCTTACGGTGGTCATCTAATACCTCCTTAGAAAAACAGATTCTTGAGACTTCTTAAAAGAAGGATTCTGGAACCTATTTTTGTTATCTTAAGGCCGGACAATAGAGGAGATAAACGACCGCGCCAGTTATATGAACAGATTTCAAGTGCCTGAAAAAGAACGTAAGAAAGCGTTCGTTTCGAATAGGCAAATCCACTTCGAAGCAGTTTTGTATCACTTTTCTGATAGCTGAGTTTTGCTGAACTAAACAAATAATGTTTTTATTGCTCACCATTCAGTAGACTTTACCTTGTAAAGTGTAGCTGATTGACCCTTTCATTGCCAAGATCCCATCATATCTCTCACTACTTACCTTTCCATCCATCCATTCATCCATCCATCCACCCATCCTTCTATTTATCTATCTATGTATTTATCTATCTATCTATCTGGTAATAGTATCGCTGCATACCACTCACTGATTTTCTGAGGAAAAGTTGATTCTCGATGTTGGTCTGGTGTGCTATGGTAATTCGATGAAACCACTAAGTGTTACAAGCTTGTAGAGAATAATGGCTTTGGTATAAGACAGTAAAAAAATCAAACTAATTTTGAAGATCCCATTAACGTTAGGTGTGTGACATAACATCCTAAAGCCATTTCAGCTGAACAGGACGTCGAAATATATGCTTGCATTAAGGAGAGATTAAGAGAGAGCTAACTTTATTTAATTTGAAATGTTTTGGACGTCAATGCTCGGTGTCCTCAGTCATGCACAAGCTAGACTGTGGTGTGACTGCCGCACGAACATTAACGCCTTCAGTGTAAAGACTCCAGATGTGCGTTAACTGAACCATTTGAAATCCTTCACATGTATATCCTTATCGGTTTCGAAAATTAAAAAAAATGGTCATATCTAATACGGTAATTCTGAGAATGTTCTTGTTTAGTAAGGTTTCACTAACGAATATAAGTACTTTGACGAGTGAACAAAAGGAAATTCACAACTACAGCAAAAAACCTCACAATATATCCTGCTCCCTTTCCTTTGCATCGATGGGGCAGTTTGGTCTCCACTAATTAAAAAAATCAGCAACCCATATTTGCTTCAATATATGCCTTCTGCACGTAACACCGCAGATGGTGATACCATCCCTCATTATTAAATGTAGATCATCAGACACTTTAAATAACTTTAACATTTTAATATGACCATGATGTTCTAATAGGTAATTAGCGATACAGAACACTTCAGCCCATAAGCACAACGACATATATTGATGTCCCTCCGGTTCGGGGCCACCAGCTACCGACTATGATCGCTGACATTCTGCGGGAACACCGTCAAGGGATCGCAACCTGTCCTCAAGTACCGGTGCATGGCATTTGTACAATAGCAGTGCCGATGAAGACAGTGGACGGATGCGGTAGATCCGAACTACCTCCTGCCCGGACAAAAGTCGTGGGAGGAGGGGGGGGCTAGGATGCGGCCGCTGCTTTATCCTGAAGACGTCATCCTTGAACATTTGCTGTGCTCCTGCTCCCTGCGCTGGCAGGTTGCACGTTTATTCAGGACTATTTCGAGGTACATCATTCGGTTCACGGCAGCCGCTTCAGCCAACCTGCACTGATAGGGTTCCGTCTCGACGGTGGTTAGAAAACGACACAGCTTTTCAAGACTGCTGCTCAGGCGCCGGTCGTTGCCATTCGGATGCTCGGTGGCCACCCGAGGCCTCCTCTCTTGTGCGAATAGCATCAACGCGTTTGTAGACCGCGGGGAGTGGCTTTGCTGCACTGCTCGGCTCATCGGAAGACCCGCCATACTGGTTTTTTTCGCCACCGTCACCACTTCTGCAGCAGTGGTGTTACCTGGTGCAGATGATGTTAAAGACGCCGCAGGCCTGCGCTGGTAGTCCTCTGTTGAAGCCACCAACGACTATGGCTGAATTTTGCCAGCAGAGTCGTCGTTCATGAGAGGTAGAACACAGCCTGTTCAAACGATAGCGATCTTTTACTTCTTTTCTACGTATCCCGCTGTTCATTCTCACTGGGTAAATAGTCAAACCACAAATGGCTGAAGTTGATAATTATGAAGATGGTATTTCACGTAGAAATATAATAAATTGAATGATTTCATTGCGTCAATCGCAAAAAAATAAAGGTTTGGCGTAATTTCAATGGACAATCGTGCCCCTAAAAAAACAAAGAGGTATGATCGCTATGATGATGATGATGATGACTATGGAAGAGATGGAATAGAATACCTCTATTTAGTTCCTAAGCAAGCATGTGGAGGTGTGCCCGTATGTCAGGACAGAACTAGCCTCTTGCCACGTCGCGGGCCCCTTGGACTGCCCAAGTTGTGCTGCCAAATTCAAACTGCGCAGGGAAACATCGCACTTAAATGACGGAACATCTTCGTCACCCTATATAGCTGGGTACCGCCAGAGCATCTGTTGTAAGCTGAAAAACCTGAGCAAAGCGTGCAAGTGTTTCACGTCTCAATTTCAAGATAAATCCTGTGCTATAGTGTGGGGATAGGATATGCCCCGATTACTATATGCCTGAATCCTGTTCAATTCACTCTTGGTGGATTTTTCGTCCTCCTCCTGTAAAGGTTATTTGTGAATGCACTGTACGTGGCCTGGGGATCCCTATCGTCCAGAACTTCAGTGCTCCGCCATTTCAAAGCTACGTGGTCGACTACTCTCATGCTGCTCTATGCGTCGACCGGTTAAGATTAGCCTGGGTGGCTACGATATGTCCCATGTGAGCATGGAAGCATACGATCGTATGTAGCTTGACTTTCTTCACCGTGTGTACTGCGAGGACTATTCCAAGACGGTGCGCTTAGATAATTTTATGGCTGACGATCTCGGGTAGCTGTAGGTCACCGTTCTGCCGTCATGCAGCATAGCCAATGCTATCTCGACCTCTTGCCCAACCTCGGTCGCTGTTGTGTGGACCATTGAGCTTGTGATTTGCTATCTTGACCAATACTGACTGCGATAAACACCTTTCCGTCCAGGTGTCGTGCTGCATTGATAAAACAGCCACTCCGGGCCTGTGCGTAGTCATATTTCAGGAAGGCTTCAGAACTAGCGCGTCGTCTGTCAACTCTTTACTTAAGGTGAAGATTCCGAGGAATGAGGCAACAGCAGTGCGCTTCCTCTATTGCCGAGAAATGCTGTATATCTGGCATGGGTACTATCGGGGGATCTCCAGGCATGTTCAGGGTACTTCTCGCGGCACGGCTGGTGGACAATCTGCTAAGCAGTGCCCTTACTCTGACTCAGCTATCTTTTCCAGCATGTTGTGCATAGCGAGATGGAGCAGACCCTCCGAGCTCGCGTACATGGGAAAGCGAAAAGCTCTTTAGAAAGGCTTTCTAATCGATCTGCTGAGGTTTTCCCACAGTGGTGGTTTAGCGGCTAAAGTACTCGGCTTCTGGCCCGCACGTCACGGGATCGAATCCCGGCTGCGGCGGCTGCATTTTCGTTGGAGGCGGAAATGTTGTAGGCCCATGTGCTCAGATTTGGGTGCAGGCTAAAGAACCCTCGGTGGTCGAAATTTTCGGAGCTCTTCACTACGACATCTCTCATGGTGGTTTTGGGACGTTAAACCCTACAAATCAATCAATCAATCTGCTCAGATTGTCCCGTTCTGACCTGTGTCAGTTGTGCATGGCTGTAACATGTGTGAAGTGACAAACTACGAAAGTGTGAAGCAACCCTGTGTAGTTGCCGTCGCTCAGTTTCTTTTGCTGGTTAGCAAGTCTATGAAGCTGACTGCAATTACCTTTGCTTGGTAAGCTTTAGTCCCGTCTGATTGTTGGAACTATTCAACTCGATCATGATGCCTAGAATACGGAACGTGTCCACCTAGGTAATGATACCGCTTTCACATGTAGTTAGAGTGACCGTGGTACAACGTCCAACCTTTTAGGGGCGAAGCTCCTTAGGGCGTGGGCTGTGCGTCCCCTGTAGGCTGTATGTAGCCACCTCTAGTTTAGTTCTTGCAGTGTTCACTAGATGGCGGTACCGTCCCCTGTATGTAGCCACCTCTAGTTTAGTTCTTGCAGTGTTCACTAGATGGCGGTACCGTCCCCTGTATGTAGCCACCTCTAGTTTAGTTCTTGCAGTGTTCACTAGATGGCGGTACTGTCTCCTGTATGTAGCCACCTCTCGTTTAGTTCTTGTAGTGTTTACTAGATGGTGGTACTTGTAGCTGATGATGAAAAGATGCAAGATGTTATAAACTAGAAAGCGGTACTTGTAGTTGATGAAAGACGCGAGATCTTATAAAATAGGAATGATGTCACATATGGCGTGTGTCATTGGTTGAAGGCAATCGTTCGATTTAGTGCGGCGACGTACGCTAGGGGGATCGATGTAATAAAATCGAGTGGGCAAAATGTACAGAGGATTCATGGTTTACCAGGTTTACCTCCGGAGCTTCGCCCACTCATCATCATTCACTTCGTGGATATGGCGGCACATTTTCGCTTAGACCCCTGTGCTTTGGACTGTACAGTAGCAGCTCTGATTTGACCGGCAAGCATCGGAGTCTCATTGGTCTCAAGTAAATCTCTGTGAACTCGATGGCACTTAGAAGCAGTCTCGAAATGTTCGTTGCGGCCCCCGCGGCACCATATGGTATCTTGTGGTTAATATCATCGACCTCGGTAAATGTAATAATTTCTTAGCTATAAGTCAATAATAATGCTTTCGACGGTGCTGAAAACATCCTTGGGGGAGTGGCCATGGCTAAAAAATTCTAATGCAGTCAGTTTAGGGCATTATGTTTTTTTCTCTGATTAATGAAGTGGTTACATTGCAAAATGATTACACTGTTCTTTTCTTGTTTCAACATCTTTGAAGAAAATTCACAGCAATAAATGCATCGGCAACGCACGTGCAAATAAGAATTGACGTATGACGACAAAGGTTACAGCTGAAGAACAAAAGGCTTCCTCCCACATATTGACAATGGCTAGGATAGTAAAAAAATACCTAAATATAAAACCAGCGCACGTGCTAACGATGAAGAACACATCAAAGGAATGGTTGTTGGTTGCATACAGGTATAACAACCTCAAAAAATGTACTTAAGGGGCAAAATTATTAGTTATGGAATATTGTGAAATTTCGCTACGACACCATAAATTGAATTCTGTTTAGTATATAGAGAGAAATACATGAGTAGTTTAGAGTGGAAGAAATTCATAAAATTATCAAACAACTAGTGAGCAAGTAGTAGTAAGCTCTACACAAAAATACGCTTTTCATGGCCAACGGAATTTCGCAGAATGTGAACGACCTTGTGACCACACTGAGTGTTGTCTTATTACATAATGTATTCTGAACTACGAAGTGATAGTTTCATCAGCGTTCAGAGAAAATAGGAGATTTCAAACCTTGATGCACCGCTTATTGCTCGGTACAGCATTTACGCGACACTTCCTACAGAGGATAAAAATGCGAGCCTAGTCAGAGTGTTCCTGCAGCCATCTGACGAAGACGTACGTCACCTGGTTCTCAAGTGCCCGAAATATGAGAGACAAAGAAATGTATTACGAGTACGTTTGCAACTTTTAGAAAGGAGGCATTTTATAGTCACTAACATACAAGGTTTATGGCCAACTGCAGGCTTTTATAATAGAGCGCTTGTCCACTTCAAGAATTTCCTTAAACAATCAAATATTTTATGGAAATATTACCTACCATATGCGATGTCGCAATCCTGATAAAGGAATGGTGTAATATTTAGATAGCATGTTTTAAATGTGCAATAAATTGTCTCAGTGTAAATAACTGACATTCTGTGTGTAACTTGTGTATATATGAACCCATTAGCTGTATCTAAACTTACTTGTGATGCTTGGTCATTGTGTACTTTCACATCGTATGATGTACTTTCATTTTGTGCCCTTATTGTTTATATTACGACATATCTTGTCTATAAAGAGAAAATCAGCAGCCAGTGTTACTAGAACGGCACCAACCTCTCTCCCGTTTCATTATTTTATTAAAACAAAATGTTCAAATAAATAACTTACCTCATATTAAAATTAAGTTTCGCCTCTTTTTTTAGTTACTTTACATTTCGCACGAAGTGAATTCTTTTTGCTCCTCTACGTATGCGCAAAGAAGCTTCCTTTACCCGTTGAAAAAATCCGCAAAAGACACTGAAATAAGGCTGTATGCCTAGGACAATTCAATTGTTCGTAACTGTCCTAATAAATACAGAATCACAAACTCAATGCATCTCTTTTGTTCGGTCGATATGATCACTAAAACCTGTGTATTACTTCAGGATAACGCATCCTCACCAAAATTAACGAGAGAACTATTGCAAGCGGTGGCTCTTTGTTCCTGAGCCTCTCTTTACCGCGAAGGTTGACCTTCGCAAGGAGCACGTACCCTCAATGATGGCGAGGATGTCCCTTATTCCAACCTGTTCAAATTGCGAGCTGCTCACCACCGAATCATCATAGTCGTCGCTCACGACTGCGGGCTATGACTCACAATAAATAATTTCGGAATATGTAATTTAAAAAGCATTGGCCTGCTGATTGCGATTGACAGTTCACTTAAATCTGTTAGAGGGAAATACCTGGAATCTTTTAAAGAATCTATCTGGTTAGATAATCGCTGGAGCGCAGAGTAAAATTGTGGATTGAATGTTTCTATTTAGCACCCAACATTATTCTGCCTTGTTTCATGATGTCATGCCTTCCATTGAACATGTCATTCGGTCTCGTAGTGGGCACAGAATAATTTTTCTGCGTGACTTTATTGTGCCTGGAATCGACTGGAGCACGCTTACATTTTCTAACTACAATCACTTCACCGCAAAAAATTGCAGTCTGCTCTTGGATTTTTGTGCGTTTAATTCTGTATTGCAACATAACACAGTTGTCAATGGTAAAGAGAACATTTTAGACCTCTGTCTGTCAAACGATCAACCCGTTGTAGTTTCACGCTTCGACATCTCTCTAGTTTGTACTAATTCCACCCACCACTTAATGTAAGATTATCTGTGTGTGCCGGCACTACGAGCTACCGCAGTAATTCAAACCAATTTCGAAGATTTGCTTTCAAGAGAGGGGACTTTGTAGGCTTTTATCATTACTTGTAAGCCGTTAATTGGTCCCACATTATTGAGAAAACAAATGTCGACGAACAAGTTGAGCAGTTTACCGAGCTTGTAATAAACAGCATGCGTACGTGTATACCACAATATACACCTAAATATCGCTAATACCCCCATTGGCTTTCCCCTGAACGTATAAGTGCACTGAAGCATAAAGATCGAGTGCGCAAAAAGGTTAATTAATCTCTATTCAGCAAGGGGAAGGAAGAGTTCAGCTTTTTCCGAGCTCTCCCTAAACGCCTATATAAACAGCACCACAGTTCCTATATTGCAGTATTATAAAAAAGTATTTCTGAGAGGCCAGCTGAGGTTTGGTAGTACGTATGCAAACGCTCAAGAAAAGCGGGGGAGTCCTTCAGGCTACTACACTCGAACGGTGACGAAGTCAATGCTGTTTTGACTGTTTCGCCACCCATTTTTCATACGTTTATAAAGCCTCGGATTCTAGAACTCAGATAGGACAACAGCACAAGGCGATAAGCACATCTATAGTGGTCTGTCGCTAGATAAAAAGCTCATATTCTCATGCATTAGACGATTAAAACTGTCCTTATCGTGTGGCCCAGATGGCATTCCTTCTGCCATACTAAGAGCTTTTTCATTTCATTTCATTTTTATTTCCTTAAGGACCCCACTCGGGGGTATTACATAAGGGGTGGATACACAGGAAAAGAACATTTGAACACGTTAGTTTTCGCAGCAGAGGTGATTTGTAAGATTTGTCGCGAAGGATGATGGGCAGGTGGTTGAAGCAATGGAGCAGGGAAGGTCGTTCCAATCCTTGACGGCGCGGGGAAAAAAAGAAGCGGAAAAAGCGGCAGTTCTGTTACGCTTTTGTTAGTACATTTACCCTAGTACTGACTGCAATATTTCATAACTCTAAATACTTTCCCATTTCTCAGCATGTGGATACCTGCGCGTGTATTTCCTGTTAAGTCGGGCTGTGAAACTAACGTTTTTATCTAGCACCCGATTTCTCTACTTAGTGCCACGTCGAAGATCTTTGAGCTGGCTCTTCACAACATATTTTATGCATGCCTGAATAATTCATTGATGCCTAATCAACACGCGTTTCTTCCTAAGCACTCCATTCCAAAAATTTTTTTAGTTTCAAGAAGCAAATCTCCCCACCTGTTTTAATCAATCAATAAATCAGTCAGTCAATCAATTAATCATCAATAAAATTTTATTTTTATTGAAATAATAAAAATACAAAAGTATATTTTTACCGATAGCCTTATGTGGCTAGTGACCGGTCCAATACATTGTGTCTAAAGAATGTACAGGTCAGCAAAAAAGACAAAGCAAAAAAACAGAAACAAATTATATGAAAACAGGCAATACATGTACACTTTTTTCTCAAATTAAAACAGACATAGATATACATATCTTGTCTAAAAAAAAGAAAGACTTGCATGCTAGACCAACATTACGTGCAGTTTTATTCTCGAGTGGAATCGCAATCCACATTTTTGTTCAGTTAAATTTGATATCAGTACTTCTTCATAAATACTGTAGCATTTGGGCAAATTTAAATTGCCAATAGATGCATGCCGCGTATTGCATGTAGAAACTGAGAAAATATCAGCAGGAAAAGGGGAATTTTCATTAATTATGGTATTTATTGAAACGGCAATTTTGTAGTCACGCTACATCGCAATCGAGAAAAGGCGTTGCGATTGGAAAATCTTACCAACTGGTTCACCTTGGATAATAGTTTTAAATGTACGCTTTTGAATTCGTTTAAGAATTTTTAGATAACTTTTGTACGCAACGCCCCACGATTCCAAGCAGTAACTCATATGACAGGAACACAGTGAAAAGTATAGTGTATACGAATTATGGCTTGTGGAAAATGTTGGCCAGCTTTATTAGTGTGTAGCAGCTACAGGAACCTTTGCAGACACACTCTGTACTTGCTCGTGTCAAAGTAAGTTCTCATCAAAAATGACGCCCAAATATTTAAAACAAGCAACTTGTTGTGTAGGAACGTTGTTTATTGTTTGTATGTTGTTTTTTGTATGTGTTTCTTGCGAGAGTGAGACACTGCGTATTTTATTTTAGTACAGCTAAGAGTGGGTTGATTCTTGGCAAACCATTCCAAATGTTCGACAAATTAGTCATGAAGTCCTTTGGCAGCGCCGCTAAGGAGGTTCCTGCAAAAACTAAAACAGTGTCCTCCGCATACATCAATGCCATTGAGCAATGCAGGGATGGCGGTACATTATTGATATATAGAGAGAACAATATAAGGCCTAATACCAAACCCTGCGGTACCCCGCGTTTAATATAACTGTAAGATGAACTGATGTATCAATGACTACCTTTTGCTTGCGTGTCAATAAATAACTGGAAAAAAATCAAGTAAGTTGCCTGCAACTCCATAGAAATTCATTTTTTCCAAAAAAAATGGAGGGACAAATAGCATCACATGTCGTTTGTATGTCTAAAAATACTGGTATTACTATGTTGTTTTGATGTAGCCCGGAATTTATATATTGCGTAAGCATCAATGCAGCAGTTTAAGTGGACCTGTTGGACAAAGCTGTGTTGTTCGGGACAAATTACGTTCTCACCACATAGAAAGCTCCCTAATTGCGACGAAATTAATTTTTCAAACGTAGTGTTAATATTACTCAGAACAGATATTGGTCTGTACCTGTCTGAAAGAATACTACCACCAGATTTGTAAAGTGTAATTTCCTTGGCCATCCTAAGTGTGTTAGAATAAGTTTTGGAAGAAAATGCATGATTGAATATGTGACACAACGGACCACACAACGCATCAACATTTTCCTTTAAAATTCTTGATGAAATGGCGTCATGGTCAGCTGCCTTGTTTCTGGCAACTTCTTAATAACTCATCGGATGTCGTTTTCTGTCACGTTGCACAGGTAGAAATTACCAGCAACCATTATTGGTGCATTTAAGTTGCGCATATGAGCAGGCAGTTTACTCGCAAGGCTGAGACCAATACTAGCAATGTAATCGTTAAAGTTGTCAGACACTTCACATGTTGGTTTATCTGGTGTAATGCGTTCTTTAATACCCATGGCAATGACGTCTTTAATAATTTGCCATATCTTTGTCGTGTTACCTTCATTTTTTATTTCACTCAGTCAGTATAGTAACTTTTTTAATTTTTTATCATTGCTACTGACTTGTTTATGTACAATTTAAATTGATGGCAGTAGTATTCATTGGTCCTGTTGTTTCTCCATTTATTCTAGTAAGAATCTTTCAGTTTCAGAATTGCAAGCAAATTTCTATTCATCCATGGAAATATGGCATGCTCACAATTTTCGTGCAAACAGCTGCGCGTGGATTGTTCTATGACATCCACACTGCATTGAACAATGTTGCCACAGTCGACGTTCACATCTTCATCATAGGGGACATCGATATTTTTAGCTTCAAATATTTTTCGCATGAAATTATAGCGTACACGTGTTGTCCGTTTGATGGCAGGCACGTCAGGAACACAAATGCGTTTTGGAGTAAAAACAGAAAAGTAGGATTGTGATCTGCAATAGTGACAGCGTATACACCTACCGATACATGAAAATCAGCGCTGCAAAACATGGGATCGATAATTGACTCCAAATGGTCTGTAACACGAGTACCCGATGAAATTACATTTTTCAGGTTAAGTGATTGTAGCAAAAACTTGTAGTCATAACATGTGTCACCAGAAACGTCTATGTTAGTATCGCCGCAAACAACAAGAGGTCCTTTAGAGGCCACAATAGGTATCATGGTACTTTCCATCACAATAATGTAGCCCCGCCGCAGTGGTCTAGTGGCTAAGGTACTCGGCTGCTGACCCGCAGGGCGCGGGTTCAAATCCCGGCTGCGGCGGCTGCATTTCCGATGGAGGCGGAAATGTTGTAGGCCCGTGTGCTCAGATTTGGGTGCACGTTAAAGAACCCCAGGTGGTCTAAATTTCCGGAGCCCTCCACTACGGCGTCTCTCATAATCATATAGTGGTTTTGGGACGTTAAACCCCAGATATCATCACAATAATGTAGTCGGCTATAAGGAAATTAGGTGGACAGTATACTACACCTATGGTAACACCATTCCGATGGCGAATAAAAGGAGCCTCTACATATGAACTGCAGCATGATCTATCGCTAAGGTGAACAAAACTAAAACAATCTTTGATAAATAACGTCACGCCCCCTCCTCGTGTACCACTATTTTTAGGTTGTGTCAGCATGATGTAGCTAAGTAGATCAACTGATTCGCTTTCTCGAAGCCAAGTTTCAGTTATAGCAATGACGTCATATTTTAGAGAGTGCTGTGACTAGTCGCCCCGCCGCGTTGCTCTAGAGGCTAAGGTGTTCAGCTGCTGACCCGCCGGTCGCGGGATCGAATCCCGGCTGTGGCGGCTGCATTTTCGTTGGAGGCGCAAATGCTGTAAGTCCGTGTGCTAAGATTTGGCTGCATGTTAAAGAACCCCAGGTGGTCGAAATTTGTGGAGCCCTCCACTACGGCGTCTCTCATAATCATATGGGGGTTTTGGGAGGTCAAACCCCATGTATCAATCGTATCAATCAACAAGTACGAATCAAGATGATCACAGTTTTTCTTTATGCTGCAAATATTACAATGTAATACTGTGAAATTATCCTGCTTAAGCCGTGGGCTCTCAACATCAGAAAAAGAAAACGCCATTTAAAACTATTGGAACTATGTGTTTACAGGAACGGCAAATTAGCAATGCTCAGACAACTTTTGAAAGATTCTCAGCACACGTGACATGAAGCCCACGTGAAGCATCAGCCTTCCGCATCAAAATCGCGCCCTCAGTCACCCAAGTGTACTTCCAGTTTTTTCTCTCTTCGTTCTTAAAGCTGCTGTTAATGGCTCCTTATTTGCCGGATTTAAGTGCTCAGTTATGTACACTGCAGTTGCGATGCCCTGAAAACCTAAGGCTGGTGTGTTTATCTGTTGCTTTTTGATGATAATATGTGGGGTTGAACGTCCCAAAATTTCGTTGCTTTTTACAGCGAAAGCTGTTATGAAATCACTTCTCGGGTCACGCGCAGTTGTATGTTGTCCGCCGCCGCCGCCACCACTGCCGCTGGTGTCCGTAACCACATCGCGCGAAGTTATAATATAAGTGGGGCTCGAACGAAGTGGGGCTCGAACGTGTGATCGCTGGGTGCCAGCCTAATATTCTACCACTGAGCTACACAGGCGCTTGTGATTAGTTGTCAAACTTGCCCTAGACAGGCTTGATGTCGGGAAAGCAATCGTGTTATTACGACTTATAAAGCGTTTTCAAACAGCGAAAGAACGACCAGTCGTCAAACAATGGGATTAGCATAACGAGTGGGCCGTCCAATGATCCAACCCATTACAAAAGCGAGTTCTTGTTTCCCTATTAACTGTGGCGCATACCGTCTACAGCCACAATTCCTTATCGTCGTCAACCACTGCATGGGCAATTGGGACAGAATTCCTCGCAAGTGTTTAGCGGATACCACGTTTCCAAGAAGAATGGCGAAAAATTGCATAGAAAATGCCGGAATACTACCCAAAAAGTTTATTATTATTGCCCTAGTGGGTACTAAGCAAGTGTGCTTGCAGTAGTTACCCAGTGTGTTGAAAAGGCTCTTAAAGACGGCTCTTTTAGCTTTCGCTGTGACTGTGCTGCGCCGACCGCGCAGGCCTGGCGTTTTTAGCTGACCTAAAAACATTACTTTTGTCACCCCCCGAGTCAAACTTAACGATAATGTTAGGTGTTGACACGTTCCTTGATGGCACTAGGTGTACAACGTCTATATCGGTGTCCTTGACCTCAATTTTTAGGCAGGTGGCAAGCTGTCGCATATTGTTTGTTTCTTTCCTTGGACTCATGCCTCACATCCATTCAGAGGTATTGGCCAAGAAAACGTAGTGTATTTTTTCTGTGAGCATTATAAATATGTGTAATGATTTTGTCTTATAATATGACTAATGTGGGAAAAACCACATAAAGAGAGAGCAGAAGAACAAAAAAGTCAACTTGAAAAATTTTGAGATTCCAGATGTAGTGATTACTACTCAGCTGCGTTTACTTCACCTCGCCATTAAGAATTTTTTGGATACTAAGTAATAATCATTTGATTGAAGATCACAATGGCATACGTTTGGATGCCTGATTATAATCACAAATGGCATTGAAAGCATCTCTGTGGCAATGTCTCAAAACTGAGGCAGCAAAGCTTAGTGCAGTTTCCACCGTCAATATAACGCCTATTTTGTGGAGACCAAGTTTTCTTCTTCCTTCACAGGAACTCCCTTTTTTATGTTATTCTGTTTACTATGTTGTTGCAAAGCCGTCAGCTCTTGTAATAATTCCCTAACTTCCTTGCTGAGGCGGCTGTTCTCACTTTTAATCGCGTGATTTTCTGCACGCTCTATATCAAGTTCTTTCTCTGTTTCGACAAGTTCCTCTTTGAATTTCCTAAAGTGTTCGCTTATAAAGTTGAGTGGCGGCCTAAGAGCTTGCAGTTCGCCTTGGATAACGGGGATGATACCTTTCTTTAGCTGATCATGTTTGGCATCGATTCAGACTGAGAATTTTGTTAAAGCTTTAACCAGTTGCTTCATAGTAGTCAGTGGCCTAGCACCCATAACACTTGTAGTTCACTGAGCAGTCCAGAAAAATGAATACATAAAGTAGAAATTGTTCACGTACCTGCATAAAGCAGGTACGTGAACAAGAGAGGACAGATTGACGCTGCCTACTGTGGCCTGAGCAAGGCCTTTGACGTAGTCAGTCGCTCACTGTTTCTTAGTTAACCTTGCAAACTTAATGTTGACTGGTCTGTTGTGAATATTTTGCACAGCTAACTGCTTAATAGGTCATGTTACGCTGCCGTAAAAAGCCAAACGTCATTCATGTACAAAGTTACTAGTGGTGTCCCTCGAGTGTCGGCGTTAGGCCCATTCTTATTTTCAATTTATGTTAACGATGTTCCTTCAGCTATTCGTTATTGTTTTCTCATGTATGCTGATGGCATCAATATATTTTATGAAACTCATTCAGTTAACGACTGTCGCTTGCTGCCGTCCGATTTGTGCTCTTTTCGCGAAAGGCGTGAGAAATAACCTTTGTCTGAATACCTCAAAGACTACAATCACTAGTATATCTCCCAAAATATTCATCGTATTGTATTTAGACACTTTCTCAATATTAATATGTAAGATTTATGAATGCAGTGATCTTAGTGTGCCTTTTTATGACAAATTGAGCCATTGAGTGAGCCCAGAAAGAATTCATAAGCATTTACAATCATCATTTCGCTTGAAATGACTCTGGATCTCGTTCCAGCACTGCTAGACTATTATCATTACCATCATTTCCCTGCTGACTAAACCACGCTGACCTGTTATTTCCTTACATATTTCCTTACGATATCATATCCTGCCTTTGACTTCTTAGATGTGTAAATTTTTGAATTTTGCGTAAGTTAAACAGAGATAATCGATCGTGAGTTGAAAGCGAGAACGCCTCTCACCTTGTAAAAGAAAAGAAAATACAAGAAGGTACAAAAAGAATGCCCGTTCAAACGACCGCGCTTACCTCCTGGTGGTTCCTCGGGACATGCGAGACGCTTGCAGACATGATTGCAATATACATCGACGTACAGCACAAAACATGGGACCGGATCTTGCCGTACGTGACCTTCACGTATAACACCGCCGTGCAAGAGACCACGCGATTCACGCCATTTCGGCTTCTCTACGGCCGCGAACTGCAGACCATGCTTGACTCCATGCCACCCTGTTAAGACAATTATGAGTTGGCAACTGTCGCCGAGGAATTCGCACAGCGTGTCGAGGAAGCTCCACAGCTTGCATGGCTGCACATCGGCCAGCAGCAAAAGGCACACGCATGA
Organism: Rhipicephalus annulatus; assembly: GCA_013436015.1. Classification (NCBI taxonomy): domain Eukaryota; kingdom Metazoa; phylum Arthropoda; class Arachnida; order Ixodida; family Ixodidae; genus Rhipicephalus; species Rhipicephalus annulatus. The sequence goes on from WOVY01011403.1 coordinate 252,556, forward strand.
CGCTGTATTACCCGCCTGCAGGGACGTGGTCTACAACCCCGGAGACATAGTTTTTGTGTGGCCGCCTGTTCGCCGCCGAGGCCTTTTTCAAAATCTACTTAGCCGGTATTTCGGCCCCCTATAAAGCGCTACGCCGTGTCAGTGATGTGAACTACGAAGTAGTCCTGCACTCAACACCGCCGGCACAGACCAGGTGCCGAACGAACTCGGACGTCGTTCATGTTGTGCGCATAAAACGGTTCATTGCGCGTTCTTAATCTTTTTCCCGTCATTCACCGGTTTTCATGTTTTTTAGTTATTTTTGTGAACTTGTTCGTTCAAAGACTTTTTTTCTTATCGTAACGCTCTTTATTTTCTGCTTCCCCTTTATCTCGGCTTTTTATTTTCTTAGTTTTTCTTCATGCACCTATGTTTTAGCATGAGGGCGATGCTATGTGTTTTTATTTTTCTCGCTTTCTTTTTGTCCTTTTTTAAGCTTTTTTTCAAAAAGAGGGATAATTCCACCTGCATTTAGCAAGTCTTGTATGAGTCAAACTGTATCCTTTGAGTATTTGCATTTTAAGCTATGTACATGCAGCTGCTTCCTACATGCATAAAAATCATGTGTATGCATGCCGAAGGCGCAAAGGAGTGAGAGCCTCTGTCAGGCCGCATGACCTTCAACTCTTACCCCTCTTTCTGCAAAAGAAAAGAAATAATAAACTTCAAACTCAAAATTAAAAAAGCAGCAAGATAATGTAAAGAAGGAAAAACTATAGAACTAATAAGCCAGAAAGTAAAATTATATTTACCTGTAACAATCATGTAAAAAATGAAAAAATATTGATTGGATGTTGAAGAAAGAAATTTTCGAAAAAAAGAAACGCTGATTACCACCATATAAAAATTGGAAGACACTAGTCCTTCACCTTCAAGAGTAGATCACGATCGCGTAATCGGGCCTTCCGCGCATCGTCTTCCGAACTGTTAGCCTGTTTAGGTTTCCAATGCAGGCATCATACGTGCCATTTTTTAAAGAATCAACTGTGAGCACAACATTGGCCGTTTTTAAATATAATTTATTGCATAGTACAAACACAGTTGTTAAGTTTCCACTACTTCATAATTATTCCATTTGGGAATCAGTAAAGGGGCCACTACATGTTCGTAGTGTCACACGCGAACCTACGCGCCTTTTCAATTTGTTGATGGGTCTGCTGCTGATGATGTCTCAGTGCGTTGTATTACGTGGGCCTTTAAAATACTCAATCATTACTCAATTCACATCTTTTGGCTCTTGGCGCGACTCTACAATTGTCACTCAATATATGATGCAATAAGGCGACTCCTTTCATTACATGACACTGATATATTTTTTTTATTTTCAAAAGCAATTGCAACAAATTTGATAACTCAGAGGTAAAACACCTGCTTGTCACGACGACAGCATGGATTTGATCCTAATCCATCGGAAACTTTTTATTCTAATTTTAATGCTATATTTCAAGGCTTTTCGTCATGAAGAATAATGTTTTCTTCGGAACAAATGATGGCGATGTTGACACCGACTGCTGGCGCCAAAATTTTGGCAAAATGAGTACTTTATTGCCTTTGATTTCAATATACTGACTTTAAAGCTGAGTCTTCAGCATTCATGACCCTCATATTTTTTCAGAAGGGTCACTGCATTCACTTCTCTGAGGATTATTGCTGTAGATTTGTTACAGACCAGTTCAAAGAATACGCAAGAGATAAGTCTTCGAACTTGAATGAGAATCAGCATAAGGCCCCATCATTAGCGTAACAGTCTTCTTTAATACGAAAAAGACCTCCACAATTACGTTTTCGCTTTTCCATTCTTTGGAATGGAATGAAAAAACTTTATTTCGGTCCTGCAGGACGCGCTTAGCGCGTAGCGGGCGTCTCCCACGTAGGGACCGACAGGGAGTACCTGGCGGCCGCTTCGTGGGCCTGCTGGACGGCCCATCGCTGGTCGGCGAGAAGTGAGCTCCTGAGGGACCTCTCCCACTTGCTTGAGGTAGAGTCGGGAGGAGTTGTTCTACACTCCCAGAGCATGTGTTCGAGTGTCGCTGTGTGTCCACATGATGGGCATGTGTCGCTGGGGTATGCATCGGGATAATAAACGTGAAGCGTGGCAAGGTTTGGGTATGTGTGTGTCTGTAATAGGCGTAGGGTTAATGCCTGCGGTCGGTTAAGTTTCGGATGTGGGGGTGGAAAAATGCGGCGTTCCAAGTAAAAGTGCTTTGTAATTTCATTGTACGTAATTGGTGCATCCCGATTGGTATCCAACCCAGCAAGATGAGGTTGCCCTGTGGCAGTGCGGTCGGTAAGTGCGCGCGCTGCATCATGGGCGATCTCGTTGAGGTTGGATAGGGCACCCGGCACCTGGCCGAGATGGGCGGGGAACCAGATGACAGTGTGGTGCTTCAGGGCACTCGGGTCCGCATTGCGCAGGATACGTAACGCCTGGTCGGAGATGACTCCGCGTTCGAAGGCTTTGATGGCCGGCCTGGAGTCGCTGTAGATGAATTCCCGTTTGCTGTCGAGCATAGCTATAGCTATAGCTACTTGCTCCGCTACTTCGGGGTTTCGGGTGAGGATTGTGGCTGAGTTAAGAGTCTGCTGCGCGGATGATACCGCGACCGCGGCGAAGGCTTGGTTGTTGCGATAGGCAGCGGCGTCCACGAACGAGACGTTGTCCGCTTCCATGTCTATGCGCTTGAGAATGGCGGTCGCCCGCGCAAGGCGCCTGCCTCTGTTGTATTCGGGGTGTACATTTCGTGGTATGGGAGCGATCGTAATAAGGTCGCGGATTTCACGGGGAATTAGAGTCAACTCTGGGGGGTCCCTGGCCCTCGAGGAGAAGAAGCCGAGCTCGCGCAGAATATGGCGGCCCGCCTTGGTTGTAGTGAGTCGGGTCAATTGCACACGTTCCTGAGCTTCGGCGATCTCTTCTAGCGTGTTATGTACACCAAGCTCGAGGAGTTTGTACGTTGGAGTGGTGATAGGGAGGCCAAGGGCTCGTTTGACCACCTTGCGAATAAGCGCATTGAGTTGATCGCGCTCAGCACGTAGCCACTTGTGTATAGCGGCAACGTACGTAAAATGGCACAAAACAAACGCGTGTACGAGACGCAGCAGGTTGTCTTCTTTGAGGCCATGGTGCCTGTTGGCTACTCTACGTACGAGTCGTATGGCATTCTCAGTCTTAGTCCTGAGCTTGTGTACTGTTTGGGTGTTGGTTCCGCGGGACTCAATGATCATGCCGAGGACCTTGATGGTGTCTACCCTGGGTATAGTACGACCATCTCTGGTGTGGAGGGAGATATTGCGTTCCGCCGGAGGTTTCCACCCTTTGGGCTTGGCACCCCGGCGTTTGGGCAAATATATCAACAGCTCAGACTTCGCAGGTGAGCACCTGAGACCGGTGTGGTCGAGGTAAGACTCGGTGATGTCGATAGCCTCTTGCAGGGCGGACTCAATGAAGCCATCCGACCCTGTGGAGCACCATATGGTTACATCATCCGCATAGATAGTGTGGTTTAGCCCGTCTATTTTTGAAAGTCGTTCGGAAAGCCCGATCATCACGAGGTTGAAGAGCGTGGGTGAGAGGACGGATCCCTGAGGAGTGCCCCGCTGTCCGAGCTCCACTTCTTCCGACACTAGGTCTCCTACGCGAAGGACGGCTCTGCGCCGAGTGAGAAAAGAGCGGATAAAGTAGTAAAATCGACGACCTAGGCCGAGGGCTGCGATCGCTTTCAAGATTGACGAGTGCGTTATGGTATCGAAGGCCTTTTCTAAATCGAGACCGAGTATTGCACGAGTGTCCCGAGTGTTTCCGCCATCTAGAATTTGATGCTTTAGGAGTAACATGGCGTCTTGAGTGGATAACCCTGGTCGGAAGCCAATCATGTGGTGCGGGATGTAGTCGTTATCTTCGAGGTATCGACCAACCCTGTTGAGGACGACGTGCTAACAGTTTCGGCTGGTGGACCAGCCTTCTTCGGAGGATGTAAGTGAAATAATACAAGTTCCCGTAGCCCCCTCTGCTACGGGAACTTGTATCATTTCACTTACATCCTCCGAAGAAGGCTGGTCCACCAGCCGAAACTGTTAGGATTAAATAAATATTTTATTGTTTTGTTTCTTATTATATATATATATATATATATATATATATATATATATATATATATATATATATATATATATATACATTAACAGCAATGCCAAAAAAATGAAAAAATGAAAGGAGAAAGTCACAACTAAGTAAGATGTACACTGAAGAAATACGAAAACATAGTCAATGAAAACAACGTCAGCAAGAAATAACAGAAGTAAGAACACATTGCATGCGCATAAACATTTGCCTATACCCCCGCAAGACAATTGAAATACGAAAAAATTGAAATACAAAAAAGGAACACTAAAAATAAGAAATGAAAGATTAATCAACATGACAATGGCGAAACATCAAGTAAATATATGTTCATTGGAATCGGCGCTTATTATTTGTGATAAATGCAGATTATTCCAATCGTTTACAGTGCGCGGAAAGAAAGAATATTTGAAAAGGTTAGTTCTGGTCTTGTATGGTGTTAAAGAAAATTCGTGATGATGCCGTGTTCGATGTGCTGCAAGTGGTGTCGCATACGCGTGTGGGTTCAGAGAGAAAGAGTTGTTTTTCACTTGGTAGAGAAATTTTAGCCTGTGTATTTTCGTTCGAAGCTGAAGTGTCTGGATATTATGTTGTTTCATTAGGCTAGTGGGAGAGTCAGTTATTCTATATTTAGAAAAAATGAACCTAACTGCTCTGCGTTGAATCATCTTTAGAGCGTTTATGTTAGTTTTTGTCTAGGGATCCCATTCGATGCTTGCATATTCTAGTTTCGGGCGAATGAGTGAAGTGTAGGTTAGCATTTTAGTATAATGAGGAGTGTGCTTTAGTTTGTGCCTGAGGATACACAGTTTTCTGAAGGAGGAGTTACATATGTTGGAAATGTGGTTATTCTAACTTAGGTCACTAGTCATCATGATTCCAAGATACTTGTATTGGTTTACTTTGGTGAGCGGTGTAGATCCTAGGTTATAAGCAAACGACATCATATTAATTTTTTTGTTATAGACATGTAGACAGTTTTTTCCTTGTTCAATTCCATACCCCATCGCCCGCACCACGACAAGATATTTTGAAGGTTAGAATTAAGCATTAATTGATCATTAGGAGAACAAACTTCATTAAACACTATACAATCGTCTGCGAATAGCCTAATTTGAATAGGGAGAAAAATTTCGCTAACGATGTCATTTATATATATTAGAAATAGTAAAGGTCCTAAAACACTACCCTAGGGTACTCCAGACGTTACTGAAAGTTCATTAGAAGAGTAATTACCGATTGATACAAACTGTTTGCGATTATACAGATAAGCTGCTACCAAGTTAACTATGTATGCGGGAAGGTTAATTGACTGCAGTTTTACAATAGGTTTACTGTGAGGAACAAGGTCAAACGCTTTCTTAAAGTCCAGAAATATCACGTCGATTTGGCTCGACTTGTCAAGTGTACTAGCAAAGTAGTGAATAATGGTCGTTAATTGTGTTGCAGTCGATAACCCTTTGCGAAAACCATTCTGGTGAGGAGAAAGTATATTGTTATCATTTAAAAACTTTGTTATTTCTTTAGCAATAATATGTTCAACTAATTTGCAGCACGTGGACGTTAATGAAATGGGTCGATAATTGGTTACTTGTGCTGCGTCGCCCTTTTTCGGAATGGGAACGACACGCGCAGTTAGCCAATCTGCAGGCAGAATAGCTGACGACGACGAGGAACGAAAAATGATTACCAAAAGGGGGGCTAACGCTTCAGCATATCTGCGCAGAAAGGCATTCGGTATGTTGTCTGGTCCTGGAGACGATTTAATTTTAAGGTTCAGTAACATTGATACCACACCTGGTTGCGATACAATATCAGTGTTCGAGTCACATGGCAAGCGATTTGGGTTTACAATGGTATTAGAACAAGAAAATACACTTTGAAAATAATGAATTAAGCGCTCTGCGATACATTGCTTATCGACGACGACGAGGCCTTCGTGAACGATTTGGTCAATTGAGTTTGTTTTCCTGCTGATAAAAGACCAAAATTTTTGGGGTGCCGTGCGCATGAAGTTTGTCAACGTGTGCTGGAAATACCAGAGCTTAGCTAGCTGTACTTCAAGGTTTAATTTATCTTGCCTTTGGTGAATAATCACACGGGAGGGCCGCCGTCGCCTTAGGCGCTTTACTTTCCTTGTGAGGTGCAAGATTTCTCTCGTTATTCAAGGAGTAGTTTTCGATGCTTTTTCAGTTTTGTTGGGAATAAAGCTGCTAAGACAGTAAGCAATAATTTGTTTCAACTCATCCCAAAGTACAGCAGTATTGTTGCTTTGAAAATTATCAAGGCATAGTTCCAAATAATCCAAGACACTTTCATCTCTGGCACGAGAGAAATCTTTAACCACTATCGTTTTACATTTGCTAGTGTTAGGTACCTTCAAAGAAAAAGAACATTATATTAGGTTCTGATCGGAAATTCCGGGATCAACCGATATAGAAAAGTTTTCTAATGAACGACTAATAAACACAAGGTCCAGTATGGATGCTGACATACCACAGGGGCGCGTTGGCTGTTTAACTATCTGATCCAGATTGTGAGATAGGATGATGCCATGCAAATATTGTAAATGTGAATTATTCGCGGTGCAAAAAAATCCCTTTTTCCAATCGGCAGATGAAAATCACCTATATCACATCTGGCAGATGAAAATCACCTATAAGAAGAACCTTATCGTTTGCGAAAGACGCCATGTGCGTAAAAAGATCGCGAAAGAATTCGGGGGGAGAGTCAGGTGCTTCAGGTATAGACAAAAGAGGATTGAATTCGTAACCATGCCACAAAGTTACCAACACATCTCCGTGGTTTCATTTTATGTTGCCCAGTACTCACGAGTATTAGTATATCAACAATTCAAGCCTAATGTTATTAGTGGTACTTTAAGAACAATTTCTATTTATCGAATACACCGTCCATCACAGTAACAGTGATGATCGAAAACTGAACTTTATGCAGAATGGACATTGTGCGCTGTCACTGAATCAAGAGTACTGAAAAATTTATAACGCGAAAGAACTTGGTTACATACAATATTATTTATACCATTTAATGTTCCTGCGATATTCATGGTTCGCTTCGCGAAATGCGCCAGATTCTAAGACCACTTATGCTGAACTAAACGAATAAGTGCTTCTCTTACTCATCAATCAGTATACTTTACCTCGTAAATTATAGGTGATTGATTCTAACTTCGTCACAATCTCTTTCCTGCCTCACGACGTATCTATCTATCTATCTATCTATCTATCTATCTATCCAGCCATCTATCTATCAAATAATACCATCGATGAATGCCATAGAGTTTTTTCAGGATCTTGATATTCTTGATGTCTGAACAGTATGCTATTGCTAGTTCGCTTAAACCATTAGGTGTGGTGAACTAATGTAGACTAATGGCTTTGGTATAAGACATCAAATAAAAATTTTAAAACATTTTCAAGTTCCAATTGACGTTAGGTGCAAGAAATAACATCTTATAGCAATTCTAGCTGAGTACAATATCAAGCATCTAAGGAGAGAGTGAGAAAGAACGAACTTTCTTCAAGTTGAAATGTTTTGGACGCAAATGTTCTGTGTACTCAGTCGCGCCCCAACTAGACTGTCACGTGACTGCAGCGCGAACGTTTACGCTTTCAGTGAAAAGACTTCAGATTTGCGGTAACTGACCCATTTGAAAACCTTCACATGTGTATTCTTATAGTTTGACAATATTCAGGATTATCATGTTCCCTACGATAATCCTGAGCATGGTCTTCTTGAGTAAGGTTTCATTAACTAATATAAGTACATTGACCAGTGGAAAGAATGAAATCCATAGCTATAACAAAAACCTCACAATATCTCCTGTTCACTTTCCTTCGCCTTGATGTGGCTGTTTGGTCTCCACTAATTAAAAAAATCAGCGCCACATATTCTATCCAATCGATGCCTTCTGTACGTAACACCGCACATGGTCATAACAACCCCCCTTATTAAATGTAGATCATCAGAAAAATTAAATCACTTTCACATTTTATTATAATCAAGATGTTCTAATAGCTAATTAGCGATACAGATCACTTCCGCTCATAATCACAATAACATGTACTGATGTCCATCCGACTCGGGGCCACCATCTGCCAATTAGGGTGGCTGACATTCTCCGGGAACACCGTCAACGGAACCGAAAGTGTCCTCAAGCACTGAGGCAGGGCATTTGTAGAATGGCAGCGGTTATGAGGCAGTGAACAAATGCGTTAGATCTGAATACCTCCTGCCCGGACAGAGGTCGTGGCAGTGCTGGGCTGCTGCAGCTGCTTTCTCTAGAAGGTGTACCTCATCCTTGAGTATTCGCTGCGCTCCTGCTCCTTGCGCTGGCAGATCAAACGGTGATTCAGGACTACGTCGAGGTACCTCATTCGGTTGACGGCAGCAGATTCAGCCGCCCTGTGCTGATACGCTTCCGCCTTGACGGCGCTGAGGAAACGAGACAGCTTTTCAAGACTGCTGCTCAGGCGCTTGTCGTTGCCATTCAGATGCTCAGTTGCCACCCAAGGCATCTTCTCCAGTGCGAATAGCATGAACACGTTTGTAGACCGCAGCAGGCGTGACCGCAGTTGATGGCTTTGCTGCTCTGTTCGGCTCATCGAAGGACCCACCATGCTGGGTTCCGAGTAAGAGAAAAAGTTCTTTCGCCACCGTCGCCACTTCTGCAGCAGTGGTGTTACCCGGTGCAGATGATGTTGAAGACGCCGCAGGCTGCGCTGGTAATCCTCTGTTGAAACCGCAAACGACGATGGCGGAATTTTGCCAGCAGGGTCGTCGCCCATGAAAGGTAGAAGACAGCTTGTTCGAACGCTAGCGATCTTCTTCTACTTCTCTTCCCCATAGCGCACGGCTCATTCTCACTGGCCAAAACATGAGTGACTAGAGGCCATTAATATTATAATGGTATTTTACGTAGAAGTACGAGAAATTGGATGATGTCATTCCATCAATTGCAAAAAAAGAAAGCTGTGGCGTCATTTCAGTGCATGATTGTGCCCCTATAAAAAACAAAAAGGCATGATCGCTATGATGATGATGACACTAGGGAACAGATGAAATGGAATACCTTTATTTAGGTCATAAGCGTGTAGAGGATTGCCCGTACGTCAGGACAAAACTAACCTCGCCTCCACGTTACGGGCCCCTTGGACTACCCAAGTTGTGCTGCCAAATTGAAATTGTGTAGGGAAGGATCGCACCTAAATTGCGGAATTTCTCGTTCACCTTGTATAGCTGGGTAGTACCAGAGCATCTGTTCTAAGCTGAAAAACCTGAACAAAGTGTGCAAGTGTTTCACGTCTCAATTTCAAGATAGATCCTGTGCTAGAGTGTGGGGATAGGATATGCCTCGATGACTATATGCCTCAATCCCGCTCAATTTACTCTTCAATGGTGGATGCTTCCGCCTCTCCATGTAAAGGTTATTTGTGAATGCACTGTACGTGGCCGGGGTATTCCTATCATCCAGACCTTCAGTGCTCCGCCATTTGAAAGCTACGCGGTCGACTACTCTCATGCAGCTGGATGGGTCGACTGGTTAAGATTACTCTTGGTGGCCAAGATATGTCCCATGTGAGTAGGGAAGCGGACGATCGTATGTAGCTTGACTTCTTTTACCGTGTGTACTGCAAGGCCTATTCCAAGACGGTGCGCATAGCTAATTTTATGGCTGACGATCTCGAGTCCCTGTATGTCATCGTTCTGCCGCCGTGCATCAGGGCCAATGTTATCTCGACCTCGTGCGCAACCTTGGTCGCTGTTGTCCAGATCACTGAGGAGCTTGTGACTTTCCCTTCTTCACCGACACTGACTGTGACGAACGCCTTTCCGTCTATGTACGGAGTTGCATTGATAAAACAGTAACTGCGGGTCTGTGCGCTGGCATCTTTGAGGAAGACTTTAACACTAGCCCGTCGTCTGCCAACCTTTTACCCGAGTTGGGCATTCCAATGAATGAGGTAATTGCAGTGCGCTTTTTCTATTCGCGACGTATGCTGTAAATCTGGCCATGGTCACTATCGGGGGATCTCCTGGTATGTTCAGGATATTTCTCGCGGCACTTCTGGGTGACAGTCTTCTAAGCAGTGCCCTCAGTTGTGCCTCAGGTATCTATTCCAGCGTGTAGTACATGGTGAGGTGGAGCAGCGTACATGGAAAAGCCAAGGACTCTTTGCAAAGGCTTTCTGATTGATGTATTCAGGTTGTTATGACCGACATAACTAAGACATGACCTCCAAGAGTTGCTCATTGGCGTACCGTTTAAATGTTGGCCGCGTCCTGCAGGAGCGCGAGAGTTGTAGTTGGGCACTGCAGTAAACGTGCATCGTCGTCGCTAGACGGAGGATATAAAAATCGCATCTCGTGTGCGCTCGGAGCTTTCTCTTTCTCTTCAGCCTTTGCCCGGCCCTGTCGTCTTCTATGTAAACGCACGCTGACGCCTATTTTCATCCCACCTAATAATATGTAAATAAAACATGTGTACTAAGCAAGAGTTTCACCTGCCGCGGCGCCTGGATGATGGCCTGTGTCCGTTCTTCGGTTACATCAACTGCTTGGCAGCGGCGAGATTCGGTGTTCTTTTTTGGTACCGATGCTGGTGAGTGCTCACTTTCCATAGAGATTCTACCAAGTGTTTCAGATATATGGTGATGTTTATCCAATGGGGTAGATTGCTTGCTGCTTTGTGAACGGTTTGTGTTTATTAGAGGTACCATCACGGCAGCCTGGGCAACCGAAGTCTGCACTGGGGTACCATGGATTTGAACAGGTTAAGGAAACTGTATTTAGTGCTGTTGTGTGAGTAGCTGAAGATTGAAGGGGCGATCATACGTAGGAAGCCACATTTGATACAGACGATTCAGGATCCGGGGTGGATGTGGAGAGGTTTTGTGATTGTTGGGACCTCGTACAAGCCATGCGTAAGGAAGACGAAGAACTAGAAAGAATTGCGTTTGAGAGAGAGACCACCAAGCGAAAAGAGGAAGCTGAAGCTCATCAAAGAGAATGAAATGATTGATGCTCGAGCTTCGCATTGTCCTCGTGAGACGTGCCGGTGGTCAAAGTACAATAAATACCGAGCTTCATTATAGACCAGAAACGATAAGCATAGAACGCATGGCTGAACAAGCTGGCGGGTACAGAGTCCGTTGCCAGTCAGAAATAACAGGTGTCCCAAGCATGGCAGAATATATGCCAAGATCACTCAGTCGTAAAGAAAGGTTTTTCTCGGCTGATGTACTTAAACTGAGCAGGAAGTCGTCGGCTAATCGTCGGCGCCCATTAATTGTTATTCTTAATCATTAAAGGAAAAAGAAATGATACTCTCAAATGGGCACAAACTTAAGGGCTCTGACCTCATCATCGGTGAAGATTTTTTCCCAGCAGTTAGAAACGCCCGCAGGCAACTCGTTTCTTTTGCGAAAACTAAATCTGTGCCATTCTCCTTGCGCTTTAAAACTCTCTTCATTGGTTCTAAGTGGTACCTGTTCTAACCGGTACGCATCGCGAACAGTGAAAGAAATATAGCAGTCATCACGATATCAAAAAACAAGCGACTCCCCTCGAACGAAACCGATACCTCATGTTTCCCTTTCTTTAATTTAAACTTACATACAAAGCTTCCTTCCCAAATGAGAGCACGTGTCTAACCTCGTGCTGTCGTCGAACAGCAATGTTCTTGTAATCACGGAAACGTGGCTTGTAGCGACGTCTATGACTCGGAAGTATTGGCTGATCTGCCAAACTTCAGCGTCTTTCGAAAAGACCATGACGGGACTAGAGGAGGAGGTGTGCTCATTTCAGTTAGTCAACAGCTGTCGTGTTCTGCTATCAACATCACATCAGAATCAGAAAAAATGTTTATTCTATGCCATGCCGCCCCACAGTCTGTCATTTTAGGGGTTTGTTACAGGCCTCCGCGCAATAGCACCGACTTCGCTCGTAAACTAAACAATGGACTAAATGTCATTTGCTCTCGGCACCCAAACGCCAATCTTCATCTTTTTGGATACTTTAACCTGCCAGACATTGATTGGCGGAGCACCGTTGATTTGATTGATTGATTGATTTGTGGGGTTTAACGTCCCAAAACCGTCATATGATTATGAGAAACGCCGTAGTGGAGGGCTCCGGAAATTTTGACCACCTGGGGTTCTTTAACGTGCACCCGAATCTGAGCACACGGGCCTACGACATTTCCGCCTCCATCGGAAATGCAGCCGCCGCAGCCGGGATTTCAACCCGCGACCTGCGGGTCCGCAGCCGAGTACCTTAGCCACTAGACCACCGCGGCGGGGCTGGCGGAGCACCGTACCCTCTTTAGTAAGCCAACCCGAAGCGAGAGATTTTCTGGACGTTTGCCTCAACTTTAATCTAACAGAACTTGTATCAGAGCCAACCCGTGTTACCCAAGACACTGCAAACACTTTAGACCTAGTACTGGTCAACTGTCCAGACAGTTTGTCATCCATTACCTTTCTTAGAGAAATAGGCGGCCACAAGTTCATCCATGCTTCTTTTCGCTTTGCTCCAGCTTTGCGGCATAAGCGCGAAAAAAACTACACACCTATACGACAAAGGTAATTATGATGCAATATGTGAACATTTACAAAATTTCCTTCCTTTATTCCAAGATACGTTTCATAACCGCACCATTAATGTAAATTAGCTGATATTCAAAGAGAAAATAAACAGCTTAGCGAACCGGTACATGCCAAAAATTACTTCTCGAACGCATGAAAAACCCATGGTTTAATAATTCGCTCAAAAGACTAGAAAACAAAAAGAAACGCATGTATCGCGCCGCTAAATGCAGGACAGACGCGTTTGCATGGGAAAAATACTACGCCGCTGAACGAGCATACCTATCAGCGATTCGCAAGGCGAAAGATCCGTTTTTTTGCGATGACCTTCCGAAACATTTAATCAATAACACAAAGAAATTCTCGCAGGTGATAAGTCCTCAAGAAAGGCACAGTGTAACACTTACCAATAAAGAAGGTGAAACGTTCGACGATATAGAATGCGCGAACCTTTTTAATGCAGTCTTTGTGTCTGTATCTACAGAAGAGTTCACCTCGCCCCCTCTTTTTTCGCGTACCAATGCACCAATTCATACGCCGACCATTACATTTTTGTCCAGATGGCATCTCATCGTTAATCGACAATGTTAAACTCACAACGTCAGCCGGCATGGATAACATTAATTCGAAACTGTTAAATAATACTAAACATGTCACCACGGTTATCCTGTGTTTGCTGTTCTCGCAGTCACTTTCGACTGGTGGCCCCGCCGCGGTGGTCTAGTGGCTAAGGTACTCGGCTGCTGGCCCGCCGGTCGCGTGTTTGAATCCCGGCGGCTGCATTTCCGACGGAGGCGGAAATGTTGTAGGCCCGTGTGCTCAGATTTGGGTGCACGTTAAAGAACCCCAGGTGGTCGAAATTTCCGGAGCCCTCCACTACGGCGTCTCTCATAATCGAAAGGTGGTTTTGGGACGTTAAACTTCACATATCAATCAATCAACTGGTGAAATGCCAAATGACTGGAAGCTGGGAATGGTTGTTCTAATTCAAAAGCAGGTGACAGAAATCGCCCAATTAATTATCGCCCCATTTCATTAACTAGTGTGCCCTGTAAGCTGATGGAACACGTCATGTACACAGAAATTATGAAATTTCTTGACTCGAACGAATACTTTTATTCTTCAAAGCATGGGTTCCGCAAAGGCTTTTCCTGCGAAACACAACTAGTCATTTTCCTGCATGATCTTCATACCGACTTAGATTCTAACCTCTAGACAGACGCGAAATTTGTAGATTTCACAAAAGCGTTCGACAAGGTACCACACCAACGTCTATTACGAAAACTTTCTCTTGCGAACATTAACCGCGACATTTTGCGGTGGATTGAAGCGTTCTTGACAAACCGATCTCCGTTCGTTACAGTTAACAACCGCGCGTCTAGCCCTCTACCAGTGACCTCCGGCGTATCTCAAGGATCTGTTCTTCGACCTTTACTCTTCCTAATATACATCAATGACCTGCCTCTGCACGTGTCTTGCAACGTTCGTTCGTTCGCAGACGACTGCGTCATTTATCGAACATTTACTTACACATCGAATCAAGTCTTACTTCATGAGGACATCAATCGTCTACAGCAATGGTGCGACCATTGGTTAATGAAACCTAATCCTAAGAAATGCAAACTGATGGTATTTTCTCATCGGCACGACCCATTTCCTTACACATACACAATCAGAAACATTCCCACGTGTTCTGTGCAGTCTTACAAGTACCTAGGTGTTACTATACCAAACGACTTGTCCTGGCGCACACACGTCACTAACATAATTTCTCCTGCTAACAAATCACTTGGTTTTCTCAAGCGTTATCTGAAATGCGCCCCCGAACCGGTTAAACTACTGGCATACCAGTCAATAGTCCATCCGAAACTGGAATATGCATCTGCCATATGGAATCCTCACCAAAAATATCTCATCAACGCATTCGAAGCCGTTCGAAATCGTGCCGCAAGGTTCATTGATTCTAACTATTCACATGACACGAGCATATCTTACTTGACGAAAGAATTGAATTTGCTTCCCCTTAGTATGCGCCGGCGCACTGCAGCCCTCTCACTTTTCCACAAGATTTATCACACCTCGCTTCATCAGCCACCCTATATTCTCCCCGCACCCCAAGCCTCTCATCGTACACGGCACACTTTCCAAGTGGGCCGCCCTCGCATGCGCACTGTTAACTTTTCCACCTCATTCTTTTGCCATGCCGCTACAGATTGGAACAACCTTCCCCACCAGATCACCGCCATCACTTGCCCGTGTTCGTTTGCGGAGAGTATCACTGCGCACTTTTCGCAATAAAAAGTCCAATTTTAGTTTGTATTATTTACTGTACTAGTGCTGACGTATTATTTATTGTACTTGTGCTGACGTATGTAACACCTTAGTCCATGTATGTTTCTGTATTTTTCTCGTGTTTAGTTACATGTTATGCAAATTATGTACTTTAGCGCATGTATTTTTCTTTTTGTGTTTAGTTATGCATTAAGCAAATTATGTACTAATGTATTCCCACCCCTTATATAATACCCCTTTTAAGGGGTCTTTAAGGTAATAAAATGAAAAATGAAATGAAATGAAAGAGTGCCTAGACGCACTCGCCAAACCAGAAAGCATGCCGCCGGAGGTGCTATCATCAGTAGATAGGAATGTGGACTGCCAGGATGGCAAACATGAAAGGGTCACTTGTGTTGAGTTCGGCGATCAACGTAGAGAAAGTGACAAAGGTTATAATAAAGATTTGGAAATGCATAGATGTTTAGGTGCCGCGGACGCCGATCCATTTTCGGTGGTCTCTACGATACGCAGTGGGCGCTTGCTCAGACATCATGATTATATTTGATTATGAGCCAAAGAAAGGCGTTCACATGCGTGTGGACGTTATTCAGACGATCCTTTCTAAGTGTGCGCGGAGACAAATCTTTTGGTTTCAACGGTGGTAGTATTAAATGGGGGAGTGGGTCCACACAGGAATCCACGCTGAAGCATTTCCTTGAACATCCAGGTCGCGCCTCAGTCGCTTCACCTTAAGGTTGCTATGGTTACATTTGGTGTTGCCGTGGTTACGGCCATGATTACGGCTCACGCGTGGCGGCCGGTGGTGGCAGCTTCAATGTCACCAGCCATCGCGCGCATCAGTCGCGTCTCAAGTGTGTCCCGCAGCGTTCGTGCGAAGCCGTGGACGGCGTAAGACCAAGTCTCGCGAATAATTCAAGTAACGGGAATGAGTATACGTTCAATTTTGCTTAACACCCTGCTCGTGTTTAAAAGCAGCAGGGCTTGTTTCACTGCGTTCGATTCTTTTTTCGCACTAACAATGTTGAAATTAGCTTGCGAAGAAATGGTAAAAATGCCAGTGGCAGGTTGCGCAAACGATACCACGCCGGGTATGCAGCTCAGCGCTTAAGCAGTCATCACAGCTGTTGCCATCACAGCATTGCCGTTGTGATCCGGGTTGTTGCTCCAGTGGCCCAACAATTCGGATGTGCTGGAGCTTCGGGTGAAGGCAACTGCAGCGCCACTGCAAATTTTTCGCGCATTTCGCTTCAACCGCACCGCTTGCGGCCCGCTCCAGTGGACCCACTTCCCCATTATTGTAAACTCTAGTTTCAACCCATTTATTGCTGCACGAGGAAGGGGAATTCCGGGTGGTGTAACGTATGTTTTCCGGACACACCTAAAAGAACACTCTTCAAAAAGGGTTTTTGTGTACGGTCGGTTGAGCTTGATACGAGATTGGTGTGGGACGCTATCATTTTAGCGTCAAGTTAAATAACTGGTCACCACCATGGTGTAGGCTTCTGTTAAGCAAAATGTTAAAATAGGGAGCCTTGTAGTAGCTTACACTTGGTGGATCTCTGTGGGGCTGAGTGCTCTTAGTGTCCAGTCTGCGTGTGCCTTCCTCCACCAAAGCCAGGAAGAAGAGAAGCCCAGCTATGCCTACTGGTCCACGACAAAGCAGCCACTGTGGAGTGGGGCCTGCTTCGGTGGTTCGTGGCATCTTTTTATTTTATTTTTATTTAGAGAAATGTCAACCCTCTATTGGGTCATTACAGGAAAGTTACGACACACTGTACAAACAAATTGGGGATATAACTATACATCTCCCAATGATAAACCAGGTACACATATATACAAATCTGTGAAAGCTCTGCATTCCAAACGAAAAACTAAACTGTGTACCTCGACCTGTCCGCTGTCTCTTCGACCTGTGCACGAACAGACAGCGTTGGCTGGGCCTCTACAGTTGTGTACGGTCGAATGCAGCGTCCAAGCCAAAGTTGTGCTTTGCGATGCGAAGGTGTGCTTTGTGGTGTGCGCCTATGGCTTGTGTTTGGCAATAAGTGGGATGCCCGAGAAGACGCACAACGACCATTTTAAGGAGCAGTGCGACTGCAGCCCTTACGTGACCTCTTCGGCCAGCGGACGGGCTGTTATGACCGGCAGAGCAAGGACAAGTCCTCCAAGGGACCCTTGTTGGCGTACGGTTCAAAGACTGTCCGAGTCTTGTGACAACGCAAGAGATGTATGTGTGCGCTGCAGGAACCACGCATCAGCGTCGCTGAAACACACAGCCCACGTTTGAGGAGATGCAGGTGCACGGATGGAGGGTATAAAAAGCACATCGCGTGGGTGCTCGGAGCTCTCTTGGGTCTTTGCCTTGCCCTGTCGTCCCTGGTGTAAAGGCGCGTCCAAACACCTAATTTGGTCACACCTGCAAATATGTGAAATAAAAACGTGTGTTCTTATAACCAAGAATTTCTCCTGCCCAGCGCCTGGATGACTGCCTGTGCCCCGCTCCTCAGTCACATGAAGGTAGTCCCGTTCTGACCTGTGTCGGTTGTGCATGACTGTGACGTGCTTGAAGGGACACATCAGGAAGTGTGAGCCAACCTTGCGTAGTTGCCATCGGTTAGTCTTTGCTGTTGGTTAGCAACCCTTGTTACCAACCTGACTGCAATTTCATTTGCTTTGTAAGCTTCTTTGCCGTGTGATTGTTGGAACCATTCGAGTCGATCTTCATACCTGTAATGCTGAAGATGGGCAACCCAACCTGGTAATGCACCTTCCGTTATTACAACTCTCCCTTCCCAGGTGGTCTAAATTTCCGGAGCCCTCCACTATGGCGTCTCTCATAGTCATATGGTGGTTTTGGGACGTCGAACCCCACAAATAAATCAATTACCACTCTCCCTTATCCTTTGAATGATCTAGATGAGAGCGTCCAACTGTCTGGCTTGGGGCCCCTGTTGAGTTGCTGCTTTGATTTCATCGACGAGCGTTGGAGTCCGCTTGTTCTCAGCCTTTCAGGTAGACCTGTGTGACCTTGATGGCATTTCGATCCCCAGTCTCTAAACGTCCATTGTGGCCTCCGGTGTACCATATAGTGACGTCTGGCTAATACCGTCAACATCGGTAGATGTAATTCTTTCCCGATTCATGTCGACCTCGGTAGCTTAACTAATTCATAGCTAGAAATCAATATCAATGTTTGCGATGGCGCCGAAAACATCCGTCGGAAAGTGGCCATGCTGCAATTTTCAAATCAGTCATATCGATGCCGTTATGCGCAGAACAAGTAAAATGTTTTTTTTTTCTGTTTAATGCACTGGCGATATAAAAAAAGATTTAATGTACTACTTTCTTGTTTCATTTTCTTCAGAAAAGTTCAAAGAAATAAATGTATCGGCAACATTTCCAAGTCAGAACTGACGTATGACTGCTGAAGGTAACCGCTGAAAAACGGAAGGCTTCCTCCCAAGTAATGACAACGACGAGGATGATAAATAAATAATTAGGCATTGAACATAGGCGCGTACTCCAAATGAACGTAACAAAGGAAAGGTTCTTGGCGGCATGCAGGTATAACAACTTCAAAAAGGCGAACTCTAGGGGTAAAGTTATCAGTTAAAAAAGACTGTGAGATAGCAATATGACACCTCATGATGAATTAATTTATTAATATAGAGAGAGGATTACATAAACAGTTGAAAGT
Organism: Rhipicephalus annulatus; assembly: GCA_013436015.1. NCBI lineage: Eukaryota > Metazoa > Arthropoda > Arachnida > Ixodida > Ixodidae > Rhipicephalus > Rhipicephalus annulatus. The sequence goes on from WOVY01011403.1 coordinate 271,313, forward strand.
AAAAACCATTCATATAACGGTAAAGCAACTAAGGAGCAAGTATCAGTAAGTTTGGCAAAGAAATGTGTTTCGCATGACTAACAGAATTGCGCACAACGTGAACAGCCATGTGACCGCACTGAGCGTTGTCTTATTACATAACGTATTTCCCACTGAAAAAAGTGATCAACTAAGCTAGTTTACCTCATACTAAAATGAAGCTTCACATTTTTTATATCAGTTGACTTCCATTTCACCCAAAGTAGATGAATTTAACATTTCTACGTATTTTGAATGTAGTTTAGGTAAACACCTTCATAAAATCAGCAACCGAGACCAAATTACTGCCATATGCATAGGACAACTCAATTGCTTGTAACTGTCTTATTTAAAAAATCACAGCATATTTACGTAGTGAATGGTGATGAGTGGGGCGAAGTGTCAGTCAGCCCGTCCATGCTTCCGTCCGTCCTTTTGTTCTTGCTCCCGTCCGTCCGCGCGACCATACGTGCGTCCGTCCATGCGTCGGTCCGTCTGTCCATGCATCCGTTCGGGAGTCCGTCCATCCATCTGTCTGTCTGTCTGTCTGTCTGTCTGTCTGTCTGTCTGTCTGTCTGTCTGTCTGTCTGTCCGTCCATCCGTCCGTCCGTGCGTCCATCTAGTGAGCACACCAAGTACACCCATCTCCCATCTCGCATCCCCTGTGGCACATACCCGCTCTAGAGCGCTTATATGCCACCGGTGGCTACGCACTACTACATAAATACAAGGGATGGACAGACCTACGCCTTAAGAAGCTTCATCTCTAAAAAGAACAACATTCCCAACGCATCTCCTTTGTTTGCTATACATTATCAATAAAATCGATGGATTTCCGCAAGATAATCCAATCTCACCAAAATTAACGAGAGAGATTATGCAAGTGGCCCTCTGCTGCTGAGCCTCCTGTTATCGATCTCGATGGTTGAGCTTCACCGAGAGCACGCATCATCAATGATGCCGAGGATGCCCATTATTCCAACCCGTTAGAATGGCGAGCTGCTCAACACCGAATGATCATAGTCGTCACTAACGACTGTGCGCTATGGCTGAGAATAAATAATTTCCGAGTATGTGATTTAAAAACCGAGGTTTAATGTTTTATGTGTGTCGGGCGAAGTACACTTTCCAATCCTTTGCAGACATGACCAAGGCAGTGTGCACGTTGACGCCGAGAAGGGCAGTTCCATCACCATGGAAGTGGACATGATAAGGTATGACCTTTGGATACTCCAACAGTAAACAATGTTCTTGTGCCGTGGCAGAAATGCGGCGGTTACATGAAGTATAAATCCTCAGTGAACAACGGTGGAAGCTGTAAAATCCAGCCAATGCTTGCTGAAGCAAAGTGTTTGTTTCTTCAATGAAGGAGCGCCCCGCAAATATGGAAAACACAAGAAATTGATTAGTTCCACCTCGTTCACAAAGCGTTACAAAATGAAATAGTGATTATTATTATTATTATTATTATTATTATTATTATTATTGTTGTTGTTGTTGTTGTTGTTGTTGTTGTTGTTGTTGAATACCACTTTATTTGATTAGGTACACGAAACTAGAAGGGCATAATCAAGATACCACATGATTTTAAATATTTTTCAAACATACTATAATGACGGAAAGTACTCGAAAGAAACAGACGCTAACCAGCGAGAGATAACTTTTCTTACTTCATTATCAAATTCTCGAGGTACATGCAACCCATGTCCCTACGGTTTTATGAACGCTATGTTGTTTACAGGACAAAGGTGTTTTCATTTAAAACTCCTCTATCGCCGGAGCGACAATGTCATCAAGCTATAATCTTCAACATAACATTCATGGTGATAATATGTCATGAAACCTGCATAATATTTAAGTATAAGTTTTATTTGCAAGTTCTCAATAGAAGTATTAGCTTCGATACTGCAGACCCTGGCTCCCTACTACATTTCATCCGGCTTTTAGAACATATTCCGAAAGCTCTAGCTGCTGTTCTATACAAGTTACACAGTTTAAGTAACTGTATAATTTTTGTCCGTTAAGTGTAATCGTGATACTCATTTGTTAAAGCTTGTAAAATTTTCTTCCGAGTACAGGGACGTAGAATTCTTGGGCTCTTAAAAAGATTGTTCTTTACTAGTCTATCGCTGCGTTTGAATTGGTTGTCTTACTACTCAAGAACTATTCAAGCACTATCAATTTGTCGTCGTATTCGATTCGGCTTCCTGACAATCGATTAATATAATACTTTGTTATAAAAATAATCACTTCACTCATGAGCCGTCTCAAAAATGGAATTATTAGCTGTAGTTATGAAATGTAGCGATAATATGAACAATCTGTACTTGTTTTTGCCGTCATCGTCTTGTTTCTGATAAAGCCAAATTTATGACATCCTTTTTCGTGCCCTCCCCCCCCGTACACATTGTTTTTATTTATTTATTTCTAATTCCTTTCAGGCCTCTGGGGCATTGTGTAAGGGGGCTCTAAAATAACACCAATGAGCAAAAATGCAAAGCAATCAAACACCACTAGGAAACGACACAGAAAAAAGTTGAACACTTCATAAATAAGATGTACATAAGGCATAATTCATAGTGAATAAACACATCATGTATACATAATGGTGGTAAAATACACATACACACATATATACATATGTACATATACATGCACATGTATTCAAATGTTGTGCTTTTTGTTAATGAACAATGAACAAATTCAGTGGAAAGGAGCAATTATATGGTGGTGAATGTGTCAGGGATGAACAACGAAGCTACGTTGTTTGGAAAGTTATTCCATATTGTAAGAGTTGATGAGTTGATGAGTTGATGCCGATGAGCTGAATGTATTGATATGTGATGTTTAACGTCCCAAAACCACCATATGATTAAAAGAGACACTGCAGTTGAGGGCTCCGAAAATTTCGACCACCTGGGGTTCTTTAACGTGCACACAAATCTGCCTCTATCGAAAACAGATGAGTTGAATGTTAATATACGACGATGTGTGCGTGTAAAACTAAAATAATATGTAACCTTCTAGACGTTCGGGATGGGACATTGAGATGAAGTGAACATGACCTGTCAGAGCGGACATACTTGTGGAATAACGTTATTAGGACTGTTAACAAATATCGGCTAATGACTGTCGGCCAATTGTCGGCTGTCGGCCAACTGTCGGCTAATGACTGTCGGCCATTATTGATAGTAATTCACGTGACACGACCATGGTAACTATTGTTTTGCGATATGAACTATGCTTCCCTATTTTGGATGAATTCTAGGGCATTGACCATGTTATTGTGATATGTTCTACCCAAAGGTTCAAGTGCGCAAGCGGGGAGGGGGAGGGTGAATGCAGCTGAAGCGTACGTCAAATGAGCCGGTCAATCTCCGTTGTATGGAGGGCATATGCGATGACAATAACAGAATAAACGCTCCACTCTTCTAGAAGCTAGAAAGAGCACTTAGGGCAGTGGTTAAACAGGGGGTCGGGTGAGGGGTGTTGCTCTCATACTCGAGCAGCGTCTAAGAAAATTGATCATAAGCGTGCGCTATCCAGGGAGGCATCAACAAACGGCTCGTGTACCCTTGTTCGTAGTTTCCTTTCAACGCAAAAAAACTGGACGGAAACTGCTTGTCTCTCTGGAGCGTTCGTGTTATCTAAAACCATCATTTTGCCAAGTTACGCTTGATTGTCTAAAGGAGTTAGCTATGAGCTTCACGCTGTATCAAATTACATTTTTTATTATTGCATTCATCGCGATACCTCGCTATAGAGCAGCGTTTTTATTACAGGCGAAAGCAATTTGAAAAGTTGCAACTGTGAATGAAGGAAGATTAGGGGTTATAAAAATTTCAATCACATTTAAAATGAACAATGAAAATATTCTGTACGTGGTTTGGACTGGAAGTGACTGTAACACAAAAATTAAAAAATAATGAACTTGGAAAGCAAGAAATAACGTATTATTAATAATTATTATATTGATAATCGTGGAGGTTTCATGTCCCAAAACAACGAAACTGTTAGACAAACGTCGTAGAGGAGGGCTCCGGAAATTTCAACTACCTGTGTTTCTTTAACGTGCACCTATATATAAGCACACGGGCTTCAAACACTTTCGCCTACATCGAAAATGCAGTCGCTGCAGTGAAGAATTGATTCCGTTACCTTCGGATTAGCAGCCGAGTGTCTCAGACACTATACCACAATGGCGTACCGCAAATAACGTGGCACATGATTTATTTCTTTAATCAAATGATAACCAGTGGTTAACATAACCTATTAGTTAAAATGTAGTACAGGTTACAAAGGAGAGTAGTACACTCTATCACACTAAACCAACATTAAGTGGCAATTTTGTAATACAGAGTCAATAGTAGCAAGTATGAGAGATCTTTAAATCAAACTTTCTGCCAAGAGTTTTATGCAGCGATATGAATTACACTGGCCGGGTTAAGAAAAAACTAAGCGAGATAATTGGGCAATGTAAATAAGTATTCACAAACGTGAACAGTCGTGGGATATGCGGCTGGGTTTGATGAAGTGCAAAGACTTTAATACTGTAATTTTTTTAATCAATTGACCTCATTTATTAAAAAACAATGAACGCTTTTTACGGTGCACGTACTGAATAACATCCCTGTTTTTTCTTTATAAGTTTTTTCATCTATATGTGTAATAGTCTTTAAGTACCATGCATTTCGCTTGGAAAGCTGAAATGCTAAAGTTCCGTCGAGCATGTCATTGCGATTCAAGCTGATATCTATGAAGGTGTAGCTAATGACGGTAATGATCCTATCATATTGCTAGCACTAGCCCAAAAAGGGGGGTTGACCAAGAACCGGGAGGCAGGATGTTTAAATTAGTTGGTTATGTATCTAAAAGCATGCAATTAAATTTGCCGATCATCTCACGAGTATGCTCATCATTCCCATCCTCCCTAAATGAAATAGTAAACAATCGAAAATGCGTGGTAATTTATTGTTACAATAGAAGCTGACTGAAAAATAATAAAAATTATTTTAAGATATCATTGCTGCGAAATGCCTAACATAAATACTTGGAGCTGTTAGTACGTGTTTAGCAGTGAGCTGAAGACACCTTTATCGGAGGAAACACAGAGGTAAAGCCGACCAGCTGTCAAGCGGAGCGAGGGCGAGCAGCAACACTCTTCCTTCTTTTCTTTCACTGGCGCTCTGCCTGTGCCATATATCAATGATAGAATCACCCCCCCCCCCCAAGAAAAGGAGCCATCCTGGCGACCTATGGACCAGGTAGGATGGGTGGGTCGTAGGCTTCAATCGATTGACATGAACAGTCTTTCGACCGCGACAGCGTCGGTCTGTCGATGGCTGAACTGGCTCAACAATATTGTTAACCGGTGAGGACTGACGTAGGACTCGGTAGGGGCCTTCGTACTTCGGCAGTAGCCTGGTGGAAAGACCAGGAGCAGATGAGGGAACGCGAAGCCAAACAACGTGCCTAGCGAATATGACTGGGAGGCAGGTTTTCATCGTGGCAGTCCTTCTGATACGATTGATCTTGTGCGTTTAAGGAACGTGCGAGTTGCCTGAAATTTTCCGCATAGGTGGCGACTTCGGATAGAGTTGTGGATTCTGAAGCATCCGGATGGTACAAGAAAATGGTGTCCATGAATGAGGGAGGTTTGCGCCCGTAGAAAAGGAAGAACGGAGAGAATGCTGTCATAGACTGAGTGGCGCTAATATAAGCTTAAGTAACAAAGGGGAGCATGCGGTCCCAGTTGGTGTGGTCAGCGGACACGTACATAGACAGCATGCCGCCCAGTGTGCGGTTAAACCGTTCGGTCGTTCCATTCGTTTGCGGATGGTATGCGCTGGTTGTCCGATGAACAACGTTGCATTCCCAAAGAACGGCTTGTACGGCTTCGGAAAGAAACGTACGTCCGCGGTCGGTAAGTAGCACACAAGGCGTGCCATGGCGAAGAACAAGATTGCGAAATTGTGAAGGATAAACAAGTAAACTTCACGTGAAGTGGTCTCTGGCAGTGCAGCAGTTTCAGCATAGCGTGTCAAGAGATCGATAGCGACAACCACCCAGCGGTTCCTGTCAGGAGTGCAGGGAAGGAAACCGTACAAGTCAATTCCGTTGCGGTCAAAAGGTCAGGATGGGCAAGGCAACGGCTGCAGTTGTCCATTGGCTATGTTCGGTGGGCTTTTTCGGCGTTGACATTTGAAACACGAACGTACGTACTGTCGGACAAATCGGTACATTCCGCGCAAATAGCACCGCAGCCGGAGGCGTGCATACGTTTTTATCACACTGGCGTGGCCGCATTGAGGATCCGCGTGAAAGTAGTCGCAAATAGCAGCACGTAGGTGGCGGGGAATCACAAGCACCCACTTGCGGACGTCGGAAAGGTAGTCGCGACGTTACAGGAGTCCATCGCGGATGGCGAAATGTAGAGCTGTACGTCGTAGGGAATGATTGGCGGTACCTTTGGGCGGCTGAGACAGTACCTCTATCATAGAGACTATCCAAGTGTCTTGGCGCTGCTCGGAGTGCATGTCAGTGAACGAAGGTGCGGCAGCATCGAGGCTGGAAACAGACGCACTTCCCTGCTCATGGGGAAGTGGAGAGTGGGAAAGAGCGTCGGCATCTGAATGTCTGTGGCCCGACCTGTAGACGACACAGATATCATAGTCTTGGAGACGCAATGCCCAAAGAGCCAGACGGCCAAATGGGTCTTTTAGTGACGATGATCAGCAGAGGGCGTGGTGATCAGTCGCGATGCCAAATGAATAGCCACAGACGTAGGGTCGAAATTTTCTGATTGCGCAAACGATGGCCAGAAATTCATTTTCCGTGACCGAATAATTCTCTTCAGCCCTAGTAAGGGTGCTACTGGCTAAGAAACCAAGTACTCGTCGAATCCAGATTCGCGTTGAGCAAGAATAGCGCCAAGGCCAACTCTACTAGTGTTGGTGTGGATTTTGGTAGGGGCATCTGGGTCAAAGTGACGGAGAATCGGTGGAGATTTCAGCAAATGACGTAGTTGCGCAAATGTGTCATCGCAAGTGGAAGACCACGCCAAAATTATTCACTGTCAGAAATTTAGGTAGCCATGTTAAAGGGGCTATTACGGACGCGAAATTACGGATACTCGACGAAAGTATGAACATAAGCCGATAAAGCTCCAGAGTTTCTTCAGTGTCGATGGCTTAGGAAACTGGGCGACGGCACGGAGTTTCTCAGTGTCAGGTAGATCACCATCCTTGCTGACAACATGCCATAAGATGGTGAGCTTCCGGGCGGCAAAAAGGCACTTTTTCAAATTCAGTTGGAGCCCAGCATGTGTGAGGCATTCCAGGACACTTGCGAGGCGCAAAAAATGTGTATCAAAGTCTTTTGAAAAGCCACGACGTCGTCCAGATAGCAAAGACATCTCCCATTTGAGGTCTCGAAGCATATTATTCATCAGACGCTCGAAGGTGGCAGGGGCGTTGCAAAGACCGAACGGCTTCACGTTAAACTCGTACAAGCTGTCCGGAGTTACAAACGCAGTCTTGGCGCGGTCAGATTCATCCATGGGTACTTGCCAGTACCCATGGAAGTGCAGCGATGGCGTAGAGTTAGAGCATCCACCTCGCATGGAAGAGGTCCGTGGTTCAAATCCCGGTACCACGCAGTTCCCAACCGGATTAAAAAAAATCCGCGTGTTGATGGAACTGCATTAAGAGGCCTGGGGTGCGGCCTCACCGGCAAACACCGCCGAGAACGCACTCCCTCACCAGAGAAGGATTGGCCACACTGGTGCAGTATCTGGCCACTACCTCCCACATGCTTACGTCAAATAACTCACGGCCCTCAGTCCCCAGCAGCTGCGAAGCAACTGACCACGGCGGCGGTCAGATCTGCAACGCAGCAGAGGGTGCTAAGAATCTCTGGATCCGGACAGGCCGCCATTGGAACCTGAACTTGGCAACGTTTAACGCTAGAACCTTATCTAGTGAGTGAAGTCTAGCTGTACAATTCGAGGAGCTAGAGGATGTTAAATGGGATATAATAGGGCTCAGTGAGGTTAGGAGGACAGATGAGGCCTATACGGTGCTACAGAATGGGCACGTCCTTTGCTACAGGGGCTTGGCAGACAGAAGAGAACTGGGAGTAGGGTTCTTAATTCACAGAAACATAGCTGGTAACACAGAGGAATACTATAGCATTAATGAAAGGGTGGTAGGTATCGTAATTAAACTGAATAAAAGATACAAGATGAAGGTAGTACAGGCTTACGCGGCTACATCCAGCCATGATGACGCTTCAGTTGAAAGCTTCTATGAAGACGTAGAATCGGCAATGAGTAAGATAAAAACACAGTATACTATAGTGATGGGCGACTTTAATGCAAAGGTAGGGAAGAAGCAGGCTGGAGACCAGGCAATAGGAGATTATGGCATCGGTACTAGAAACGGCAGAGGAGAGTTACTAGTAGAATTCGCAGAACGCAATAATTTACGGATTTTGAATACCTTCTACCGAAAACGAGAAAACCGCAAGTGGACATGGAGGAGCCCTAATGGCGAAAATAAGAACGAAATAGACTTAATAATGAGTGCACACCCTGGAATCGTGCAGGATGTGGAAGTGATTGGCAAGGTACAATGCAGTGACCATAGAATGGTATGGTCTCGAATTCGCCTAGACTTGAAGAAGGAACGACAGAAACTGATACACCAGAAGCCAATCAATCAGCTAGCACTGAGAGGGAAAGTACAGGAATTCAGAGTGTCGCTGCAGAACAGGTACTCGGCACTTAGTGAAGAAACCTACCTTAGCGTAGATACAATGAATTATAATCTGACGAGTATCATTACGGAGTGTGCAGTGGAAGTTGGAGGCAGGGTAGTTAGACAGGACACTGGCAAGCTTTCCCAGTAAACGAAGAACCTAATTAAGAAGCGTCAAATCATGAAAGTGTCAAGTACAACAGACAAAATAGAACTGGCAGAGCTTTCGAAGTTGATTAATAGACGTAAGGTATGCGATGTAAGAAGGTATAACATGGAGAGAATTGAACACGCTCTGAAAAACGGAGGAAGTGTCAAAGCATTGAAGAGAAAACTTGGGATAGGCAAAAGGCGGATGTATGCACTAAGGGACAAAGAATGCAAAATAACTACCAATATTGATAGGATAGTTAAAATAGCGGAGGAGTTTTACAGAGATCTGTACAGTAGCCGAGACAACCACGACCTTAATACTATAAGAACTAGCAGTAACCCAGATTACACCCAACCAGTAATAATAGAAGTCAGAAAAGCTTTGGAGAGCATGCAAAGGGGCAAAGCTGCTGGTGAGGATCAGGTGACATCAGATCTGCTGAATGATGGAGGACAGATTGTGTTAGAAAAACTAGCCACCCTGTTTACGAGGTGTCTCCTGACGGGAAGAGTACCAGAGTCTTGGAAGAACGCTAACATCATCTTAATACATAAGAAAGGAGATGACAAGGACTTGAAGAATTACAGGCCGATCAGCTTGCTCTCTGTAGTATACAAACTATTTACAAAGATAATTGCTAACAGAGTAAAGAAAACATTAGAATTCAATAAACCAAAGGAACAAGCAGGACTTCGAACAGGCTACTCAACAATTGACCACATTCATACTATCAATCAGGTAATAGAGAAATGCTCAGAGTATAACCAACCACTATACATAGCCTTCATAGATTACGAGAAGGCGTTTGATTCAGCAGAAATATCAGCCGTCATGCAAACACTGCGGAATCAGGGCGTAGATGAAGTATATATAAATATTCTGGAAGAAATATACAGGGAATCAACTGCTACCATAGTGCTTCATAAAGAAAGCAACAGCATACCAATCGAGAAGGGTGTAAGGCAGGGGGACACAACTTCCCCAATGCAATTTACCGCGTGCTTACAGGAGGTTTTCCGAAGCCTAGAATGGGAACAGTTAGAGATAAGAGTCAATGGAGAATACCTTAGTAATCTGCGCTTCGCCGATGACATTGCATTGCTGAGTAACTCGGGGGACGAATTGCAACTCATGATTACGGAGTCAGACAAGGAGAGCAGAAAGGTGGGTCTTAAAGTTAATCTGCAGAAAACGAAAGTAATGTACAACAACCTCGGCAAGGAGCAGCGCTTCGAGATAGGTAATAGTGCACTTGAAGTTGTAAAAGACTATCTCTACTTAGGGCAGGTAATAACCGCAGAGCCTAACCACGAGATTGATGTAACTAGAAGAATAAGAATGGGGTGGAGCACATTCGGCAAGCACTCTCAAATTATGACAGGTAGAGTGCCACTATCCCTCCAGAGGAAGGTATATAACAGCTGTATCTTGCCGGTACTTAGCTACGGAGCAGAAACCTGGAGACTTACAAAGAGGGTTCAGCTTAAATTGAGGACGACGCAGCGAGCAATGGAAAGAAAAATGGTAGGTGTAACCTTAAGAGACAAGAAGAGAGCAGAGTGGATTAGGGAACAAACGGGGGTTAAGGATATCATAGCTGAAATCAAGAAGAAGAAATGGACATGGGCAGGGCATGTAGCGCGTAGACAGGATAACCGCTGGTCATTAAGGGTAACTGACTGGATTCCCAGAGAAGGGAAGCGGGTTAGGGAGAGACAGAAGGTTAGGTGGGCAGATGAGATTAAGAAGTTTGCGGGTATAAATTGGCAGCAGCAAGCACAGGACCGGGTTCACTGGGGGAACATGGGAGAGGCCTTTGTCCTGCAGTGGACGTAGTCAGGCTGATGATGATGATGATGATGACTTGCCAGTATCCTGACCGAAGATCCAGCGAGGAAAAGAACTCTGCTTCTTGCAAACAGTCGAGAGCGTCGTCCATTCTGGGGAGCGGATAAACATCTTTGCGCGTGATCTTGTTAACGCGCCTGTAATCAACACAGAATCAGATTCTCCCATCCTTCTTTTTGACCAGTACCACTGCGGAGGCCCACGGACTGTTGGACGGCTGTATGACGCCACAATTGCGAATATCAGACACTTGATCGTCAATAACTTGGCGTTCAACGTGAGACACCCGGTATGGACGCTGATGTAATGGTGCGTGGGGGCTGGTGTCTATACGATGAACAATTGCAGATGTTCGACCGAAATCGGTTTACTTAAAGTTGACTGACGTCCGGAAGCGGTCGAAAAGTGTCAAGAGTTGAGTCCGTTGGACAACAGGAAGGTCCGAATCAATCAATGGAAGCAAGGTGTCTATGGAAGATGTGGTGGACGTGGGAGCGGGAGTAACACTGGCGAACTGAAGGATTGTTGCGCTATCGAGCAGTTGACTGGCGCAAACACAATCAATGTCCTCAAAACGGCCGATGCATTCGCCACTGAAGAATCTGGCTGGTACTGAAAGGAGATACGTGGCGTAAATGGTTGCGGAAGTGTTTTCGACCATCAGAAGAACGAAAGATAGAAGAGCGCTTTTTCGAGAAGTGAAGTCTTCAGACTGCGTGAACATGACGTTCGAAAAGGCAGCATCGTCGCAGGAGATCGGCACAATAACCGAAGACATAGGTAGGATATCCGTGTCTGCGGCGACGACACGAGAAATGGAAGGCTTATTAGAGTCGTCGTCGGCGAGTGATGATGATTCTAGTTCGTGCCGGGCACAATCAACAACGGCATGATGTGTGGACAGGAAGTCCCAGCCTAATATCACGTCGTGCGAGCAGTATAGAAAAAACGATGAATTTCACCACGTACAGAACGTCCTGGATGAGTAGCCGAGCCGTGCACGTCATTAAAGGGTTTACTTGATGCGTGGTTGCCGTACGCAGGGAGAAGCCAGAAAGCGGCATCGTAACTTTCTTTAACTTGCGACACATTGCTTCACTCAATACAGACACGGCAGCTCCAGTATCGATTAATGCTTGAACAGGAACACCTTCAATCAAAACATCTCGTTCGTGGGTAGAGGACGAGGCCTTGTAGAGTTCGACGATGGTGCTGTTCTTGCCTTCAGGACTGTGATGGTCAGTTTTCTGCTTGGGCAGGTGGTGCATGCCGAAGCCTCAGTGAAGGTGAACGTCGGCGTGGGGAGGGCGATAGGTGCTGTTTAAAGGCACGGCGGCAAAGTGGAGGGGTATCCGAAGTAGCATCGAGAGGCAGCGTCTGTGGTGGCTCTTTCCGGGCGTAGCCGTAAGTTTCATCAATGGCACCTGGAAGAAGGACGCGCCGGCGACAGAACCGCTCAACATGGCCAGGCAGACGACATTAGTAGGGTTTGTTATCTAGTGTGTGCCAAGGATAATTGGGAAGCGTTGAAGGACGGCGGGAAAGGGGAACATGCGAACCTTCCGGTACGCGTGTTTCGTAGAAGGCGTCCGTTTGGTGGGCAGAGTCGACGACGTTTGACTGCGCATGTGCCGGCCTTCGGGCGACGTGAGCGTAAGTCAGGGTAGCGGACACAGGCGGTGGTTGGTACATGGGTGGGAGTGCCTCGTAGACTTGCTCTTCGATGGTTTGGCGCAGCGACAAAGTCAGCTCGTGATTATTGCTGGGAAGTTGGGCGCAAGAAAAAACTGGCGAACCTGGGATTCTCGGATGAATTCTTGGATTTGCAGCGTCAATACCGTCTGTTCCGGTGAAATTGCACCAACAGTCAATGGTGACGTTGTGGTCATGTCGAAAGTAGGGTGTCGCGTTTAAATGCACTTTTTTCACAACTCATTGCACTTTTGGCAGTGCTGAATAACTACCACAACAGCTCGCCACCAGCGTGTGGGAGGCATCATCTTCGATGCCCTTTATATTATGTTTGACCTTGGCTGTTTCGGACATGTCGGGATTGTAACGACAGCAGAGGCCTCCAAAGTCCTCAATGTAGGATGTGAAACCTTCTCCAGACAGTTGGGTGAGACCTCGCAAGCGCTGTTCAGCTCGAAGCTTGGGCACTGTTGGTCGGCCAAGCACGTCCGCGAAGGTGGTCTTGAAAGTGGCCCAGTCGGTAAGCTCATCTTCATGGTTGTTGAACCAGAGCTTCGCTATTCCTTTCAGGTAAAAGTGGACGAGGGCAAGTTTGTCGTTTTCGTCCCACCTATTATTGACCCTTACTTCCTTGTGCGAAGAGAGCCAGTCCTTGACGTCCTGCTCATCAGTGCCGCCGACGATGACTGGGTCTCGCTCTCTCTGGACACCGGGACAACGGGCAGGTGAGGATGTAGGAATGGTCTGCTGCGCGACGTCGGTGGACATCGTTGACGGTGAAGGTAAAGTTCGGTTGCAGAGTTCCGGGATGGGAAATGGATCCGGCACTCCCCAGTACTTGTTAGTACACCTTTAGCAGTGAGCCGAAGACCCTTTTATTGGAGGAAACGAAGAAGTAAAACCGACAAGCAGTCAAGCGGAGTGAGCGCGAGCAGCAACAACACTCTTCTTTCTCTTTTTTCGATGGCGCTTTGCCTGAGCCATCTATCAATACTACAGAGCCTATGTCTCTCAGTGTGGTTTCACAAGACGTTCTGCCACTCAAGCGGAAACATTTTATGTTCATGTTTACTGATCGGCAGCTAGACATTTATCAAGTAGTCGAAAAAGTTTAAACACCACGCACGGATACGCGGAAAGAGAAGAGACAAACCGCAGCACTCAAGTATTGTCACCAACTGGTCCAGCTTTCCGTCCTTATCCAGTATCTATCAGATATTATGCTGCTTTTTGCGTGTTTTTTTTTATCAGACAAATCATAAGTCTTATTTCTTTTTTTGAGAATTGTACTGCAAAGTGACTGTGTGACGTTACCATATATCGAGAAATGTCTACCCTTTACGTAGGAAACACTAAGTGCGACCATATTATGAAAAACCTGACCATTGTCTAGTTTCATGTGCTCTCATACATTCGCAATTAACCATCAAGCCAGTTATTTCAACCCACGAAGAGTCGAATTTTCGAGTTTATGAAAACTTCACCTCATTTTCTTGAAAGCAAGATTGTACTCACCTTTTTTGCAAAATCAAATGATCTGCTTTAGTCCGGAGAACTTCACATATTCCAAAATAGGTCTCTCTATGAACTTATGACAATTACGCGAGAAGCCCAACACGGTGTAACACAATTCTTTCAAGAAAATCAGTACTGCCACTCCTGTCTCTTCTCATTGCTCGCGTAGTTGCTCAAACTCTTTAGAAAAGTGTCAATCAGCTCATTTAAGCACTTTAAATGGTGCCTTCATCAATTGCTATTCAGGGCACAACAGAATGGGTTAGCCAGATTACAACTTTTTATATATTATATGGAAGCTGTGACATACTTCCTGATTTAACATCCTCTCGGTAACACACGTCCCGACATTTGCTTATGACTTTCGATTTGAAACCACCAGCTACCGACTACGATAATTGGCATTCTCCGGCATCACAGTCAGCTGAGCACAGGGTGTTAAGGAAGTACTCGTGGTCACGTGGTGAGCTTCCCGTGAATAAACGCTCATTATCGTCCTCCAGGCTGATAAGGTATGGCAAATAAAGAAACCTTTTTAATTAAGGGTTTTGGCTAGCACCCCTGTACAGCTGGAGGATGAGGCTGCTTTTCTTTTCACTTAACGTAGGATCGGCCTTCGGATAGATGTTCTTGAGATGGCCAGCCACCGCGACGGTCAGTGAATGGTCTTCATTCCAAGGAACGCCCTCCGTTGACCAGCACCAAAACCGTTAACACGGCTAGCGCTAGTTCCACGGTGGTTGTACCATTGCGGTGGCGGCTTCTGAGATGGGTGCATTATAGAGCTGCTGTCTGCCTGCACCCTGGATGGTGCTCGTGGAAGTCCTGAACTAGTGCTCCTTTTCTCGCGTACATCTGAAACAGAGACAGGCAGGACAATTCTTGAGCTTGTCCTGGGCTCGTATTCTCCGTGCTGGCTGGCTCCATTCTTAACGAAAACCTAGTCGGAGAATTTCTTACGGTGGACGGCAGCAACTTCAGTCGTTTTCCTAAACTAGGGCCCCTTGTAGACGGCGCTGATCTATAGCTTGCCCGGGAGGCTGCTCACACATTGATTATTTTCATCCAGCTTCACGCAGGCCACCGATCGCCTCTTCTCCTCTGCGAACCGCACCAAGGCGTGTGGAGGTGGTGGAATCCATGAATGAAGCTCGTGGCTCTGCTGCATGTGGCCGCTCGTCGTCGAGCGAGAGCGGCCGTGCCGAGAACGAAGGCCACGTCGGATACCTCCGTCGTTGATTCTACAGGTTGGTCAGACGTCTACAACAGACCGCGTCAAGGACTCTGTCTGCTCGAGCCAGTGGTTCTCTGCTCCAACAGAGCTAACGGCTGATGACGATGGCTGACTTTTCTTATTAGAGTTGTTCACACGACAGAAGAATCCACCCTGTTAGAACGATGAACTTCACCGTCTTCTTCTGCTTTGTTTCTCCGTAGCGCATCCCTAACCGCTTGGTCATTGTCCGAGACTGTCGTGCGTAAAATATTTTTTACAGATTATATACAACTTGAAAACTTCAAAAAATTTACGATGTCAGTGTGACAAACTTTATTGATAACTAACACCACCTTATAAAAAACAGTCATTAGTCGTGGAAGAAAAACGCACTGAAATAAAAAAAACACAAAAGTACGCTTATAATCCGTATTATAAAAGGTACAAGCAATAAAGATTGAGAAATACAAATGCCAAATTAAAAGTTGATAAAAGAACAAAGGCATTGAAAAAAAAGAAAAATTAGTAACGAAGAAAAAACTGAAGAAAACTCGAAAAAAAGAACAAGGTATAGAAGAGTATAAAGAAGAAGAAGAAACGAAATAAATCGAGGCATAGGCAAAGAAAAAGAAACTCAAAATAAAAAATAAAAATGAACAGAAATGCATGAAAATCCAAAAAATATCGAAAAGAAAGGAAACCATTAAAAGCGAAAATGAATTAGATGAAAGAACTTTACAACGAGAAGCCAAACAGAAACAGTAGAAAAAAGAATAAATATCAAAGTTCAAGAAACAGCAGGAGTAAAGTTCATAAAAGTAGAAGATATGATAGAAATCCAGACGAAGAAAACGCCATCAGTACAAGATGAAAATTAAATTTTTGGTCAACAATTTCATACCAAGAAAATGCTCTGTGGTGACTAAAACGGCATTGTGGCTATTGTGCAGAGTCCAGGCTAAACGTGAAGCACTAAAAAAATTAGTCGAATTGTACCCACGTTTACAAAATGATGTGTCACGTTGTATTTTCCATACTGTATTTAAGTGGTGGTGTCACAAGGATATATTATTCTTTATTTCTCTCTCTATTACCACACATTTAGAAAGTGGAAAGATAAGTACAAATATTTGAAACATAGCCCACATGCCTTTTATATTATGTGTGAAAAATTGAGCGTGGATAGTGGATACAATCTTGCTTTTGAGGAAAAGAATTAAAGTCATAAAGAACTCGAAAATCAAGAGTGTTAGTGGGTGTAACTAATTGGCTTGATGGCCCCTTGTGATTCCATGATCTAGCCCACAATTCTACCCCTGAGCTACACTGGTACTTGGGCCTCGTTGGCAAACTTGCCTTAGGCAGTACTGTTGTCTGGAAAGATATCGCGTTCCGACGACTTATAAAGCGTTTTCAACCAGCGATAGACCAACCAGTCGTCGCACAATGCGAAGAGAGCAAAGAGTGCGTTTTCTAATGTTCCAACCCATTCCAAAAGCATCTTCTTTATCACCAATTAACTGTGGCGCATACACAGTTGAGGCATAATTCCTCATGTTCGTCAACCACTGCATGAACAATGAGTACAAAATTCCTTGCATTTGTTTAGTGTATACCACACTTCTCAGAAGAATGACAAAAAATAGCTTAGCGACTGCCAGTCTACTACCTAAAAATTTTCATTATAATGACATTGAGGCCACTTTTCTAGCTTTATCTTTGACTGCGCTGCACCTTCCGTGCAGGCCTGGCGGTTTTTTTTTCTTCTTCATCATGCTTGAGAAATTGATAGCGTTGTATGAAATTATTGGCAGAAAGTTTGATATTAAAACGACATATTTTTGTGAATATTGACGCTGTAAAATAAATTGCCACCTAATGTTGGTTTGTTCTGCTAGTTTACTAATGTCTTTTATGACTTGGACTAGATTTTACCCACATGAATATGTAAACCGCTGATTGTGATTTGATTCAAGCAACAAATCAAATGCCACGTTATTTGCTACCCACCATTGTGGTCTAGTGGCTAAGGCACTTGGAAGCTGAGCCGGAAGCCGCGAAATTGAATCCCCACCATGGTGACTGAATTTTATATGGAGGCCAAAGTGTTGAATTCTGTGAGATTTAGGTGCACGTTAAAGAACCCCAGGTAGTCAAAATTTCCGGAGACATCCTCTACGACATCTTTTTAATGATATTGTGTTTGGGGACACGAAACCCTTCCGAATATTATTACGTTATTTTTAGCTCTTCAAGCTTTTTATCATTTATTTTCTTTTACCCTCGATTCCGATACAAAGCACGTATTGAATATTTTCATTGTTCATTTTATATGAGATCGTTAATTACCGTGGTAGTTGGGACTTTTACTTATATTTCTGAAACTTCGTTCATTCAATGTTTCAACTTTTCAGATTCACTTCCACTAATATTAAAACACACCTTCATCGTTTGGTGCCTTCATCAATTGCTATTCAGGGCACAACAGAGTTGATATACCCGTTTTGAACTCTTTATAATATATATAAAATCTATGACATAGTTCGTGATTCACACTCCTTCCGGTAACAGACGTTGTGGTTTTGGCTAGCACCCCTGAACAGCTGGTGGATGAGGCTGCTTTTCTCTTGCTTTCACGTAGGACCAGGCTTCGGATACACATTCTAAGGCCGTGCCAGCCGTCGCGAAGGTCAATACATGCATCGTCTTCATTCAAGGAACGTCCTCCGTTGACCAGCACCCGAACCGTGAACACGGCTAGCGCTTGTAGCACGGTTGTTGTACCTTTGTGGTGGCGGCTTCTGAGATTGGTGCATTACAGAGCTGCTGTCGGCCTGCATGCTGGATGGTGCTCGTGCAAATGCTGGACTGGTGCTCCTTTTCTCGCGTACATCTGAAACAGCGACAGGCAGGCTGAATCTTGAGCTTGTCCTGGGCTTGTATTCTCCATGCTGGTTGGCTCCGTTCCGATCAAACATTTGTCGGAGTATTTCCGACGGTGGACGGCATAAACTTCAGTCGCTTTCTCGTGAGTAGCGCCCCTTGTAGACGGCGCAGATCAACAGCTTGCTCGGGTGACTTCTCACACATTGGTTATTTTCATCCAGCTTCACGCAGGCCACCGATCGCCTGTTCTCCTCTGCGAACCGCACCAAGGCGTGTGGAGGTGGTGGAATCCATGAATGAAGCTCGTGGCTCTGCTGCATGTCGCCGCTCGTCGTCGAGCGAGAGCGGCCGTGCCGAGAACGAAGGCCACGTCGGATACCTCCGTCGTTGATTCTACAGGTTGGTCAGACGTCTACAACAGACCGCGTCAAGGTCTCTGTCTGCTCGAGCCAGTGGTTCTCTGCTCCAACCAAGCTAGCGGCTGATGACGATGGCCGACTTTTCTTATGAGAGTTATCCACACGCCAGAAGAATCCGCCCTGTTAAAACGAGGAACTTCTTCATGTTCTTCTGCTTCGTTTATCCGTAGCGCATCGCCAACCACTTGGTCATTGTCCGACACTCTCGTGTGTAAAAATATTTATATACATACTTTATACGACTTGAATACACGAGAACATTTACAGTATCAGTGCGAAAACTTATATTGATAACTAGCACCACTTTATAAAAACAGTCATTAGTCGTGGAAGAAAAATGAACTGAAATAAACAAACAACACAAAAGTACGATTATAATCCGTACTATGAGAGGTACATGAAAGGAAGATTGAGAATACAATTGCCAAATTAAAATATGATGAAAAAACAAGACATATAAAAAAGAAAAATTCAGCCTCCAATAAAAACAAGAGAACATTCAAAAAAATGAACGAGGTATAGAAGTGATAAAAAAAGAAGAAGAAGAAACGAGCAAAATCGAAGCAAATGCAAAGAAAAAAACTCAAAATAAGAAATAAAAAGAAAAGATATGCATGAAAAACCAAAAAAATGAAAAAGAAAGGAAAGGAATAAAGACAAAAATGAATTAGATGGAAGGACATTACAACGGGAGGCAAACGAAAACACTGCAAAAACAATGTTCATAAAAGTAGAAGATATGAAAAGAAATCCAGAAGAATAAAAGGCCATCACTACTGGATAAAAATAAATTATTTGGTCAATGATTTGATATCGAAAAAATGTTCTGCGGTGACTAAAACACCACCATGGCTATTTTGGAGGGTCCAGGCTACATGTGAACAACTAAGTAAATTAGGCGAATGGTACCCACGTTTGCAAAAGGATGTGTCACGTTGTATTTCCCATACTGTAATAAAGCGACGGCGTCACCAGGATATCTTATCCGTTAATTCTCTCCTCATTACAACAAATTCAGGCAGAGTAAACTTAATTACAATTATTTCAAACATAGCCCACAATCGCATGCAATTATTGGGAAAAAATCAAGTGTGGATGGTGGATAAAATCTTGCTTTTGTGGAAACGAAGTGAAGTCATAACGAACTCAAAAATCAGTATTCATTGGGGAAACTTATTGGCTTGATGGCCCCTTGCAATGCAATAGGCCTCGTGAAGCAAGACAATGCTAAGGGTTTCACATTTTGGTCTCGCTTTGTTTTTCCTTTGAATAATGCGACGTCACACAGTCAGTTTGCACTACCATTTTCAAAAGAAAATTAGGACGTGCGATTTGTCCAATCAAAAAAGTACGCAAAACAGCAGCATAGTAGCTGATAGACGACTATTTGCGGATCTTCAAACACCAACCAATAAATTGGTCCCCTTGAGTGGAGAATGTGTTTTGAAACGACACTGAGAGACATATGCTGCAATTATTCATGTTACGCATTTCACCGCAAATATATCTTAAAATATTTGTTAATATTTTCGGGTTAGCTTCTACTGTAAAAATTATTTACTATGAATTTTCAAATCTTTACCGTTTCATTTATTGAGGATGATGAGGATGAGGGTACTCGTGAGGTGATTGGCACCTACATTGTGATTCAAGCAGAGTGCCTTGAAAATGATGATAATGATGACGATGATAATGATGATGGGTATGATCCTCTTGCATGGCTGGCACTAGCCCTCCGAGTGCCTTGAAGAAGAAGAAGAAGAAGAAGAAGATGATGATGATGATGATGATGATGATGATGATGATGATGATGATGATGATGATGGTGGTGGTGGTGGTGGTGGTGGTGGTGGTGATGATGATGTTGATCTCTTTTACATTGCTGGCACTCCCACTGTGGGTTAGTGCCAGCAATGCAACAGGATAATCATCATCATCATCATCCCCTTTAAGGCGATCAGCTTGAATCACAATGACATGCCTGACAGTACTTCAGCATTTCAGCTTTTGTAGCGCAATGTGTGGCCTCAACAAATATTACACATATAGATAAAAAACGAAAGGCCTGGGCGGAAGGCGCCGCACAGTCACAGCCAATTCCTTTCCCTTGTGACGTACCTATCTATCTATCTATCTATCAGATAAGGTCTGTCCAGTATGATATATATATATATATATATATATATATATATATATATATATATATATATATATATATATGTATATATTACCAAAAATTTTCTGGGGACCTTCGACCTTGACATTCTTGATGTCTGAACAGTATGCTAATGCTAATTCTAAAAAACCACTAGGTGTGGCGAATTTATGTAGACTAATGGCTTTGGTATAAGACATCAATAAGCTATAAAACTAATTCTTAAGTTCTAGTTAACGCTAGGTGCATGACATAACATCTTATAGCACTTTTCGCTGAGCACAATATCGAAAAATATGCTTGCATCTAAGGACAGAGTGAGAGAGAAAAAACTTTCTTCAAGTTGATACGTTTGGACGCCAATGTTCGGTGTCCTCCATCATGCTCAAGCTAAACTGTCACGTGACTGCAGCACGATCGTTTACGCTTTCAGTGGAAATACTTCAAATTTGCCGTAACTGACCCATTTGAAAATTTGCACATGTGTATTCTTATAGTTTGACAATATTCAGTATTATCATATTCTCTACGGTAATCCTGAGCATGGTGTTCTTGAGTAAGATTTCAACTAATATAAGTACATTGACCAGCGGACAGAATGAAATCCACAACTATAATAAAAACCTCACAATTTCTCCTGTTCACTTTCCTCCACCTTGATGCGGCTGTGTTGTCTCCACTAATTAAAAAAATCAGCGCCAGATATCTTCTGCAATCGATGCCTTCTGCACGTAACACCGCACATGCTCATAACATCCCCCATTATTATATGTAGATCATCATACACTTTAAATCTCTTTCACATTTTATTATAATCAAGATGTTCTAATAGATAATTAGCGATACTGAACACTTCCGCTCATAAGCACGATGACATATATCCCTCCGGCTCGGGGCCACCATCTGCCAACTAAGTTGGCTGACAATCTCCGAAAAAACCGTCAACGGATCCGAAAGTGTCCTCAATCACCGCTGCAGGGCATTTGTAGAATGGCAGCGGGGATGAGGCAGTGGACGGATGCGTTAGATCCGAACTACCTCCTGCCCAGACAGAGGTCGTGGCAGTGCTGGGCTGCTGCAGCTGCTTTCTCCTGAAGACGTCATCCTTGAACATTTGCTGCACTCCTGCTCTCTGTGCTGACAGGTCGCACGTCATTCAGGACTACGTCGAGGTACATCATTCGGTTGACGGCAGCCACTTCAGCCAACCTGCGCTGATATGGTTTCGTCTCAACGTCGTTGAGTAAAGAAGACAGCTCTGCAAGACTGCTGCTCGGGCGCTGGTCGTTGCCATTCAGATGCTCAGTGGCCACCCAAAGCATCTTCTCCAGTGCGAATAGCATGAATGCGTTTGTAGACCGCGGGAGACACGACCGCAGCTGATGGCTTTGCGGCTCTGCTCGGCTCATCGGAGGACCCGCCATGCTGGGTTGCGAGTAAGAGAGAATTTCCGTGACCACAATCGCCACTTTTGCTGCAGTGGTGTTACCCTGTGCAGATGAGGTAGCGAACGCCACAGGCCTGCACTGGTTGTCCTCTGTTAAAGCCACCAACGATGATGGCTGAATTTTTCCAGCGGAGTCGTCGCCCATGAAAGGTATAACACAGCTTGTTGTTGTTGTTGTTTTCCTTGTGCAAATGGCTCGTACCCAAAGATGGGGATTGGCCGATTATAAGGTGAATTTGCCCTAAACTTTCAGCATTGCGTCATTCCTACAATTTTTTTGTAACTTAATTTTGATTTGAAATACCGGTATCAAGTTTGCAGAAAAAAAGAAGAAAAATAGTGAGACAGCAATTTAGCAAGAGAATCGTTTAGTCGCAGTGATGTATTCTTGAACGGCGAATAAAACATCCCTGTGGCTGAAACCCAGTGTAGAGGCCCCAAATGAAAGAAGATCAGGTTGTGATAGTTGCAAGCCCAGTCTTTGAAGAGGTGGTGTTAGTATGCTTTGCCTGAATAAATCGAAACGGCGACAATGTAATAAAAAATGACTGATCGTTTCCTCTTGATTACAGTAAATGCACATAGGGGAATTCAATATGCCTGATCTATGCAAGTAAAAATTGAGGGAGGTAACGCGGCAACGAAATTTTGTGATGACTACTTCCATCATCCTTGAATTAGTCAGTTCACTGCGCCAGGGAAATAACAAGTGTTTGTACTCTGGAGAAGGTGTCAGTGCAGGGTCAGATAAATTTTGGCTGATTTTAAGTGTGCGAAATCGCGCCACTGTAATGTATACTGTATGAGGGAAAATAGGAATAATTGGTGTCAAAAGGGATGCCTTCGCAAGAGAATCAGCTATTTCATTTAACAACAAACCTTTGTGCCCTGGTGTCCAGATTAAATGAATACTTTGGAGATGACAGGGGATCAACGATTTAAAAAGTTTCACTACAGGTGAGTGACCAGATGCGGACAGAGAAGAGCACACTGATAATGAATCAGTTATGACTGCTACGACTGGAATGGAAATATTTACCTTTCGCAGAGCTAACATTATTGCCATGAATTCAGCCAGAAAGACAGGAAGAAAGTCCGGTAAGCGAAGTGAAAATGACCAATCAAGTACGGGGCAATATATTCCAACGCCTGATTTTTCATGTGATTGAGATGCGTCCGTTGCTATAATGACATTTGTTGGCAGAGTACTCAAATGGTCCTGCAATAAACCATTTAAAATGCCTGTAGGTAATAGCTTAGCGTGAGTTGGGAAGATATCATGGTAAACAATTTCTGGTGAATTTTGTTGCTCAGTTAAAGGAATCAGATCACGAACGTGTACATTTAGGGGCTCAAGTAACGATTGAACAAATACTATTTGTGGTTTGGTAAATCTGGGCCAATGCACGGAGAAGAATAGGTCGGGATTGGAAATAAAAATAATTTGTTCAGGGTTAAACGGTGCTTCATATAGTCGTAAAAAGGTCTGCACAGTAAGAATATTAAAGCGACATAATAAGGTTGGTATTCGTGCTTCAAGGTATAACACTGCATTTGCAGTATACTTTGGAAGTCCTAAGCAGAGCCGTAAAGCCTCTCTTTCCAACAGAACGAGCGGCCGAAGTTTGTAGGCTGGCGCACCAGAAAAAAGAATGCAGCCAAACTCCAACACAGGTCGAACATACATTTTATATATAATCAAAAGTGCCTTTCTTCTCATACCTGATCTACAATTGCTCAACCTCCGCAATACGCCTATCGTACGTACTGCTTTTGTCGCGATGTAATCAATGTGAGGGCGCCAATTTAGATGTTCATTATACATAACTCCAAGATATTTCAATGATTGTACTTGTGGGATATATTGAAGCTTGTAATTAATAGATATGTGAACGGGATCTTTGATTGGAAAAACGAGAATAGCACATTTACCGGTATTCAGGTTCAACATCAATCCATCCAGCCAATGTTCTATTTTATTAAGATATGCTTGCAAGATAGTGTAGAGACAGTGGAAGTCATGTGCCATAGCAAAAAAAGCAATGTCATCGGCATAAACATAGGTTTTCACATCTGGATGAACGGGGATGGTACTAAGCAATATGTTGAATAAAACCGGGGAAAGTACTGACCCCTGAGGTACACCTCGGGTTTGCTTGTGCTTACAGGAAGAGAAACCGCCTTGATAACAATAGAATTCTCTTCTACTTAAAAATTCCGTCACCCATGCTACTATATAAGGTGGAAGTCCATGATTCCATAACTGATTAGTCAAGATAGAATACTCTACACTATCATATGCTTTACATATGTCTAACGTTACTAAAGCCGCAAAGTGCTTTTTGTGACGGGCAATATGAATACGACTTTCCAGATCTACATGTGCATGCCATATGGAATATCCAGATCTAAAGCCAATTTGGGAAGAACTCAACAGTTGTTTCTCGTTAATAAACCTAATTATACGACCATGAAGTACCCTTTCAATAAGTTTCACTACATTAGATGTTAAGGCTATCGGTCGTATGTTGTCTAAATTATAGCCTGCCCCCTGTTTCTTAAGCAATGGTATAATTTTCGCAATCTTCCATTCAGGAGGGATCCATGCTCCTTTAAGGGAATAATTGACGAGACTTAACAGATCATTCGGATATTCCCTGTGAAGTATTTTTAGCATTGTATTTGTTATTCCATCGGGGCCTGGTGCTGCATTTGGCAATCTTTCCATGGCCTGATTTAATTCGGAAGTCGATATTTCTGTGTAGTCATAGATGGTTGTTGTGAAAGCCGAATTAGGAAGATGCGTTGAGAACCTGTTTTCTAATTCTTTAGCCAACTGATTCAATGATTCCTGTAGTTCTTGTGAGGTGTAAACTACTGAGTCAACGTTTCCTGGTATAGGGGTATTCTTCCTACCACGAAGGAAGTTGAATAAAGCACGTTTGTTATTTGATTTAGACAGGTATTCGAAATGTTCTTGGTCATATTGCTCTTTCGCTCGCAATACAGTGCGTTTAAATGTTGCCGCAATGAACTGATAACACAGCTTGTCCAAAGGATAGTGATCTTCTTCTACTTCTTTTCTCCGTATTCCACGGTTCTTTCTCACTGAGTCAACCACGAGAGGCTGAAATGTATGAATAATAAAATGGTATTTCACGTGGAAATGTGGGTATTTGGTTGATTTTATTGCGTCAATCGCAAAAAAAGCAAGGTGTGGCGTGATTTCAATGCAAGACAGGGCCTTTAGAAAAACAAAGAGGTATGAACGCTATGATGATGATGATGACTATGTGGAACAGATGGAATAGAATAGCATAATTTAGGTCCTAAGCATGTAGAGGGCTGCTCGTTCATCGGGAGAGAACTAGCCTCTCCGCCACGTCGCGCGCCCCTTTGACTGCCCAAGTTCCAACTGCGCATAGAAGCATCGCAATTAAATGGCGGAACATACAGTCACCCTGTATAGCTGGGTACTGCCAGAGCATTTGTTCAAACGTGAAAAATCTGAACAGAGCGTGCAAGTGCTTTACGTCTGAATTTCTAGGCAAGAGTGGGGGAATATGATATGCCCTGATGACTATATGCTTGAATACTGCTCAATTTATTGTTCGGTGGTGGCTTCTTCGGCCTGTAAATAAAAAGGTTCCTTGTGAATGCATTGTACCTGGCCGGGGAATCCCTATCGTGATGATTTGTGGGGTTTAGCGTCCCAAAATCACCATATGATTATGAGAGACGCCATAGTGGAGGCCTCCGGAAATTTCGACCACCTGGTGTTCTTTAACGTGCACCCAGATCTGAGTACATAGGCCTACAACATTTCCACCTCCATCGGAAATGCAACCGCCACAGCCTGGATTTGATCCCACGACCTGCGCGTCAGCAGCCGAGTACCTTAGCCACAGACCACCGTGGCGGGGCAATCCCTATCGTCCTGTAAGCATACATAATAGTAATAAAATACACATATATACATATACGCATAGGTACGCATCACCTCTACTTGTCCTCATCATCACCCCTCGTCTCTCTTTCCTTCCTCTTTCCTTTATCCCCTGTCTAGAATAGCAGGCTAGAGCGAACTAGCTCAGGCCAACCTCTCTGCCTTCTAATACATTCTCACTCTCTCTGTCATACATATGTATTCAAAATCTGCGCTTTTTATAATTGGACAATGAACGAATTCCGTGGAAATGAGCAATTAGTTGGTGGTGAATGTGTCAGGGATGAACAATAAAGCTATATTGTCTGACAGGTTATTACATATAGTAATAGCTCATCAAAGTGTTCATTCGTTGTATGTTTTTTGATTTGGGGGTTTTAACGTCCCAAAACCACGATATTATTACGAGGGACGCCGTAGTGGAGAGCTCTGGAAATTTCGACTAGCTGTGGTTCTTTAACGCGCACCCAAATCTGAGCACACTGGCCTACAACATTTCCACCTCCATCGGAAATGGATAAGTTGAGTGTTAATGTACGACCATGCATGCGTGTAAAACTAAAGTTATTATGTAACATTCTGGATTTTCCGGATGGGACATCGAGATAAAGTGAACATGACCTGTCAGAGTGGGCATACTTGTGGAATAATGTTATTAGGGCTATGTCACGGTGCATTGCTAAGGACTATAGGACAATTTTGAAGTTAATTCATGTGACACGGCCGTGGTAACCATAGTTTCGTGATATGAACCATACTACCCTATTTTGGATGGATTCTGGGGCGTTGACCATGTTATTGTGATATGTTCTACACAAAGGTCAAAGCGCGCAAACGAGAATTGTGAACGCAGCTGAAGCATACGTCAAATGAGCCAGTCAATCTCCGTTGCATGGGGGGTATAGGCGATGACAAGAACAGAGGAAACGCACCGCTATTCTAGAAGCCAGAAGAAGCGCTTAGAACACCGGTTAAACAGAGGGTTTTGTGGGGGTGTTGTTGTGGCCCTCGAGTAGCTTTCAAGAAAATTAATGATAAGCATGCGCTATCCATGAATGCATCAGCAAACGGCCCGTGTACCCTTGTACGTGGTGTCCTTTCAACGCAAAGAGACTGGGAAAAAATTCTTGTTTCCCCGGAGCGTCCGTATTACCTGAAACCAGCATTTTGCTGAGTTACGCTTGATCGTGACTAAAAGAGTTAGCTATCAGCATCACGCAGTATCAGATTACAATATGTTATTATTGCACATAAGGCCATACCTGGCGATGAAGCTGTCTTTCTATTTATTAGGCGAAAGGAGTTTGAAAAGTTGGAACTGCGAATAAAGGAAGTTTGGCGATTATATAAACTCCAATCACATACAAAATGAACAATTGAAACGTTCTGTACTTGGTTTTTATTGGAAGCGTCTGTAAGACATAATTTAAAGAATAATGAACTTGGAAAGCAAGAAATACTGCAATATTATTGATAATAGTAATAATATAATAATAACAATAATTATTATTATTATTATTATTATTATTATTATTATTATTATTATTATTATTATTATTATTATTATTATTATTATTATTATTATTATTATTATTAGTATTATTATATTATTATTATTATTATTATTATTATTATTATTATTATTATATTATTATTATTATTATTATTATTATTATTATTATTATTATTATTATTATTATTATAGAGGTTTCATGTCCCAAAACAACCAAACTATTAGAGAAGCGTCGTACAGGAGAGCTCCCGATATTTCGACTATCTGGGGTTTATAACGTGCACCTCAATCTAAGCACACAAGCTTCAAACACTTTCGCTTCCATCGAAAGTGCGGTCACTGCTGTGAGAATTTCATTCCGTTACATTCGGATTAGCAGCCGAGTGTCTTAGCCACTACACCACAATGGCGGGCAGCAATTAACGTGGCACATGACATGTTCTTTTAATCAAATTATAACGAGCGGTTAGTGCAACATAATAACTAAAATCTAATACAGGTCACAAAAGAGAGTAGTGCACTTTAACACACAAAACCAAAAGTATGTGGCAATTTTGTACTACAGCGTCAACATTAGCAAATATGTAATATCTTTTAACCAAACTTCTGCCAAGAGTTTATGCAGCGCTATCAATTACCCAGGCCGGGTTAAGAAAAAATTGAGTGAGAGAATTCGGCACCGTAAATTAGTATTCATAAACCTGAACAGTTGTGGGATGTGCGACTGGCCTTCATGAAGTGCAAAGACTGTATTATGCTATGTTTTTTATCAATTGACCTTGTGTAATGAACAAATAATTAACACTTCTTACGGGCCACGTCACAGTTAACCTCCCTGTCTTTCTTTTATAATTTTATTCATCTATTTGTGTAATAGTCTTTGAGCGTCATGCATTTCGCTTGGAAAGATGAAATGTGGAAGTTCCATCAAGCATGTCATTGCAATTCAAGGTGATCCCTATGAAGGTGTAGTTGATGACGGTGATGATCCTATCTTATTGCTGGCACTCGCCCAAAACGAGGGTTGACCAAGAACCGGGTGGCAGGTGGTTTAAGTTAGTTGGTTATGTATCTAAGCACATGCAATAAAACTTGCCAATCATATAACGAGTATCCTCATCATCCCCATCCTCAATAAATGAAACAGTAAAGCATTGAAAATGCGTGGTAAAATATCGTTGTTGTAGAAGCCAACTGGAAAATAATAAAAATGATTGTAGGATATAATTGATGTGAAATGCCTATCATAAATACTTAGACCCTATGTCTCTCAGTGTGGCTTCAGAACACATTCTGCCACTCAAGAATAAAAAAAATCTTAGGTGCATGTTTGCGGATCTGCAACTACACATTTATCAGGTACTTCAACAAATTTTAACGCAGTGCATGACTACGCCGACAAGAAAAGGGACATATTGTGAGGTTTAAGTATATTCACCAACTGGTCCAGCTTTCAGTCCTTATACAGTATCTATCGGGTATTATGCTGCTCTTTTGCGTGCTGTTCTTATCAAATTACATGTCTTATTTATTTTTCGAGAATGGTACTGCAAAGTGTCTGTGTGATGTCAACATATATAGAGAATGGTCTACCCTTTCTCTAGGAAAAACAAAGTGCGACCAAATTATGTAAAACCTGAGCATAGTATTCTTTCATGTGGTCTCATAGATTCCCAAGAAATCATTGAGCCATTTATTTTAAGCTACGAAGAGTCAAGTTTTTGAGTTTATCAAAACTTCCCCTCATTTTCTTGAAAGCATGATTGTATTCACTTTCTTTGTAAAATGAAGTGCTCTTGTTTAGTCCAGAGGATTTTACATACCCGAAAATGAATATCTCTCTGAACTTGTGATTCTTAAGCATGACATCCAATAAGGTATAACTGCATTCTATTAGGAAATTCAGTACTGCCGTTCCTGTGTTTTCCTATTGCTCGCATATTTACTCAAAAGTTTTAAAAACGTGCCAATCAGCTCATTTAACCATTTTGGTTCCTTCGTCAATTCCGATTCAGGCCACAATATAGTATATATGTCAGTTATGAACTCTTTATATTATATACAGAATCCATGACATAGTTCGTGATTTAACATCTTCTCGGTTACAGACGTCCCGACATTTGCTGGTGGCCCTCTAATTTGAGACTGCCACCTACTGACCACGATCGTTGGCATTCTCCGGCATCACAGTAAGCTGAGCACAGAATGTTAAGGAAGTACTCGACACGTCAATGAACCGCCCTAATGTGTTATCGCGATAGCGTTAGAGAGCTCGTGTCGCCGAAATTCTACCGTTGGCGTCGGAACAGTTGGTTGGGAGCTAAAAATCGTCCATGATCGAAAAATTGAGAAAGAAGCAAATAAAATAAAGACGAACATTTTCGGCTCCATTATTAATCAAACCAGGGGCGTCCGCGTGGCAAGCAGGTGTCCTACCAAAAAGCCACGATGTTACTTGCAGCTGCTTCGGGAAAAAACACTACATAAATACCATGTAGTGGAAGGAGCCTTCCTGACGCATTTTGTTCGTCAGGTGTCATGACGAAAACGAGCCCATTCGGCGATTTCTAGGCACATTTGGGAGGCCACAAAACTACGTCAAAAAGGCCGGGATAGTGCAGCCATCACCGCTAAAAACACACAGGAATTTTCAAACAGCTCTAAAATATGGACAACTATGTCCATCTAGAGGAAAACGTATCATGCCTTTCCAGGGGCCTTGATCAAGCAAACAGCTAACTATAATGTGCTGCCATCTGAGAGGCATTGTGAGACTTTTTATGGCCTCCTAGATGGAAAGCGCATGGCGTGTATCTTGCAGGCCATGCGACTCTTGCTTTAGATCAAAAACCTGCACTTACCATTCGCGCACGCGTGCTGTTAGAATCTCTCTCTCTCTCTCTCTCTCTGTGTGTGTGTGTGTGTGTGTGTGTGTGTGTGTGTGTGCGTGTGTGTGTACGTGTGTGTGTGTGTGTGTGTGCGTGTGTGCGTGTGTGCACGTGCGTGCGTGCGTGTGTGTGTGTGTGTGCGTGTGTGTGTGTGCGTGTGTGTATGTGTGTGTGTGTGTGTGTGTGTGTGTGTGTGTGCGTGCGTGTGTGTGTGTGTGTGTGTGTGTGTGTGTGTGTGTGTGTGTCATGCACACACCCACGGTCATGCTGCTCTTGCGGTGGTTTCATTCATATGACCTATTGCAAAACTGGTATGCTATGACATGACTGCATGTTGAACATAAGTGACAGACCCTCATGTGGAAATCATGACATGCGCGTCATGTAAGAACATGACACTTGGCCATTCGTGCAGATTAAAGCAATCTTTGTACCATTGATCTTAAGATGCATTCCTCGTGTACGCACTTCATCGCTTCGGCAACATGTTTATTTCCAAATTTACGCATTTTGGCGTTACAGAATGCACGTCGATGTGCTGGCCCCAAACTAAATGTCATGCGATGCTCGCTTACACTTAAATTGCCAGTTTCAGCCCTCCAAAATAACTGAAATGTTGCAGTTCGCTTTGATGAGCTTCCTACTTCTTTTGAAGCAAGGTTGGATTGACGAAACGAGCTTGCCAGGTCGTTGATTTTCCGAAAACCGCGCCTCAGCGCTGACGAAAAAGAAGGGTCTATGAAAGTTCGTTGGCGGACGGCTCTCTTTGCACTGAAAACTTATGGTCGGCGTGGCGATAAGGGCGCTGCTGGTGGCGTTTTTCGCAGCGCCGCGTGGGCAGAGTCTGACGTCTAAGAGCCAATCCAAATAAGTTCCATGCAGCGTATCACTAGCGCATGCCGTCACTGTCGGAGTTCTCCTATATGCCGTGCCCGTCCCTTTTCCGCTGGATGTATTATGTATGTACCAATTGCGTGCACATACTACTCCAGGAGTGCGGCGAGTATCCGTTTGGGTCACCACGACGAGGTCAAGCTGCTGTCGTTTCTGTGAGCGACGCGTCTCATATAGACCTACTTTCGGTCCAGCCCAAGGAAAAAGAAGTGGCAGTGAGCGTCAGCGTATTGCGGCTAAATTGTCGCTTATGAAAATTGTGCAGTGCTCTTAGTACAGCCTTATGCCACACAACCTTTCGAGCACATATGCTTAGATTCATATCTACACCTGTCATACTGGCGCGTTCATCAGCAACAGTTCATGGTTTCCGTACTATGCGGGAATTATCTGCAACGGCATCACACGTAGTCACTGGCACCCATAGTGGAATCGCTTAAAAGCCTATTTTTGCACATTCCGAAGGGAAGGGAGGCCATTGTGGCGTCGGCCACACCACTAGTTCAGGTTCACAGTTAACCTCAATGCGACAAATCGTGTCATGGTATGCGCTAACCGCTGCTCCTGGGACGACCCACTACGATAGCAGCGGAAATACCACCTTTAACAATCGTGTTGCCGTATTGCCTTGTGTATACGGCTAATCTTTTAGTGATTCTGATGATACGCTCCTTTAACAAGATGTTGGGCAGTTTGGTGTTAATTTTAACATTCTGATAAATCATCCGTATTACTGAGAATCAAGAAAATTCAGTTCCAACATAGTTGTTGGGCGACACCCCAGGCAATTCCGTGCGTTTTACTTTCTTCCGTGGTCTTCGCCACCGCCGGAGCCTATAAGAATGCGCTCCTCCCGAGGTAGCCGGGCTAACGAGGCAGAACTTGTTGATTTTGCTGGGGAGGGCAACGTTTCGGACAGGCGGAAACATGTCATGTGCCCACCATCTCGGAAGCCATGGTGCTCTCAACCGTGCGGCAGCAGCCGAGACTGCTGAATGGGGATCCACTGTTTCAGGCGGGAACTCCGTCAAGAAATAGCCTCGTGATGGTCAACGAACGCCTGCAAGGAATGTTTCCGAGTGTAGTTATGCAATTGCTTTAGTTGCGGCCCAGTCGACAGCGCCAGAAAATCTCCCGGAAGGCTGACGACTGCACCGATACTACCGACCGCTTTGCTGGTAATAGACTGACCTATGTTTCAGAAGGACCAGAGAGACCGCATAACCGATACGTCTTCGGTTTATTGTTGACAGAACAAAAAAAATGTGCAGAGCGTGACCCTGGCTGCTTCTTCTTCCTCGCCTCCGAGCTCCATCTTCAATCTGTTTTCTACAACTTCCCGCCGGCCAGATTCAACCGAAGCAACCTTCGAGCGAATACAACAGTTGAATCGGCCTCTTGACTAATTTTCCTTCAGGTGTACGAAGCAAGCATGTTCTCACTAGTCCATCCTTGCCTGGAAAAATCTTTTCGATCTTGCAGAGTTTCCACCGAGTTCTTTTTCGCGCTTCTCCAAGCAGAAGTACATCTCCTTCTTGTACATTTGCGTGACGCTCTGTTTTTCTGCTGGCACACTTAAGCTCCCTCAGGTACTCCTTTTTCCATCTGGTCCACCATGTTATCATAGCTTGTTTTCTTGCACTCCAGTAATTCAGCAAACTGTATTCTCCGAGTCTGTTTTCTTCCTGCTTGTTCATTGCTTGCCTGCCTCCTATAACGTCCGCCGGTGTGATGGGTTGTGGCTCGTTAGGATCGTCATACACATAAGTGAGAGGCCGGTTGTTAAGTACTCCTTCTGCTTCAACAACCACAGTCCGTAGTTCTTCTTCATCCAAAAGTCGAGCACCTATAGTTTTTGCCATGGATGTCTTAAAGCTTCTGATAAGTCTTTCATAAAATCCTCCCCACCATGGAGCTAACTCTACAATAAACTTCCATTTTATTTTCAGGTTACTGGTATACTGTTGAACCCTTTCATCTTCCATCTTTAATATCTTGTTCATCTCTTTCTCAGATTTTTTTAATGCTCTTGCATTATCACTGTAAATAGTTGTACACAATCCTCTTCTAGCTACGAATCTTCGGAATGCTTGTATAAACGCTTCTGATGACATCCTCTTGACCAACTCCAGTTGTATGGCTCTTGTTACTGCACACGTAAATATCACAATGTAAAACTTTGTAACTTTTCCGCCTTTCTCCTCTCGAGCATTTAGCGGTCCAGCAAAGTCTATACCAACAGTGTCGAATGGCCTCGTCTGTGTAATCCTGTCAGCTGGTAGAGGTGGAAATTCTTGTGCCATTGGTCTAGAATTGAATCTCCTACATGTGATGCATTTCTTTATCACATATTTCACCATCTGTCGGGCACGCAGAATCCAAAACCTCATTCTTAGATGTGTCAATGTTGCCGCAACGCCACCGTGCATTGTTATTTGATGCGCGTTTAGAACTAGGAGTTCTGAAAAGTGACTTTCTCTTGGTAAAATAATAGGATGCTTCTCATCAAAGCTCAAATCACTCCACTGAAGCCTCCCTTTTACTCTCAGGACACCTTGATCATCTTCGAAGATGTTCGTGCCGTACAGATTCATGTTGTCATATGTTCGTGTCACTGCATTTTGTAGCGTTTTCTGCTCCTGCTTTATCAGCACAAACTCTGCCTTGTCCAATTCTTCTCCTGTCAGCGAACCTGTTTTCCTTTCTTTTCGTCGGTTTCCTATATAACGCATCACCCACGCGGTAACTCGTAACGCTTTCTTGTATGATCCAAATCTGCTCACATCAATTATCTTTTCTTCACTCGTGGTGGTAGTTAAGCATGCCACTGTCTTTTCTTCGTCTTTGTTGTCATCACTGTCCGATTCATGCGTGATGTCATAATCAGGGCTTTGTTTTTCATTCTTGATCCACGTGGGGCCTTTCCACCATAATTCACTGTCCAGCAAACGTTTCATCTTCATCCCCCTTGTCATAAAATCCGCAGGATTTTCATCACTTTTAACATAACCCCATTGACTCTCATTGGACTTGCTCTTAATTTCAGCTGCGCGGTTGCGAAAAAACAGATCTTTCGTCTTGTTTGACTTTATCCAGCATAACACAATTTGAGAGTCAGTCCAGAATTTCACATTCCTCAGTTTCCTGATGAAATTCTCGGTTATATGACTGGCCAATCTGACTGCTATTGTGGCCGCCAACAACTCCAATCTTGCTAGTGTGATCTTTTTGATTGGAGCGACTCTACCCTTTGCAATGATTAAATTTGCTTCATTGCTTCCATCGGAGTATTCTGTTACAATGTATGCTACTGCTCCATATGCCATTGGACTCGCATCGGAGAACACGTGCAGAGTCGATGCTTTCACTTCAGCTTGTCTGTTGTCATAGCATCTGTTAACGGTGAAGTCATCTAAGTGCTGAAGCTCCTCCGACCAGTCCTTCCAAGTTGATCTATGCTGGCTTGGTAACGGGTCATCCCATTTCAGTTTATCCATCCAAATTTTTTGCAGCAATATTTTTGCTCTGACTGAAAATGGTGTCAAAAAACCTAAAGGGTCATATAGCTTTGCCGTGTCCTGCAAAACCTGTCTTTTTGAGAGTTGTCTCGTGTCCTTGTCATTTCGCCATGTAGTGTCGGGAAAGCTCAACACGTCGTCTACGAAATTCCATTTCAGTCCCAAAATCTTGATTTGTCCCTCTTTTTTTATCCCTCGATCCAGATCCTCTCCTTCTTCATCAAAGTGTTTTCTTAGCTCGGCGTCATTTGAAATTCATTTTCTTAAATTCATTCCCGCATAGCGAAAAATATCTCGTGCTTTTTTGTATATCTTTGTCGATGTCGAGTATTCGTCGGCTCCTAGTAAAACGTCATCGACGTAGATTCCTTTCCGGAGTTGCGCCACAACTGCAGGATATTTTTCTTCGAATTTATCCAAATGTCGATTAATCGTGGCCGCTAGAAGGAAGCTACTTGGTGTAGTTCCGAAAGTAACCCTCGTCATCCTCCACGTTTTTATCTTCGGGGTTGGCGTATCTTCGCTGGGTATTCTTTCCCACCATATGAATCGCAGTGCGTCTCGGTCATTTTCATGTATCTTGATCTGCAAGAATGCTTTTTCCACGTCGGCTGACATAGCGATCTTGTGATGTCGAAAGTTCATCAGCATGCTTGTGATGTCGGGGTTTAGGTTTGGCCCCTTTTCCAAGTTGTCATTTAAGGATTCACCTGGATTCTGGCTTGACGATGCGTCAAAGACGATCCGTATTTTTGTCGTTGTTCGGTCCTTCTTGATTACTGCTTGATGCGGCATGTAGTATACAAATATGTTCTGTATATCGGATCCAGCATCTTCTTCGACGTTTTCTGCTATTTCTTGCTCAAAGTACTCTCGAATAGCTTTGTCATAGGCTAGGAGTTCATCTTTATCCTTGCATAATTTTTTGGTCACCTGGATAAGCCTCTTCTCTGCAATGGTGGTGTTGTCGTCCAATGTCACGTTTTCCTTCCATGGTAGCCGCACTTGGTATCTTCCTGCCTTGAACTCCAGTGTTTGTCGGACGTAGTCTAGCACATGTTCATCGTTCATCTTTGTTGCTGGGTTCTCCTTGATGCCCATGTTTTCCAAGTCCCAGAATCTCTGCAGTTGGTCCGCAGTCGTGTCCGACTTGGCACTGACCTTGAGTACCATAACCGTCGATGATTTCAGCGGCACACAATGAAGTCCTACAGGACCTTGGACCGTCCATCCCAATATTGTTTCTATTGCCATTACTTTTGGATGAATCTCGCAAATGCGACCAGTGACGACAGTCCAGTAATAATCTGCTCCAATTAATATAGAAGTTTCCATATTTTTTCTTTCTTTGTCCTTCTTCTGGTTGTCATCGGCCAAATGAATTCCCATCAATCTTGCTTTTTCGTGTATTGTCAATGGTGGCGATGGTAGCACGTCACAGGATATAACTTCTATCTCCAGTGCCTCAATCGTGACTGGCTCCGAGATGGGATCCTTCCTCACGCTGACCTCGACGACTTTCATGTCTAGTTCCATCTCTCCTCCTCCAAATGATCCTACAGTAATCCTTTCGGATCTTTTTACTTTGCACGCTAGTTTTCTTGACAAGCTTTTGAGAATGAATGTCCTCTGACTCCCGTTGTCCAGCAGCATCCGTGCGTAGCACCCGCTGCCTTTTCCCTCCGTCCGCGAAAAGGCTGTCTGCAGTAGTATGCACTTCTGTTCATCAGACTGCTGTGCGTGCATGTTGCAGGACTTGCTGGTGTCTAACCGGTCAGGTTGCGCGCTTTTAAGCACTTGCTCAACATCCCCGCTTTGCTGCTGTGCTGACTTTCCTGCAGGCGTACGTGGTCGACACATGGATGTCGCGTGCCTTCCCTTGCATGTTTTGCAGCTTACGTTAGCACGGCATATCTTCGCCGTGTGGTGAGGTCTGGTGTATCTGAAGCACCTTCGTTCCCGTTGTAAGGCTTCTTTCTTCTGTTGCATAGTAATGCTTCTTCTGCAATCTTCCGTGTAGTGTCCAGTCATCTCACAGAAGATGCATTTCTTAATCGATATGCTTTGAAGCGTAGATGTTCTAGTCCGCCTCATACTGTGCGGTGACTGGGTCACGTCGTATTTCTCCTCTCGAGTTTCTTCTCTGCTGCGTATATATATGTTTAAAAACTCCATAATTTCTTTCAAACTGCTCGTGCTGTTTCTTGACGCTGAGTTCGATTCCGTAGTTGCTGGTCTGTTGTCACCTTTCTTTAACTCCTTCATCTTCATCTCAATCCTCATATCCACCGGTAGCGCAGATTTTACAACAGGAGCTATCACTGTGGCGTAACTATCCATTTCCACTCCTAACGACTGCAGTGCTCGTGTGTTCACTTGCAACTTTTGGAAGAGTTTCTTCAACCCATCTACATCTTTAGGACTCTTCACTGCTTCCAAATTTGCAAGCTCTTTTATGTAGTTCTCTTTTAAATTATCTTCTCGTCCGAAGGTTTCTTTCAAAAGAGCGACTGCATGCTCGTAATTCTGATCAGAAAACTGTAAGCCTTCTATGAGGGAAGCAGCCTCCCCGCTCAGAGACGCCAGAAGATAATTAAATTTTTGATTCTTCGGCATACTCACTCTGTTATGCACCGATGTCTCGAACTGATGCCAAAACCTTGGCCATGCTGTTTTTTTCCCATCAAACTTGATCATTTCAAGGCGTGGCAACTTAACAAGCTCTTGCGTCTCCGAGATTTGGTCAGTACCTTGCACTGAACTCGCCTGTTCTGTGACTATTCTCGTAGTCAGTTGCGTCGCTTGTTCTAACTCGCGTAATCGCTCCTCAATTTTTGTCGTTGTAGCGACGATCTTCATCTCATAATGCAAAACTCTTTCAAATTCTGCCTCCGCGCTGTCTTCTTCAATGAACGGTTCTATCTGTTCGTTAACTTGTCTTAGCGTCTGTGACACGCTCTTCATCTGGTTTAGAAGCGTCATAAGTTGCGCTCGATCGGCGTCTTCTTCTATCTTCTTATCGATTTCGCTCGTAAGCGTCGTCACATTTGCTCGAAGCGTCTTCCGCTTCTTCGATAGGACCTCTTTATTCATTCCTAAAACGTGTTGAAAGAGCTCTTGCCTTTTTATGTGCGTCGCCAACAGTCGTCGGTCGTGGTCCTTCTCTCGACGGTTCGTCCTTGAGCCAGACGCCACTGCTTCGTTCTTCAACCCGTTGTTGCGAATGGGGTTGAAGTCTCTGCGTCTGTCTTCAGATCAATCCTGGTCACGGCACCATGTTTCAGAAGGACCAGAGAGACCGCATAACCGATACGTCTTCGGTTTATTGTTGACAGAACAAAAAAAATGTGCAGAGCGTGACCCTGGCTGCTTCTTCTTCCTCGCCTCCGAGCTCCATCTTCAATCTGTTTTCTACAACCTACATGTCTGTGGTCTAGCTTGTTATCTACACTTTCCTGCCATATGATATCCGCTACTCCAACTGAGCGCTCGCCACCTAGCGGCCCCGCCTGGAAAGGGCGCTAACAGGGCCGACCTTGAAAGGAGATAATTTAGCGTGTTGCACGCGTTGAGAAGCTGCCGCATAGTTTCTTCATTTTCTCTATTCCACACGCACGAGACCTGATTGATTGATTGATTGATTTGTGGGGTTTAACGTCCCAAAACCACTATTTGATTACGAGAGACGCCGTAGTGGAGGGCTCCGGAAATTTTGACCACCTGGGGTTCTTCAAGCACGCACGAGACCTAAAGAGACGAAAGCGATGCCCAAAGACCATTTAAGTGTGCCACATTGCGTGGCATCGTGGTGGGAAAAAAATGCCAATGTTTCGTTATATCACTACCCGAAGGATGTAGACGGTGCGCGACGGGGAAAGGCACCAATCAGAAACTTGGGCTTTGTAAAGGTGACGGCCACTACAGTAGTTTGTTCGAATCAATTCGCTCACGATGAGTCAACGCCCTTCCTTGAATGCAGCATTATTTAGCGTGTGTGCATTCTTATCGACATTCGGGCTTCTCGAAACACAGAGTGTAGTTTCGTCTATATAAGCAAGCGCTTTGGAAAATTCGTAGCGTTACGTGTGTCATCATTTTTCGCATATATGCTTGTTTTCTCCGCAACTCGCAGTGCTACGCATTCTCCAATTAAGCTGCTGTAATCCATTCACCCCAAACATTTGTTTTTATTTCGAATGTGTTTATATATACACGCAAAAAAACGCGCGCGCGAGGGTTACGCGTGCCTATAGCGTGCGTGTATATGTGTGTTTATGTGTCTCTCATGTCCATGGAGTCTCATGTCCGTGCATTCGTAATGTGCATGCATATACCTCATATATCTGTCTTCAATATGAGCTGCTGCCAATTCAAACAAGCGAGTGTTTGGAAGCACACGACCTTAATCTTTAGAAACTTAACATGGATCGCGAATGAAAAGAAAGCAGCACTCCTATTAGAACCAAAACTACGATTTGCCGTATCTCAAGTAAACTGGTCAGGCATAGCTCTATTGTGTAATCAATTGAACAGGATGTGCATTTAGATTTAGACAGAACAACCAAACTCAATGGGATACATGTCATCGACAGCACGTGTCGTAGCGTAGTTACATTGAAAACTGCCAAGGCCTGCCTGTAGCAGTGTAGCGACGCAGCGGAAAAGTGCTACCACCTTTCAGATAGGGCTGCTACACATGACCAGTTGCCTTCTCTAACCTCGGGCTCGCTAAACAGGGCCTTCAGCTTGAAATAAATCTGATGCAGTTCACCGAAGAGACTCGATGTTTGCACGCACAGAGCAACTATTTCCGCTGTTTTGCCACTGAAATACTTTTTGCCGATTAGAATGAGGTGGTCCGCGGCTAGCACCATTTCGCCTTCGCCGAAGCAACGAGATTCGACGTCATCTTAAAGAAACATCAGCAAGCGAAAAAGTCGCGTTGACCCTGTTAGGCGCAGCCATCCTTGTTTTTTCGACTAGTGTTGCCAGCACACGGAGCATTTTCTGGAGTCGCAAATTGATTTGTTCAGGTATGTGTATTTCAGTAAGCGTGCCTTTCTCCAGAACAATATCACAAAGTAGTTTGTTAATACTAAACAGAGCCGTCATTTGAGCATCAGAATATAACAAACAGTTATCGCTGATTACATAATACCGCACACTCTAAGCCGCGAAGAAGCGAAAAGGGAGTGAAATGGGAGCACGTGCTGCATTTCGTCCCTGACACCAACAGTTAGTCCATGAAGGGATTAACTGCAAGATAAGAGTGCCGTGTACAAACAAAAGAAGAAACTGTTAGACCACGCCGAGCAACGTTTAGTACCATGGAACATGACGGCGCAGTGGCGGCCTCGAAGGAATGGTCACCGTGCGCGTAAGCAAATAGTTCCCTAAACAAATGTGCTGTTATCAGTTTGAGGTTAGTGTAAATTGTCGTGAAAACTACAGCAGCTACGTCAGGAGCAAAGTAGTGTTGTTTATATAGCATAAATATAAACAAACGTGTAAACCCTTGTCCTCAAAATAAAAAAAGTGCTCGTGCTCAAGCTCTATCAATGGACGGCGTGGTGTTCCCGGCAAGCTAACCCTCGTTCGTGTAGCGGTGTGTTATGGATATGTTTATTGTTACGTGGTTAAGATTGCTGTTTCTTGGCGTACACTGAATGACCACTGTGCTGTAGGAAACGTGATCCGCTACTGGAATAAACTACTACGCTATCAAAATGCTATGCGCCGACTGGAATATCGCCTGAAAGGTGAGTGTAAATAAGACTGCCATCACTCCACGAGATTTACCTCTGTGCTGTTGATATGCAACGAGCAGCGTTTCTTTAACACTCACATTCTTCGCGAAACAAAGCCCACATGGTTAAGAAGCTCGTGCTACACACCGTTGCGAGGGCGGTCCCGTCAGCTATAGAATTACAAATGTGACAGCTGGACCATCGAAACGTAGTAGCCGTTAGCTGCAGCAAGTACAGCTGTTCAAAAATTGTTTTGCTTTCAGTGCAGCACAAATAAATATTGTTCATCGCAGATATCCGCACTTTTAAAAAAAATTCAGCTAAACTCCACACAATGTCATCTTTTACAAGGTAAACAACTAATTTAGGAAGGCCAGCTGCTAACATTGCATGTCTAGCTGGGCTTGGCACCGCTAACACAGGCAGTCGGTGACCACATTGGCAATTTCGCTTGTTTGTATCGATGCAAAGTATGTTTTAGTTTCACATATCTAAAATGAAGTGCTAGCTTTATTGATAAATAAGTGGGCCCACAAGCGTACTGCAGTGAAAGCTTGAAGCGTTAAACTCGAGAACGCGCTTCTTGAATTTCATAACACGTTTTGAATTGTTCTATTGGATTATGGCGAGTTCTGTGAAAAAGCAATTTTTCTCTAATTTATGCAATTCGATGTACCTACAAGTGCACGAACAGTTCTGTCTGAAATAATGAATGCTTCTGCAAATACTCTTTCAGGAAATCGATGACTGAAATCGCTGCGCCTTCCGAGGAAAGTCAAAAATTGTGGGACCCCTAATCTTCGCCTTCAAAAGTTGAACGCGATAGTGAAATCTGGCCCCTAGTGCACCCTTCAACCGCTAAATGCATACTTATTATTATGTTTTGTTACATACACACGCAAGCACACAGACACGCACACAGTAGATTGGACCAGCGCACGCTATTATTGCTGAATGGGCTCGTTGTCGTCGTGACACCTGTCGAACAAAATGTGTTAAAGGGGCCCTGAAACACTTTTTCAAGTAACGACGTAATGAATTCACTTGAAGAGCTTGTTGCTTCACGAAGTCAACGCCGCCAAATTTTTAAGCATCCGTCCAGTGCAAGTGGAGTTACAAAGGTTTGTCGCATGCTGCAATTGCATTATCTGTTCTCTCATCCCGACGAAAGCGCTGGAAGCTAAGCAGGGAGGGGTGGCAGGGCAAAAAAGCTACCGCGCCTCGTGACCTTGAGCACTTTTTTTTCTTCGAATGAGCGGCTTTCTCAGTGTGATCGTGCGCGCACGCGTGGACAAGTAGCGTCCTCCCGCGACTATTTCGGTAGCTTGATTTTTCTGTCACAGACGCACAGACAATTTTTTGCTCACAACCTACGGGGCCGACGCTGGCGGCGGGTTTTCTGTGACACGAGCTCTTTAATGCTCTCGCGTTAATATCTTGCAGCTACGAACACGCTCTCAAAAGTTGTCGATGGGGTGGTTGCACTTCTTTAAGTCGGCTGGACAGCACCCATTCCACTGAAGCTTTGTTTCTTTTATTGTCTTTCCTACGGTGCAGGGAAGCTATCACATATTTTGTACTTATGGCAGTTGCTGAATTGATGAGTTTGCACGATGGTGCAAAATTGACACGAGTCTATGAATAAACTTGACTCTTTGTTTAACCATTTTCTTTTTTTTTCATGAAGCAGACATTTTCGCTGAACGAGATTACCAACCGTGCTCTGTACTCCAAGAAGCGAGCAAGCTTAACACGGTGAAGGCAACATATACGGGAGCATTTATTTATTAACGACAAACAAGTGAAAGAAGATGCCTCTGGTTTGAAAACACTGCCCAACTTACTCGACCGTCGTTGACGCGATGACTGGTCCTATCGTAACCTATGAAACGCAGTGCGCTGAGGGGTGAGTTTGAATTTTTCGTACTGTGAGCTCATTCGAAAGGGGGTGTCGCCAGAGCTTGGAAAGTTCCCGAGTTTCAAGAAACTCACGCGAAACAGGCGAAACTCGGCCGTTCATATCACCTCTAGGCAAGAGCAGTTCCTGCAGGTAGGTAATAACAACTGCCTACGTGGCCACGCAAAACTGTGACGTGAACACCGTGCACTAGTGCGTGCGCCAGCGGGTGCCACGCGGACATCTAGCAAGCACACGCAAAGCCGCAGGAACGAAGGAACAAATCGCAGGTAGTGCAAGCGCAAGGCGTGATGCAACGCGGGCCAAGCAAACCGCCAACATAAACTCGTGACGTAGGTTTGTTTAAACTCCCGCCTCGTTGGTATCCGTGTCGCGAAGGGATCCGTGTATCGCTCAGTCACGCGGCGTGATCTTTAAAAGTGATCCTAAATGCTATATGTTAGATTCGCTCATGATATTTATTAGATCTTGTATAGGTTTCAACGTAAATATA
Organism: Rhipicephalus annulatus; assembly: GCA_013436015.1. NCBI lineage: Eukaryota > Metazoa > Arthropoda > Arachnida > Ixodida > Ixodidae > Rhipicephalus > Rhipicephalus annulatus. The sequence continues at coordinate 314,336 of WOVY01011403.1, forward strand.
GCTCACTTTTTATCTCGCCCTCGAAATTTTCTCTCAGTGCTATTCCAATGTATAGAGTGAACGCTAGGTGGTGTCACATTTTGTCGAATCATTTGGTGGCAATTTTCCCAAACTATCGGCACGGGATTATGGTAAGCCAGGCACTAAACAGACGAATTTGATTCTGCTCAAGCGCTTATGTTTTGTTATGTCCCAGGCATAGTCCTCGTTCGGGAGCTCTTCCCATGAAAACGAGTGCAGTTCAAGCGAACTCTCCCTATTCTCAGCGCCACGTTTCATGCAGACGGCGGTCAGCCACCATGCAGTTCCGGGGAAAGCGTCGCCTTCTCCGCCGAGCCATCATGCTGTTCCGGGCAAAGCTGCGTCTCCACCGGTAAGCACCGGGAACTGGTCTCAGAGAAAGGACCGAAAATGTTACCTAATGCCATGCCGGCTCCATGTTTGGTGATTTTTGTCCCAGCCGACTTCGTCGTGCTGGCTGGCTTTGTACAAACTATAACTTGCTACAGTAAACGTTCCTACCTGTTGCTGTTTTCACAACAATTGCCTCCCTATTCCGCCTCTGGGCAAAGTCTTCAGTGACGTCCGTTCGACTCCTCGCAGCTCTCGGCCGCTACCATCGCGACACAGCGAATTCGTAACAGTGGTGGCAGCGGTGGGTTGCCATCCAAACTACATTCTTAACAGTGGTTGGCAGCTTCGGGATACGCTGCCCTACGTTTGGCAAGTGTGATCGGATCTCTGAGTACGAGGACGACCACCGTGATAGCGTTTGGCTACGCTGGGATAATGCACCCTACGTTATGCACACCGAATCAGACCCCTGGAAGCTCGAGTATGACCGACCTGATATAAGCTTTTTGTTACGCTGGAACACGCTACCCCTGTCCTCAGCGTTTCACTGCTGTGGAACCCCTTACCCCAATCTCAACGTCTTAGAGTTGGAGCGGATTCTTGCAGGCCCAGGACACCTACGACACTGTTCGAAGGCAGTCATGAGTTGGACCATCGTCGGCTACTTTGTTTGGGTGAGTGCCCAACGTTTACTGTTCATGTCGCCAGACCTCTCTAGCACAGGCCGATCGATGTTAGTGGAATGTTTTTGGGGTTTTTTGTTATAATTTATTATTCACGTACTTTAAACCACGAGATTAGTTTTAGAGTACGGTGAATATCAGTAGTAGAGTATCACGATAGACGAGATCGGGATGGAACATTACCTAGTGCAGGACCTCCTTGAAATTTGTGGAGCCATAGAAATTTCCGCAGGGTCCGCTAAAACAAAAGAAGCGATTCTCGAGGTGATGCGGGAAGAGAATGGGATGGTAGAGGAAGCAGACGAGTTTTGGGAGCTCATTTCTGATTAAAATCAGAAGGCCGAAGAGTGAGAGGCTAGAAGTCGCGAACAGCGGGAGGCCGGGGAGAGTAAAAAAAAACAGAATGAAAGAGCTTGGTCGTAAAATTGAAATGATTCAGTGGCAGCGAGCACAATACCGACTCGAACTCTTCAAAATGGACGAGAACATCGTGTATTTTCTCATTATAGTTGAAAAGGTCTGCGAAGATGATGGTGTTAGGCGAGACATTTGGTCGGAGAAGCTTGCCACGTTGCTTTCGTGCAAAAAGCAATTTGGAGCGCTTATCCGCTGAGGAAGATTACTTTGATAGAGTTAAACACGCTTTGTTCGGTCACTTTGCTGCCATGAGTCCTGCCGACTGCGAAAGTCGAGAATAAGTACCGCACTGAATCGCGCAGCAAAGCGCTGGAAATTGAGGCCCATCACAAAGCGCAGGACGCCGACGTGCGTCAGAGAGAGCGAGGTGTGGCGCGGCGTAATGCGATGGAAGTGGAAGCGCGTGAAAGTGAGGCTCACCGAAGACCGCTAGAGGTAGAAGCGCGGAGAAGCCTGTAAAAATAAGGCATGCCGAAAAGCTATGGAGGCTGAGGCTCGTCGCGAAGCACAAGCCGCTGAAGTGTGCCAGAGAGAGCGGGACGCCGAGGAGGGTCGCAAGGCGCCTGAGGTCCGTCACAAGGTGCAAAAGACCGAAGTGCGTCGCACAGAGCCGGACGCCGAGGCGCATCAGGAGAAGTTAGAGGCGGAGGCCCATAGGAAATCCCAGGACGCAAAGGCGCATCGTAAAGCACTAGAGACGGAGCCGATTCACAGAGCGCGGGATCAGGATGAATCGCGTCGAAAAGAGCTTGAAGACGAGGTGCTTGATCAGGATGTGCGTCACGAAGCAGTAGAGAATAAAGCTCGTTAAAAAGAGTATGAGGCCGACTTCGAAGGTTATAGAACAAGTGCTATCCATGACAGGGATAGAGCCCAAGCGATCAAGAGCACTTTGGGCAGGTATGTTAGCTTTAAAGGCATAGGGATTCCTGTTCTGTCACAGGCAGAGACAGCTGGCAACGGGCCCGAGGAAAATCTAACTAACCAGTCTGGAGTTTCAGCAGTATTTGGTAAAGGCCGACAAACTGTTTCGAGGCTGCCAGTATTGCGAGAAGTCCCTACAGAAAGAGGCGTAAGCGTAACGCGGTAAAGACGACAGGCGCTAAGTGCACTAAAGCCGCTCTTAAGTGTCGCAACGTCTTCGTTCGAGACGCCAGGTTGAGCGCTAGGCGTAAGATTGCGAAGGGGACCTCTAGGAAATGTTTGAAGCACACACCATCACTGGCATCGAGATTAGGTGGCAAGCGCGTCAAGAAAGACCAAATTTCAGGGGAATTCGAACGCCGAGATCACCACCTGGTATCATCCTTTTCACTGCCGTGTAGATGCAAGCAAGTGGGAAAACGTTGCGAGTTGTGCCCCACCACGGCGAAAAGGCGACTGGTTTACCGGAAGGAGTAAACGATGCAGTGCAAATGCCCCTTTCTTCGAGTTTAGTGGGTGTGGGTCAAAAGTCACTGCTACTAAGTTCGGCTCGCAGGAGAGCGCTTAAAGTAGAAGCGCGTCGAGAAGCGTGTAAAAATAAAGCATAAGGCAACAGGTTGGTTTTTCGTCCCTTTCTCCAGACCGCAACCCTCGAAAGCTGTGGACTACGCGACTCACCAGAGTTCGTCTGAAAGGGTGCTGTCTTGCCATTACCGAGAGTATAACTTGTGTTCAGTTTACTGAATAGCATTTTCTAATTTTGTCGTCCACCTTTGAGCGAGCAATGCATCTGAATTTTGTAAGTTCAACTTTTTTTCTTATCAGAGAAGCAGAAAATGATATGTTTGTTTCATTATTTTTTTACTAATATTTTGAAAGGTAACAGTGTGCGTGTTTTATTTCAACAAAAAAGGCTGATTAAAGCCCTTGTTTAGGATAACTTCTGTGTTTTGCATTACGTGTTAGTATGCACGTCCGTGTAGGGTAACTTTGTTTTGTATAATGCACGCAAGTTTGATTTTCAGTCTTTCTTGTTTTTTCAAGCGTGTTATCTCTTGTGATGATTATTGGCTGCGCGCATTAAATGAGTGATTCTCGGAGGACTAACTTTGTTATGTTTAATGATCTGACGCTTGCAAGGGACGCCAATGTGCGTGATTCAGAGGTGTTTGGTATTCTGAATTGTACTTTTGGGGCCAAATTGAGCTATCCTCAGCAGCTTCGATAGTCCCCAGTCTGCCTGGGTCCCGATCGAGAATCGCTCGCGGAAAACAATTGTTTGGTTTAGCAGTGTCATGCACTGACACTTAGGTAAAGGTGTGTCCGCATTGTGTATTCCTCCTGCAGATACGTTGCTCGTGATGCTATTTATTAGCTAAGCGTAATGTCGAAGAAATATTTTCGTTTCTGCTGATCTGGTGATTTGATCAGCATTTGGAAGGCGCTTCTTTTGGCCAGAGTGGTTTGGCTTTGTGCTCGACTCCGTCATTCCAGTGATCCTCTGCGGGGCTGTGATACCACGGGTGGAGAGAGCGGAAAAGCTACAATTCTCAACAGTCAACCAGCATCCCTCCTTCCGAGCCATGCTAGATGGCTCAAAACTCCGGATGCATTTTCTGGTGGTGGGGGTGCTGTTATGCCACAGGCGTAGTTCTTCTTCGGGAGCGCTTCCCACTAGAACGAGCGCAGTTCCGGTGAGCTCTCCCCCATCCCAGCGCCACCTACCACGCAGACGGCGGCGAGCCATCGTGCAGTCCCGGGCGAAGCTGCGTCTACTCTGCCGAGCACCAGGAACTGGTCTCAGAGAAAATACCGAAAACGTTATTTAAGGCCATGCTGGCCCCATGTTTGAGGATTTCTGCCCCAACCAACTTCGTAGTGCTGGCCGGCTTTGTACAAACTATAGCTTGCTATAGTAAACGTTCCTACTTTTGCTATTTTCACAACGATTGCCTCTTTATTCCGCGTGTGGGCGAAGGCTTCAGCGAAGTCCGTTTGACTGCTCGCGCAGCTCTCGGCTACAGCGAATTCGTAACAGTGGTGGCAGTGGTGGGATGCCATCAAACCCACATTCTTAACAGTTTCAATCCAATCCACGTCGTCCATATATCGTTTTTGCATCCATTCTATCTATAGAATGGGGCCTCCACCTGTTCTGTCCCCTTTCTGTGGCTATTCTTGTGCCTTGGCCGTCAGACTGAGCCTCGGCAAACCCAATGTGGATCCCTCTCGTTCTTCCGTTTGATCCCTCCCTCTTTTTATGATAGACTATTTACAAAATGGCGCCCCATGTTTTCTTTAACTAGCATTGACATCGCACACTAAACAAGCTCCTAGCATTTCGCCTCTACTGAAATGCGACCCACGCGGATGGTGTTGGACCCATGAGTTGATGTGGAAACTGAACGAAGCTGAAGTTGAGTTTCGCGACAGCAGCCGAGCACCATAATCACTCCGCCATGGTGGACATGTCTATGTAGTAACGTGCGCGTATCTTAATAAGTGCCTATAGCTATTTCTTGTCCCTCACTTAGAGAGAGAAATAGCCTCAATGAAAATAAGGGTGCTCCACACAATGCAATAACCTTTCCAAGAATCTGAGGCTGCTTAATATTTTCTCTTAAAGCTCCCAACAATCCATCGCTAGAAATAACGAACATTTATGGCGTATCAGGCTTCAGAGAAATTCTGACATTCTTTAAAGGGAACTGCCTGGTTAAAACAGAGAAGAGGTTAAAGTTTTCACGAAGGCGGGACTGCCATCAATATTAGCAGATGTCAGAAATAAACGACTGGCGCATAGTAACCGGCTCATAATAAATCCCTACTGGCGTAAAAGTTTTGTGGAAGTTTCCATGCTTTCAAGGAGGCAAATAACGAGGAATAGTGGGTAATTCTGTCAGGAACACAGCGTCAACAAACAAAGCACCACTGACAGGCTGTCACGCATTTCCTTGACAGCTCTGTTAAGCAAGAGAGCTACAGTCGTCGCTAGCACGATCAATGAACTGCGCCAGGCCAATCCACCGCAGTAAGTGAAAGAAAGAAAAGAAAATACATATGACAAGCCCTGCAGAATGGTCTCCTCTGATTAGTGAATGTAAAACGTACATGCCTCCCGGTTCTTGTGGCGGAACGATGCCCTCACGTGTAATGGCGTTCGTGTTTTATTCACGATGCTTTTTTTCAATAGTTTCAAGAACCAGCTTCACCGACTATACGGTCTACTTGGTTTTGATGGTGTTCACTCTGCACGCTCGTATTTATTGTCGTCCAGTTCAACGAAGAAAGTTTGGTCAATTGCTCCTTGTGCATATGTAATGAAGTATTGAAAGCTGGGTGTACATGGCGGCTCTACTTTCCAATCTGGTTTCGAGCTCTTTTTTTACCTCTAATGTCCACAGTTTGTACATAAACAAGCCGGCTTTGTATCGGAAGGTAGAGCTTTCTGAACAATGACATTTACAGCACATGTTCCTTTCTTAATTTTTAGATGCGGAAGCATCTTATACTCGCGCCTTGTAGTGCGCCGTCCGCGCCGTCCGCACCGCTTTTCGAACATTCGACAGCTGACGCGCGCGCATGCGCCGTCGCGCCGTCGCCCACCATCTGTGCCGCGCGCGCTTCTCCTTCGAGAACATACGACAGCTCACAGCGCATGCGCCGTCGCGCTGTATATATACTCAAGGTCGGCGCTCGCTCGCTCAGTTGCCGCTCGTCGGTTGGTTTGTACGGCGCGTCGACGTCCAAGGTCGCGGTGAAATGAATTCCAACGAATCCACAAACACAATGATCGACGTCCCTTCGACCAGCGCCGCCCTTTCGCATACGTGTGTACGTGTTCACTCATTTAACACCCCCTCCTACAACCACGTTAACCAATTTAGCCATCGACCCAAGTAAGTCGCAATTTAACACCCCATTTCACAACCACGTTAACCAATTCAGCCATCGACCCAAGTAAGTCGCACTTTAACACCCCGTTAACCAATTATATGCTCCGCATCCTCCTCAGTGTTCCCCCGAGGGAAGCTGCGGGCAATTTTTTTATCCCCAATTTTTTCACCCTTTGGTTGATGCCGGCAACTTCTTGTGACATAAATTTCGCCAAGGCCAGAAAGTACATGCTACAGTGCTTGATTGATTGATTTGTGGGGTTTAACGTCCCAAAACCACGATTTGATTATGAGAGACGCCGTAGTGGAGGGCTCCGGAAATTTTGACCACCTGGGGTTCTTTAACGTGCACCCAAATCTGAGTACACGGGCCTACAACATTTCCGCCTCCATCGGAAATGCAGCCGCCGCAGCCGGGAATCGAACCCGCGACCTGCGGGTCAGCAGCCGAGTACCTTAGCCACTAGACCACCGCGGCGGGGCCTGCTCCAGTGCTTGTATAGGAAAAAAAAATCTCGTCCAATATCAAGTGTGAAATGCGAATTTTATAAAGTAAGTTAATGCGTTGGGTATATGCTAGCGGGAACGTTGGTCTCCCTTGATTAATTGGGCCTACAAATTTGTGCGAATGTCCAATTATACACCCCATTAGGCGTGCGTGCATTTTGAGATCAATATGAATTAGAATGTGAAAACAATAGCAAGACGGACTCTATCTATAGAATATATTTGTATAGCCCACTCCATCAGTATCTTGTTTGTGAGCTAGAAAATCTTAACTAACACTCTTACATTTATATACTCTAACTATTCGCGGCACGAAAATCTCCGGACTATTTGAATGCAAGCAGTCACTAATACATCAATGTCATGGCACCACATTGATTCGCGGAAGTGTTTGCGCCGGCTGCTGAACTTCTAGAATTCATAGTACTTGCGATCCTCTGCGCGGCACTCCAATAGAGCTAACCAAGAAACACCTATAATGTCCTTCTCTAGCGTGTGACAGTTGCTTCATATTTTACTGTTATCTTTAGCGCAAGGTCCGTACATGTAGTTGTGCACATTCTGGAAGCACGTGAGCACCAGTGATAGCCTACACTCTAAGACGCGAATGAGCGAAAAGGGAATGAAATGGGAATAAGTGCTGCATTTCGTCCCTGAAATAAACAGTTAGTCCGTGGAGGGGTTAACCGCAAGACGATAGTGCCGTGTGCAAACAGAACGAGGAACTGTTAGACCATGTGGAGCAACGCTTACCCCCGTGGAACTTGCCGCCGTAGAGGCGGCCTCGAAGGAATGGGCAGCATGCGCGTAAGCTAATAGTTCCCTAAAGAAATCAGCTGTTAGCAGTTTGAGCTAGTGTAACTGGTTTTGGGAACTACAGCAACTACATCAGAAGCAAAGTATATTGTATATATAGCGTAAATATAAGCAAATGTGTAAGCTACCGTCCCCGAAAAAAAAAACGAGTGCTCGCGCTCAAACTGAATCAATGCGTGGCGTGGTGTTCTCGTCAAGGTAACTCTCGCTGGTGTAGCGGTGTGTTGTGGATGTTTTATCGTTACGTGATTGTGATTGCTGTCTCTTGTGGTACACTGAATCATCTCTGTACGGTAGGAAACCTCCTCCTACAGTGGAATGAAGTGATAGGCAATCGAAATGCTACGTGCCAACCTAAATATCGCCTGAAAGGTGAGTGTAAACAAGACTGCCATCACTCCGCGAGATTTACCTCTGTGCTGTTGATATGCAACGAGCAGCGTTTCTTTAACACTCACATTCTTCGCGAAACAAAGCCCGCATGGTTAAGGAGCTCGTGCTACACACCGTTGCGAGTGCTGTCCCGTCAGCTATAGAATTACAAATGTGACAGCTGGACCATCGAAACGTAGCAGCCGTTAGCTGCAGCAAGTACAGCTGTTCAAAAATTGTTTTGCTTTCAGTGCAGCACAAATAAATATTGTTCATCGGAGATATCATCACTTTTTAAAAAAAATCAGTTAAACTCCACACAATGTCATCTTTTACAAGGTAAACAACTAATTTAGGAAGGCTAGCTGCTAACATTGCATGTCTAGCTGGGCTTGGCACCGCTAACACAGGCAGTCGCTGACCACATTGGCAATTTCGCTTGTTTGTAGCGATGCAAAGTATGTTTTAGTTTTATATATCTAAAAGGAAGTGCTAGCTTTATTGATAAATAAGTGGGCCCACAAGCGTACTGCAGTGAAAGCTTGAAGCTAGAACATGGGACGTTTTGAACTGTTTTATTGCATCATGACGGGTTCTGTGAAAAATCAGTTTTCGTCTAGTTTCTACACGACTGAGCGTAACTACAAGTGCACGAACAGTTCTGTCTGAAATAATGATTGCTTCTGCAATTACTCTTTCAGGAAATCGATGACTGAAAGCGTTGCGCCTTACGAGAAAAGTCAATATCTTGCAGCCCCAAACACGCTCTCGGCAGCGGTCAATGGGGTGGTTGTACTTCGTGAAGTCGGCTGGGCAGCATCTATTCCTATGAAGCATTGTTTTTTTATTGTCTCTCCTGGAGTGTAAACTTCTACTAATAAAAGGTGCTGAATTGATGTGTGTGCACGATGGTGCTGAATTGACACGAGTCACTAAATATAAACATGGCTGTTCCTCTAAACGTTCTCGTTTCTTTTTGTCATCAAAAAGACATTTTCGCTGAACTACATTACCAACCGCGCTTTGTACTATATGAAGTGAGCAAGCTTGGCACAGTGACGGCAACATATACGGGAACATTTATATAAAAGTATACGCTCATCAAGCACACAAATGCACCGAACCACGTGCGCAGAAATACCTATTCAACGCATTTGGCATTTTAATGAACGTGATCACCAAATGGTTGCTTGCGTAACACTGAAGGTTTAAAACCAATAAGTAACCTTTATAATTTGAGAAACATGGCAGAACGCTCAGCGTCCAGATGGTGCCTACATTTGTCCCGGTAATTTCCAATCTTGTAAACTTGAGTATGGTATAGTGATTAGCGTACGCGACTGCTGATCTAATGGTGAGGAGTTCGAATTATGTGTATTTGTCGTGAATTCTCCGTAGTTTCTTTCTGAATTTACTTCATGTGTATTGCGTGTACATATGTCGTCAAATGCATTCATCAACCTTGAAGTTCTCGGTAATTAAGCCAATAAATATAATATTATAAATGGAGTTTTTTTCGAGAAGGAGCGACTGTTAGGACTAACAGTTCGTCCCTATGCGGTCAGTTCCTCCCACACCGGGGTAACTTTAACTCCTTGACATTTTGTCTATCAGAACTAATGAGGACTAAAAATTCGTCCCCTGACAGTTACTCCCGAAAGGACGAATCGCTCATCCTTTGGGGAGTAATGGTTGTGTCAACGCAGTTACCCTCCAAAAGGGCGAACAAAAGACCCCTTTTCATCCTCTGCGGCTTAGAGTGTAGCATGAAACCATGATGCATGCGAAAAGGCCGACGCGGTTCACAAATCAGATTATTGACGGCTATAGTTGCTGCTATTGTTGGGTGCTCTGAGTGTTACTTGCTTAGCCAGGTTTGCCAAATAGTTAGAGCTCAGCCTCTCCTGATTTGATTGCTACATTCATAATGAAGCCGACTGACAATGTGAGCCAAAAAGAGCATAAGAACAATTAATCATTACTTATTGTTACGCTATTCAATAAAGAAATAGATAAAAATAATCTTAAAAGATGGCAGGCCACGAGCACGTGCAAGATCAATCCACGTTTTCGCATTTTGCGTGCGCCGATTTTGCGCGCGCCGAAACCGTGACCATCTTCGTCGAAGAGAAAACCCAGCTGTTTTGTCACGCTGGCCCCGCCATGGCTGAGAAGAAGCTCCGATTCCTAATGCGAGCTGTCAAGGAAGAGTTAGTTGTTTGCGGGATTCGTTCACAACTCGCCCAAGACTGTCGGAAGAATTTCTCACCGAGGCCACGGCAATAGAGAATGCACTTGAGATGCTCACAAGACAGTATCACCGCCGCTCTTCAACAGCCAACTACTCCGAGGCTCATTCCCTCAGCGCCGACAACCTGCCGAGACCATCCGAGTGATCGTGCGGGGGGAGCTGCACAACCTAATACCGTCGCCGAAGCCTGAAGTTAATTTGATCGCCAACATTGTCCGAGAAGAAATACAGCAATCACTGGGCATCCTCGAGCCATCGCAGCCACAAACCCAAGCCATGAGCTACGATGCTGCTGATCAACGCTACACTCTGCCCCGACACCCACGTCAAGAGGCCACGCCGCTGCATTTTCGTCGCCAGACACCGCCGCCACCACCGCTGAAGCCATGCCGTCTATTCGCCGCCCAGCGCAATGCTCCGAAGAAAATCGACGTGTGGCGCACACCCGACAACCGAACTCTCTGCTACCACTACGGAGAAGCTGGCCACGCCTACCGCCACTGCCAGTACCGCTAAATGTGGCTGTGTCGTTTTGCCATAGATGCGTCACGTCCACAACGGGTTGAAAGACCGCGTGACATCGCTGACTAGCCCGCAGCAGCGCCATAGACACCCCGATGACCTTCCTGTTCTCCATTACCCAGCCGCTACATATCGCCTCGCCGTACACTGGCCCAAACCGGGGTTGGTCACCCAGCCCGTACTCAGAAACTAAGGGCGGCAAGCGATGGAGGTACGGTTGCTGTACGACGAGCCACCGAAAATTCTTCGCTGCCGACGACAACGCCGTGACGAAACCTCAAGAACCCGCCGCAACGTCAACGTAGTCCCCACGTAAAAACTCGTGGACAGAAGACGACTTAATGACGCAACTTTGAAGAACTGGTACAAACCACCCTATGATCCGACGCCACGACCCAACTGCAACAAACCAGCTACCTCGACGCTCTGATCGACGGCCAAAGCGTCACAGCTCTCGTCGACCCCGGAGCCGACTTTCCCGTCATCAGTACGACACTCGCCGCAAAGTTGAAATTTAGAACGGCCTTGGAAGGCCTCGAAAATCATACTTCTGGAGGTCACCTAGTTACGCTGGCAGGAATCTGCACAGTCAGAGCACCATTAACAGTCACATTTATACCACAAGCTTTGTTCTACTACAGCATTGCTCGAGAGATGTCATCCTTGGTATGGACTTCTTCGTGGTGTTGTCTGAGAACAAAGTTGATAACACTATCCACAAAAAAGCACTACCGCCGCGCACGCCACCAGGAAGCCATGCCTTGAATGTGCTGGTAGAACAAGTGGTTAATCTGCCTCGTTCAAGCATCATAATTTCTGTAGGCACTCCGAAACCAGAAGACTTCGATGCATGGTGCTTCAAAGGCGTTGTTGAAGGCAACCAGCACCTGTTGGTCAACCGCTCTATTTGCGTCGCACGATAAATCGCCAAGCTGCGTATAGAAAAAGCAACAGTGATGATCACAAATTTCAGCAATCAGTACAAGCACGTCAACAAAGGCACGACGGTTGCCTACATCAAAGAAATACTGGAAGTCAGCAATGCTTTCGCCCTCACCGATTCTGCCGAATCTATTTGAATGACTCAAATTCTTCAACCACTTTTCAACGTTAGTTCGCGTCTTCCGACGCATAAACAAGAACAGCTCAAAAACGTGCTTCTGAAATACATTCATATGTGGGGTTTAACGTCCCATTAACACCATATGTTTATAAGAGACGCCGTAGTGGAGGGCTCCAAAAATTTGGACCACCTTGGGTTTTTTAACGTGCACCCAAATCTGTGCACACGAGCCTACAACATTTCCGCCTCCATCGTAAATGCAGCCGCCGCAGCCGGGATTCGATCCCGTGACCTGCAGGTCAGCAGCCGAGTACCTTAGCCACTAGACTACCATGGCGGGGCTGTTTCTGAAATACAAGAACTACTTTTCGTCATCGGGAAGAATTCGACAGACCTCTCTTGCGAAACATCGAATCGTAACACAAGAAACTACCAGGTAACTCAATCAGAGTCCGCACAGAGTTTCGATGCGAGAACGCGAGGCCATAACGAAACAAGCGGACTAGCTACGCGATGTCATTATCCAGCCTTCAAAGTGCCCATGGGCATCAACGGTGGTGTTAGTGAAGAAAAGTGATGGAACGCTACGGTTCTGCGTTGACTATCGGCGCCTCAACAAGATCACGAAGAAGGACGTATACCCTTTCCCCCAAATAGACGACTCTCTTGATCGACTCCACAACGCGAAATGCTTTTCATTGATGGACCTCAAGGCAGGATTCTGGCAAATCGAAGTAGACGAGTAAGACCGAGAAAAGACTGCCTTCGATTACACCAGACGCCCTCTTCGAGTTCAAGGTCACGCCCTCTAGTCTTTTCTCGGTTCCTGCGACGTTCCAGCGGGTTATGGACACTATGCTGGCTGGATTGAAGTGGCAGACTTGCCTCGTGTGCTTGGGCAATGTCGTTGCGTTTTCCTCAAGCTTCGACAAGCCTCTCCAGAGCCTTGAAGCTGTACTTCAAGCAATCAAGCCATGGACCAGTAACTAGCCACACAGCTAATGGTTCAAATATTTTGTAATCGCTTTTGTATTCAGTTCATGGAATAAACACTGATTGATTGAAATCAAGACCTCTGGACTCACTCACAGGCCAGAAAAATGCTGCTTTGCATACGAGAAACTACCGTTCTCGGCCCACGTGAGAAGCAAGTCCGGAGTACGCCCTGACCCGCAGAAGACAACAGCCATTGAAGGCTGTGCCTCAATTAATCGGCCTCTGCGCCTATTACAGGCGTTTCGTCAAAAAGCTTTGCCCGCATCGCTGAGCCATTCCCTAACCTTATAAAGAAGGACGTTGAGTTCAAGTGGGAAACGCCGTCGGAGGAAGCATTTCAAAAACTGAAACGACACCTGCAGACCCCACCGATACTTGCGCAATTTGACGACTGCGCTGACACAGAAATCCACACGGACGCAAGCAGTTTAGGGCTTGGTGCCATCCTGGTGCTGAAGATTAACGGATTTGAAAGGGTCGTCAGTTATGCATATGAGTTTCAATCTAAGGCAGAGCAGAAAAGGAGTGTGTCTTGCCATCTTCTGGGCTACTTCTAAGTTTCGCTCCTACCTCTACGGCAGGCCTTTCAAAGTTGCTTGCGACTACCGCGCCTCCTGTTGGCTAGCCAAATTTAAGGACCTCGCAAGGTGGAGTCTGCGACTTCAGGAATTCGACATCACTCTCGTTAGCAAGTCGTGGCGACGGCCTTATGACGCCGACTGCCTGTCCCGTGTTCCCATTGACCCATCGCCGCAGGACAACGAGGATGGCGACCGCTTCTTGGGAACATTAAGCGTCGATGACTTTGCAGAATGACCGCAAGCTGACCCTGAAATCACGAGCCATGTGGAATACCTCTCGGGCAAGACTGTCATCGTTCCAAAGGTATTCAAGAGAGGATTGGCGTAGTTGTTTTGCGTAACAGCCTCCTCGTCAAAAAAAAACATCTTGCCACATTGGGCCAACTACCTCATCGTAGTATCTTTGGTGTCATGTCAGAAGTTCTGGATGCTCTGCATGATGACCTGACGGCTGGACACCTTGGATTTTTCCGCAGGCATGCGAGGATACAGGATAAGTACTACTGGCCCCGCCTCACTGCCGACGTCACCCGCTACGTAAAAACCTATCAAGACTTTCAGTGACGGAAGACACCGCCGACTAGGCCAGCTGGACTTCTGCAGTCCATCAAGCCACCTCGCCGGCTGGTCCAGCAAATTGACATGGATCTACTGGGCACATTCCCAATGTTTAATTCTCGGAAACATACAGATCGCCGTTGCTACTGACTACGTCCCCCGCTACGCCGAGGCAAAGGCGCTGCTCAAAGGCAGTGCCACCGAGGCGTCAAAGTTCTTCGTCGAGAACGTCGTCCTGCGCTATGGTGCCACAGAAGTCCCCATTACAGACAGAGGTACGGCCTTCAATACGGAGTTAACTCAGGTGACCTTGGTGCACAGCCAGACAAACCACCGCCGGACGACAGCGTACCACCCACTGGGCAACGGCCTCACCGAGCGGCTAAACAAGACAATCGTTGACATGCTGGTGATCTATATCGACGTCGAACACAAGACATGATACGCCATCCTTCCGTACGTGACCCTCGCATAAACACGGTGGTGCAGGAGACGACGCAGATGTCACCGTACAAGTTGGTCTACGGAAGGAACCCTTCCACGACGCTTGACGCCATGCTGCCCAACGTCGCTGACGAAGAAAACCTCGACGTGACTGTCTACCCTCAGCGCGCCGAAGAAGCACGGCAACTTGCCCGCCTCCGCATCAAGAACTAAGAGACGACCGACAGCCGCCGTTACAATCTTCGACGACACATCGAGGAATATTAACTCGGTGAACGTGTTTTGGTACGCTGATATGCCGACGTGGACTGAGTGAAAAACTTCTGTGACGATACTTCGGACCGTACAGGGTAGTTCGACGTCTCCGCTTACTGAACTACGAGGTTGTCCCTGGCGGCATCACGAGCTCTCAACAGCGCCCCGCATGACCTGAAGTTATTCATGTCATGCGCCTCAAACCGTTTCATGCGCATTAACGAACCTAAGGACTGTCTTATTTGTTGTTATTTCTCTGTTATTGTGTTTCATTGCTTCTACTTATTTATTATTTTACTTTCTTAGATTATTGTTGTTATTCCTATTGATGTATTTTCCTCATGTTCTGTTTCAAGCATTGGGTCGGTGCTTTTTTAGAGGGGAGCAGTGCCACGTGCGCGCGTTTTTTATTTATTTTTACTATTGCTTCATTCGTTTTTCTGCCACAAAGCCTCCCAGGAATGCTCTGCGCAAACTGCGCCTCACTGTTCAAGGAGGTTAGCGATTATTGTAGATCATTCTGTTAAGATTGCGAGCAAGACGGGAATGCTCGAGATTATTTCAGAGCTTGCGCGACAACTAGCGACAAGACTAGAATATTCGGCGGCACATGTATAAATGCCGACGCCTTTCACCACTTGTCAGTTGATCCATAGTGAAGCATACTTAAAGAGCGGACACTCCCGTAAAGGGCCCCGTGACCGAGCTACTGCGCTGCTTTCAGCGCTACGAGCGGCTAGTCCGACCTGATAATGTCTTCAGTGTAAATACACAACAAAAAATGCCAGGCCTGCGCGGCAGGCGCAGTGCAGTCAAAGCGAAAGCTAGAAGAGCAACCTTTAAGAGCATCTTCAAAACACTCATTGGGTAACTACTGCAAGCCCACTTGCTTGGTACCCACTAGGCATTGATAATAAACTTTTGGGTGGTAGGCCAGCATTCGCTATGCTATTTTTCGTCATTCTTCTGGGGAGCATGGTATCCGCTGAACACTTGCTAGGAATTTTGTGCCAATTGTCCATGCAG
>WOVY01011405.1:0-18690 GCA_013436015.1 Rhipicephalus annulatus
GCAATACACGAAACAAAAGACAAGCAGCATATATACTTTTTTCATTTTTGTTGGCCTGACACTTTTCCTTGGAATAGCCCGTAGCTAGGTCTTCCGCGCGCCTTGGTAAGTCAGAAATACCAAATACATACACTCGCGCTCATATTTATGGTTTCCACAGATAAGTGGCACAACGATTCCTTGGCACCACAGCTGCTCGCAATCTGGTCCCTCACAAACGAACTCGAGCACATGCAAACCAAAGCAGCACATATCACAACTCCGAAGACCCCGACGGCACACAGCGAATGATGCAACAGCCGTTGTTTCTCGTCGAAGCGCAGAAATGTTGCAGGTATTGCAACGCCGATGGCAACGCATTGCCGATTGTCGGTATCGATTGCGCAGAGTGCCACTGCAGCGCACAACGCAACAGCGTCTTCAGTCCATTGACATGCGGTAGAGCTTTCTGGCCTTGATGAAGTTTCTTCAGCTGGCGGTGGCACAACGCGCCAAACTCACACAGATAGTCACGCTACTGATTGACTCCCGCGCTGCCCCGCGCTATCCAGAGAAGACGCCGCCGGCTCGCGTTCGCATCACGCACATGACATGAAAAGGCGCAGTGGCGCCGCAAGAAATCCTAGCGGCCGGCGTGTCGTTTTGGAACGCCGAGACAGCAGCCGTGGCCTGCTGGTCGTGCCACTAGATCATATTCTAGTTCACTGTAATGACGGAAACCTGCCATGAACGACTACGAAGAAATGAGACGGTGTGGGCGGCTCATCTAAAAGCGGAGCTGAGGGCTCGTAAAGCTGCCGCGGCACGGCGAAGAAGGCAAGCGAACCCGGAGCTGAGGGCACGCGAAGCTGCTGTGGCAGGGCGACAAATGCAAGCGGATCCGGAGGCTGCGAGAATACGGGAAGGAGTACGGGAAGCGATGGCAAAACGCCGGAAGCGTTCGGAACCTGATGTTGGTGGCGCCGACACTCTGCTTTTGCACAATTTCCTCGGCCTCACTTTTGGTCCTTTGAGGACAAACGCAATTGCTGTGTTGCAGCGAGTTTGCCGGTGGCGAAGATGATCACAGTGAGCACTTGGTTTCGTTGCCTTTCTGCGGAGAAAAAAAATCGCAGATCCCACGTACAGTGGGAATCGATGATATGCGAAGCACGAATAAGCAAGGTTGATATGTCACTCGAAAATGAGCACAATGTTACGGGATGAAGGTGAGTGGTGCCGTAAATGACTTACGTGTCATGATTATTATGTTTGGATGTGTCGTTTACCTTCGTCATTTATTCATGGCACGTGATACCAAATTTAGAATATGTGGAGCTAGCGAAACGGCCACGAGCACGCTATGACTTGATATGTAGTCATTTTCTTGAATGGCACGCTTGTCAGCATTATCATGTTTGCACCAGTCATAAACTTTCGTCATCAATTGACGTCACGTAACACCACATGTTTTTATTGTGGACTTTGCAAAACGGGTGCACGAGCGCATCATGAAGGGCCCATATACTCCGATGTAGTGTTGACGCGCGCGCACGCTGGGCACAGTGACGCTAACGCGAGCACTCTATAGTCTGGCGCCAGGCGCGACCGGAGCGACCAGCGTCCCTCGGGGCGGCCCGTGGCAACCGGGGCGAAATGCGAAGTGCTGCATTTCGCACCGACCAAGACAGCACTGCGTCTCCCTCTTTTCGTGACGGATGGACGCTGGATGCGCCGAAACCAACACCTCCTAAAAATTCTTCAGGCCTGCGCCCTCCGCCGTGACGTCACCACCAGCCGTCCTACGAGTTCAATACTTCCTGACCGGTTCCGTCGCGCATTCCCGATTCCCACTTGCTGCAATGGTGACGGCCGTGCTGCACGTGTTTTTTTCGCGCGAGTCTGCCGAGCCATTTTTTTTCTTTGCGTTTGTGCAGTGAATTTTACTGCCGGAATTTTTATTGCACGAAGCTTCTGACATGCCCAATAAGTGTTGTGTGCCGGCATCTTCAAGTAATTACAAGACCGGGAAGAAAGTTCAAGTATTTTCATTCCCCAAGGATGAAGTGCTAAGGAAGAAGTGGCTCAGTGCTATCCCAAGAAAGGATTTCTTCCCTACGGAAAACAACAACGTAAGAGCAACTGTATGTCACCATTGCATCACACTGATGGTGAAATTATACTCATTGTAACCGTTCGCGAAGTGCTTGTGCAACGTTTAGACGCATTCCGAGGTTCGCTGACACTCTGCGACTGCCATTGGTATGCAGGTATGCGCATTGCATTTCACCAAGTCATGCCTTCAGAACAAGTCGTCCTACACGGATTCTATGACAGGAAGAGTGCTAGAGGTCTCACTGAAAGTACCACGCCTGCGTTCAGGATCAGTGCCCACACTGTTCCCAGGATGTCCTTCGTACTTGTCGAAGGATGACCCTTCTCCGAGAGAATGCCCGGAAACGAAAAAAATGCGCCGAGAAGCGGCTGACCTCGCTCGTACCATCGCAGAATCGGAGGCTTCTTATCGTGATGAAGAAACGAATTGCTGTTTTCCCTCGCTCTTTGAGCTTATGGAATGTTTGAAAAGTGCACCTATGCCAAATGAGTGGATTGTAATTCACCGCACAAACTGTGCCCTGTTTTTAAATATTGTTGATGAGAGCATGCCGATGTTGCGGTCGTCTGTTACTGTTTTCAGCGACCTGAGTATCAGTGTAATTTTCATGGTACCAAATTAAGCCTATATGTGATTATGTCGTGCCAGGAAGCATTGGGAATGTGAATGTCCTGTCTGCCATCTTGAGTAGGCTTCAAAGCATCCTCGATGAAAAATGCTCCTCAGAAGGTCTTTGTGACGTAGTCGTTAGCCTTCTTGAGCACTTGAACGAGATGCCATTGACAGCAAGAAACGTATCAGTCGCTTCTTGCGAGAACAGGTGGCGTTGCTTGGAAAACATCGATTGGAGTATTCCTCCGAAAGTATGGTGGTTGCTTGCATATTGCATACCATATCTCCACACGCCCCTACAAATTTCTCAGGGATTCAGGTTTTTTTGCCATGCCACATCCCAGTACTTGTCGAAATGTCTGCTCCTCGTTTCACTTGTCACCTGACCTGAGTCAGCCAGTGAAAATTTTCTCAGGTACATAAACACACATTTAAACAATTGCAGCCGCATGAAAGTGCCGTGGTTCTCATGGTTGACGAAATTCACATCCAGCCTTTCTTCGATTTTGAGAGGTGTAAAAATTTCAGGGGCAGCAGGAAACAGTGAAGAGGCCGCTACTTCTGCTCATGTGTTTATGGTGCAAAGCATGCTGAGTTCTTTTCGCGAGGTGGTGCACATTCTGCCTGCACGAACAATGAATGCTCACTCTCTTCATGCTGTCCTGAAAAATGTAATCATTGGCCTTGAGGAAATTGGTTTTAAAGTTCTTGCAGCAGTTTCAGACAACAACGCAATCAATCGCAAAGCACTTAGTATGTTTTCAGATCCGCCAAAGCCGAGCATCGTTTACCCAATCCATGACGCAAAAACAAGACCTATGTTTTATGTTGTGGATTCTGTGCACTTGTTGAAATGCATTCGAAACAACTGGATAAACCAAAAGAATCTTGTGAGAAACCTATATTTTCCTATGTTTGATCTCTCAAACAACAGTGTCCATTTCGACTGCATACAGCGGGCATCAATCAAAGATCTTCGGGAGCTGCACAAGCTAGAGGCTTCTCAGCTTTTGAAGTACAGCTATCGCCTTTCGTCAAAGGCGCTAATCCTAGCAACTTCTAAAGGCAAAATGTTAAGCTAGTACTACAAATATTCAATGCTTTTGTAGCTGAGGCACTGGATCACCACTGGAACTTTCATGCGTTATGGCATGCCAAAGAAACTGCCAATTTCATCAGATAGTTCTCCGCTGGTGGAAGATTGTAAACGTTAAAACACCTCACAAAGGCCATCACCACAGAGATGTTTATGAAGAGCCAGTTTCGTGCCTGAATGGTGACCCTAAGCTGGAATTTTCTCGATGCTGTTGTCACTTGGTTGGATGTGTGGGAATCCTACAAACACGACAACGGCGTTCTCACGCGAGAAACTCAATCTGCTCTAGGCATTCCGCCTATGCAATACTTGAATTCACCAAGTACTGCCTTGTCGAGCTTCGTTATAAATATGTCCTGCTCGGCAAGCTGCAGACAGACGGCCTCGAAAACCGATTTGGCCAGTACAGGCAAATGGCTGGTGGTCATTACCACATCAGCATTAGGCAGCTGTACGAGAGTGAAGGCAGGATTCGCCTACAAAATACTCTTCCTATAATGAGCAGTGACGATTTCATTGATGAGGCTCTTCCATCGGCAACAGCCACAAATCAACAGGACTTCAGAGTTACTGTCAAACCTGAAGATCTTGACAGCTTAAGCACACGCATCGCTGTTTTTGCTTATGTTGGAGGCTTTTGCACTAACTCTGTGGTAAAAACGTTGAAAGTGCAACTACTGTCAAGAGAACCTTGTTGCTGACAGTTGCGATGCTGAGTGCGATGGTGATGCTAATTCTTTAATAGCAAGTCTCAATTGAGGTGGCTTGAAATTTCCGAACGCGTGTGTTGTGACAGTAGTGATGCACACTGAAGTTGTTGTTGCAAAGTTGCTGCAGAATGAAAAAAATGCCGGGTGCTTTCTGCAGGCACGAAATCACAGATGTATTGTTCAACAGCTTGTGAAGGAGAGCTTGCCAGCATTTGAGGAACTGGTGACTTGTGCGAATGGGCACGAACCAGATTTGGTGATAAATATGTTGACAAAATGTGCGACAAATGTTCTGCTAAATAATTATTGCAAAGAGAGGAATGACGCAGCCGCTGTTGCTAAAGCCGCCGATGCCAAAGCTGTCGCAAAAGCACGGAAATTGAAAACTGTTGCTCCAAAATAAAGTGCTCATGTATCATTTGTAATTTTCATTAGTATGTTCATTTATTTGTGTTTTTTGATCATTGCTTCGTGCCCTTGTTTCGTGTGTACATGTTGAATAAACTAACTCTTACTACAGGAAGTTTGCACGTTTGACAAGTTCCTTATAATTACAATACCCTTTGAAGACATTGAGACGCGAGAGAAAACAATATTGCTGAGATACAACTCGTTCACTGCGAGAGGAGTGCCAGAAGCGGGCGCGCTCCCGCAGGACCGGTCGGGACGGCGAGTGATGACGTAGCTGACGTCATGTCCACGTGAGGCGCAGGCCTGAAGAATTTTAGGAGGTGTTGCCGAAACCCGCATGCGTCAAGCAACGCAGCTGGGTGCGCGCCTGCGAGTATATTGGCAAGACCGGCGCTTGGTGTGGCAACGCCTGCGTAACGCGATGAAATTACGCTGGTGAACACTGACACCGCGTCACGTCGAAATGTATTGGCGCTTAACATGTGGTATGTAGTCATGTTCTCACATGACACGCATCTCATGATTATCATGTTTGCACCAGTCACGTACTTTTCGTCATCCATTGACGTCGCATAATGCAAAATTTAGCATATGAAGCTAGCGAAACGGCCGCGAGCGCATCATGAGTGTGGCATGTAGTGGTTTTGTTAACATGACACGCATTTCATAATTATCAATGTTTGGATGCATCATTTACCTATGTCGTCCGGTTCGCATGCGTAATACCAAGTTTCCTACATGTGAAGCTAGTGAAACGGCTACGAGCGCATCCATGAGCGTAGATGTAGTCAAGTTGTTACATGACATGCATCTCATGTTTTAATGTTTGCACCAGTATTATACCTTCGTCATCCATTCACGTCCCGTAATATCAAGTTGGGTATAAGTGAAGCTAGGGAAACGGCCGCCAGCGCATCATGAGCATGGCATGTAGTCATGTTGTTACATGACACGCATATTATGATTTTCATGTTAAGGTGGGTCGCTTGTTTTCGGCATGCAATCATGTCATACCATACCAGTTTTGCAACACGTCATGCGAACAAAACCACTGCACAGAGCTGCAAGACCATGAAATGTAAATCATGACATTCATGACATACATGTCATGACTTTCATGTTTATGACTAGTCTAATATGTTCTACATACAGTCATGTTATGCCTCACCAGATTGTTATCGATACCATAATCTAAACGGGCAGTAGAGCTGAATGTCGTAGGCGGCTAGATAGGACCAGATAGATAGATAGAGAGATAGATAGATAGATAGATAGATAGATAGATAGATAGATAGATAGATAGATAGATAGATAGATAGATAGATAGATAGATAGATAGATAGATAGATAGATAGATAGATCGATAGATAGATAGATAGATAGATAGATAGATAGATAGATAGATAGATAGATAGATAAGATAGATAGATAGATAGATAGATAGATAGATAGATAGATAGATAGATAGATAGATAGATAGATAGAATAGATAGATAGATAGATAGATAGATAGATAGATATGCTCAAAGCCGCGAAGTTCGCAAAGAAATGCTTCGCATTTAAAAGAGGGAGCTGGTTGTGGAGCCGGGTTTTTCAACCGAGGCGGTGGACATCGCGTTGCCTAAAGCACGGTGCAAGATAGAAACACTTCAGGTGGGGATACTCGTGAGACTGGATTGGATTGGATAAACTTTTATTTGGTCCTCCAAACACAGATCACTGTGTTGGCGGGCAGCTCCCACGTGGGGGACTGAGATTGCCAAGCTCCTCAGCCGCCTCGCGGGCTTGGTGGACAGCCCAGAGCTGATCTGCCAAGGACGAGCTGCGGATTGCCGCCTCCCATCTGGCAGAGGTGATGTGCGATAAATGAGCGAATTTGGTGCACTGCCAGAGCATGTGTTCTAATGAAGCTATTCCCCACAATGTGAACAAAGATTACTTGGGTATAGGTCAGGGTACATGATGTGTAACATTTTCAAAGTAGGGACATCCGCGTTTGCAAAAGCCTTAATGTAAGTGCTTGGGGCACGAGTTATATTTTCGTGAGGTGGAGGGAAAATCCTTCTAGACAGGTAGAAATGTTTAGTGAGCTCGTTATATGTTGTAAGAATTTCCCGGTTATCCCCTTCACCGGTAAATCGCATCCCCGGGGAGGCGCGGTTGGAGAGTTTTCTCGCGCCGCCTCGTGTGCTGCTTCGTTGAGATTGGGAGGGGAATCGTTGATTTGTCCAAGGTGAGCTGGGAAC
The DNA here is from genome assembly GCA_013436015.1 of Rhipicephalus annulatus. Taxonomy (NCBI): domain Eukaryota; kingdom Metazoa; phylum Arthropoda; class Arachnida; order Ixodida; family Ixodidae; genus Rhipicephalus; species Rhipicephalus annulatus. The sequence goes on from WOVY01011405.1 coordinate 7,171, forward strand.
CAACTCAGAAGATGATGTGTTATGTTCTTGCCTGCAGTATTTTCAGCGTTTGTTCACAGACCGTCCCCTTGGAAAACGCCCGTAGTGCTGCCATGGAATCACTGTAGACGACTTCAATGTTATCCATCTTGAGCGCTAAGGCGATGGCAACTTGTTCCGCAATGATTGGGTCTTTCGTCCTGACCGTCGCTGAGTGAACGAAATGGCCAGCCCCATCGACTACTACTCGCCACAAAACGCTTTTCCCATTGGCGTAGGAAGTCGCGTCAACAAATACGGACCCCCTCGTTCCTCGTTGAGACTTGACGAAGTATAGTCCTGGCCCTCGCTACTCTTCTTCCGACGTTGTGTTCTGGATGCATGTTTCTCGGTATAGGAGATACCGTGATAGTCTCCCTGATGTTGTCAGGGATATCATTGTAATTGCGTCTGATTGCCATTGGGGTGTTGGCCCAGCTTCCTGGAGGATCATTCTCCCCGACCTTGTAGTAGATAACCTTGCAAACTGTGCTCTCTCTTGGGCTTCTACTATTTCTTCGAGCGTGTTGTGTATGCCAAGCTCAAGTAGACGCTCGGTGCTGGTATGTATGGGTAGGCCCAGGACCTTCTTTGATAACTTTCCTGAGGAGCACATTCAGTGTCTCGGACTCTGCTCTTGACCAGTTGTGCATTGCTGCCTCATATGTGAAGTGACTTAGAACAAACGCATGCATCAACCTGATGAGGTTGTCTTCATTGATCCCATTTCTTTTGTTGGCCACTCTGCGTATGAGGTACACCGCACTGTCTGTTTTCCGAGTTAACTTGGCTATAGATTTGCTGTTGGCGCCGGTAGACTCTATCAGTATTCCCAGGACTTTGATGGAGTCGACCCCTGGATGGCAATCCCCTTGATTTGTACGGAGATGGATGTCTATCTGGTTTAACGGCTTCCATCCCCTGGGCTTCGGTCCCCGGCGTGCAGTCCGATAAAGCAAAAGTTCCTGACTTACTCGAGGAGCACTTGAGCCCGGAAGGGCGAAGGTAGTCTTCTACGGTGTGTCAATCGCCTCTTGCAGAGTGCTCTCAATCTGCCCCTCGCTTCCCACCTGTGCACCGATGGTAATGTCATCTGCGTAGATGCTGTGCTTCAATCCTTCAATGCTCGATAATTTCTTGGACAGTCCAATCATGGCAATGTTGAACAGCATTGGTGAAAATCACTGCCCCTTGTGGCGTGCCCCTTGCTTCTAGTTCGATTGCTGCGGTCTCGATATCTGCAATCTTCACCACGGCTTTCCGATCTGTAAGAAAGGACCATACGTAGTCATAGAAGGCTTTCCCTAGACCAAGCTTGGAAATTGCTTCGAGTATGAATGAGTGGTGGATGTTGTCAAACGCTTTCTTCTAGATCTAGGCACAGAATGGCTCTCACGTCTCTGGTTTCATTGTCAATGACCTGGTGTTTGATAAGCTTCAATGCATCTTGTGTGGATAGCCCTGCCCTGAATCCAACCATATTGTGTGTATATATGTTGTTATCTTTCCAAGTACTTGTTTATCCTGGTGCAGTATGGCATGGTTCTGCGACCTTGCCGATACATGATGTCAAGGATTATTGGCCTCATGTTGTCCAAGTTAGGGGGCTTTCCTGGCTTAGGAATAAGGATCGTGCTGGCCAGCTTTCCACTGCTCTGGCACCCTTGCCTTCTTTCCATGCTGAATTGATCATATCCCTCAGGGTTTCAATTCAATCGTCATCAAGGTTACGCAGGGCCTTGTTTGATATACCGTCCGGGCCAGGGGCCGACCTGCCGTTGAGATCATGCAAGGCTCTTCTGATCCCCTCGATGTTAAAGTCGCCCTCAAGAACTGGATTTGGCGTGCCCTGGTACTGTTACTTGGTGGTGCCAATCCTCTTTTGATTGAGGAGGTACTTATTCACGAGCTGCTGGACAACTTGCTGTTCTGTAGGGCCCTATCTCTTTATGCAAAATTCGAGCGATAGCATGCTTTGTGATTTGTTTTGGTGGTGTTTTCGTTGAGGAGATGCTTTAACATATTCCATGTCTTGCCATTGCGCATCTGACCATCGCCGGAGTTGCAGATTTTCGTCCCATTGCTGCCTCGATAGTGCGCGACAATGTTCCTCTACTGATCTGTTTACCTCAGCTATCTTCTTCCTCAGTCTTCGGTTCAGGCGCTGACCCTTCCAACGGTTCAGTAGTGCTTGCTTTGCCTCAAGAAGATGAGCGAGCCGGCTATCCATTCTTTCAACCGGAAAATCTGTGGTAATGGTGGAGGAGACGGATTTGATGTTATCTTTAATCTGTTTTGACCCACTGCTCCAAGCCTTGTCTATACTCGTGAGACGCGATCGACCAAATAAAGTAACAGCGACGTGCGTCCGCCGGACCGTTGCCGGCAGCGCGTACCTAACGACGAGTAGACGCAACCCTAAGACAAAAGGAGGCGTTGCTCTAACAACGAGTCCTTCTCCGGAAATTTGAATAAAGTAGAACAGGAGCATTGTTCGCTCCAAAGAGTGAAAATCGATTACTGCTGTCTGCAAGCATGACGGGAGCTTCATTCAGCGGAGAGCGCAGTCTACAGGCCTCTCTATTCGGTCATTATCCCATAGAGAAATAAAAAAAGGTGAAGAGTGGACACTCCCATAGACCCCAGCGGCCCAATCGACTCTTGCACGCCTAGTGGTTGATGAGAGCAAGTGGCGTGCGCTTCCGGTTTCGGTTTCACTGGCGCAAATTTTGAATTACTTTGCATAACCGACGTTTGGCTATGACGAAAGCTCATGATTTCAGACCACTATTCATCGCCCAAATGGATAGTTTTTGTAGGTCGTTTTGATTTTAGCGATTCCCTGTTTTGTTTTGTTCAGTGGTTCGTGCGAATCGGTCGTGACGTAATTTTTATTTCGATTAAGTTATAATAAAAAGAGATGCAGGTAATGATAATTCACTACGGTTTTATTCATCGCGCTTGTGTTTTTCTTTTGGAACAAGTGATCAATGTATATATCAGTCAAAGAAACAGAGCATCCGCAATGTTTTATTCAAAGGCAAGGTAGAGTATGAGAATATAAAAAGCACAATATGACAAAGGTAGACAACAAATGCATCTCGCCTTACAAATAAATTGTAACAAATATTGTAACAAATACATAGAGAACACAGACAACGCACACATCGCTAGAGTTGGCAGAAGCCGAGAAGCTGGTGAAGTATGACACACCGGGCCAGTGGGTAAGTAAGGATCTATGGCAAAAACACAGCGCACAATGCTGATGAAGAAGGAAGAAGTGGCATATACACAGCAATGAAGTCGCGAATCACGCCTGGGCTTAACCTTTTACTTGCCAATGTTCCAAAATTGGAACATACGAAACCTAATTTTTTATTTCCTCTCCAATATATCGCATATTAATATTATAAGTTCACGCATACTCATTGATGCTTGTGAAAAACATAGCAGTTTTAATTTCTATTATGTACCTACGGAGAATCATTAGATAAATTTTTAAAAACATGCATATTTTGCGCTCCTTGACCACCAGATGTTTGTTGCACTATTCCGCTAGAAAAAGTAATGTTGCAGTGAGCAAAGCAGAACTAAAATATCGGCAAATAGTTCGGGATTACGTGGCAATACAAAAAAAAAATAACAAAGACAATCTAGTTTTCAGCTTGAGAGTTTTGTGCGGATGTTCCTTTTTTGGAACATTGGCGTTTTCACAGTGTCAAACGCAAGCGTAGACGCACGCGCGCATTTCGCCTCGTTCTTTTTCTTTTTCTGCCTTGTCGATGGCGCCCGCTGGGTGGCGCTTGGCAGAAACTTGAACATAAGCTTTCCTGGGCATCATTTTGAGTTTGCCAGACACGTGCAAAGAGCAGCATTGAACTACAGTGCCTAGCTACATCAATCCCTGTGAATGTAGGTAGAAAACTACCTTGCAGCTGGTTTTCTTTTTCTAGCACTGTGCTTTACACCGCAATAACTTTTGTTGTAGGTCATGGCACAACGCTTCCTCACTTTGGAGGCAGCAATTGACCTTTTGTTCAGCCTTCCCGGTGACGAACGCGAAGGTGCGTCTGTATGCCAATTGGCCGCCTGTTGAAGATGGCAATATTACTGACGAGGAACACGTGAACGAAAACGACTTTTCTGAAGTTGTTCCCGATGATGTTTGCCGGGCACGTTGAAGTTATGCAGTGCAGCGATGAAGACGTTGATTCGTCTTCTGCATGTTCGAGTCCTGAGCCACGACGAAAGAAACCAGCGGGGCGGCAATTTACTGCTGGAAAAGGACGCAAAGCTTCAACGAACGCTCGGAAAACAAATACTTCAAAGCGCTCCCATACACCAGTATGGGGTGAACATGCCACAAGAACCGGTGGTTGTCCACTGAAGAGCTTCAAAAACATCTAAAAAGAAGAAAGATGATCTTTCCACTACAAGCGTTGACGGGGCAGTCTGCGCATGCAGGTGGAATGACAATGCAGTCGTCACAGTTTCATCTAACCACCTCAGCCAAGAGCCTGTTGGAAGTCCGAAACGCTCCCTCACGACGCTCAAACAAAAAAGGTGGACATTCCTCAACCATAATTGATCAGAAAATACAATTGCGGCAGGGGTGGAGTAGATATAATAGACCGCCTCCTCGCAAGCTATCGACCGAGACTGAGGAGCAAGAAAATAGTGGTGGAACCTTTCCAGCAATGGTTTGAACATAGCTGTCGTCGCAGGATGGCTCCTCCATTGCGAGATTCACAAGGGTAGTGATGCCGCCATGACGCACATCGCCTTTCGGCGGGACGTCACCATGTCCTTGCTGCAGCTCAAGCAGAAACTCACTGTAAGACCTGGACCCTGGGTTCATCCGAGATATGAGGACAGAAACACTGATGGCCACTACATCATCTCAACGACTCAGGGAAGGTGCGCGGAATGCAAGAAGAATACAATGAATTAGTGCCAGCAGTGCAAAAAGCAGATGGACAAGAAAGGCTTTGCCGCTTACCACGGTTTGTGATTTGCTCACTGTAGTACAGCCAGTAGTATGAAAGAAGAAACTTTCATGAAGTGTTGTTATAAATATCTATGCTTTTCAGAGACATCGTATGACGCTAAATATTATTCTTCCGTTATCCTGAATGAGAAAACCCGACTGAAAAGTCAATAAAAGTTGTTCCAGAGAAAATGTGTGTTTTGCATATGGGAAATGCCAATGTTCCAAAAATGGAACATGCGAAAAAACATGCTTAGTCATTGTGAATGTGGCTGGATCTTTTATCATAGTTAATTTAGAAGGCCAATGCAAATTATCAACATAAATTTCAGTTTTTTTCCTATTGCTTCATAGTGCGGCATTTAAAAGGTTAACCGAAATAATGCATAGAAAAAAAGAGCGCACAGAAACCACACGACACAATATAGCAGAAAGGCAAAGGTGCAGTGTGCTGGCTGTGCTTAAGAACAGCTAGTCCAAAATGAAAAAAGCAGACTTGATGCCTGCTTGTCCTCAGAAAGGTAGGGCTTTGCAGCTTGCTCACTACGTGAAAGACAAACTTTATGCTACAACACTGGCAGGTCTTGTGGCTTTTGTAATGCGTCGCCTTCATCAAAAACTTAAGATCCCAAGTGATTTGCGTCTGGGTGTTGCTGTGACGCTTGCGAGCTAAAATAGATTGTAGTCATCACTTTATCCAGAATTGTGGACTTTAATTGGTGCTACGAGAGCGGTATTACAGGGCTATAAATAGCAGAAGGAAACCACTTTGGCTCATTATTTTTCACAAAGGCTCTACATCGTACGCTATCACTCACAAGCTATATAAAAATAAAATGGCAGCGTCCGCAGCCCCATCAAACGCTACAAGTTTGGGTATTCTTTTGAAAATTTTGATGGGCGAGATGAGGAGGTTGATGAAAAGCTAAAATACAAAAAGCGTGATAACGTGAACTGTGCCCACTCATACTGTGTTCCTTACCCGCTCGAAGACATTTCAACAAGCGGTTTTGTTATCGATATATTACTTGAGCTGGAGAGATAAAGCATACACAGTGACCAAGCGACCCACAGTAAAGTGTACAGTTCGCCCGTATTTGCTACAAAAAATACAGACAGGATACCCAACATTCTTTTTAAGGTTATGCAAATCACTTCGAGCGAATACACAGTGTTCGTACTCCTCATAGCGGGTAACCAAAACAATGAATGCAACGAAGGAGTGGTTAGTCCAGTTGAACTGAATATAAGCATATAACACCATAATGAAGTCTGCTGTAACGAAGTAATACATAACAAAGCTATTGCAGGATTCGGCTCAACTCGAATACTTTAGTGTAAACCCGCCGCTAATTGCTAACCTTGAACTTGTCAAGCGGTATGCCCCGAGATTGAAGACTGGAACCTAACCCTGTCTAAGTTTCGGTTCACAAAACGCACATGCCAACATAAACGAACCCGGCAAAACATTTTCAGAAACTTAGCGCGACACCCAGCAGAGCAGAAATGAAAATCGCCAACACTTGACAGATGGTGATACAAAACATCGCACACTTTCAGGTGATGTGCAGTGGCCTCAATTATGGCAAGAAGTGAGATTCAAGTTGTTGTACGTATGCAAAAGCTGCTTCTGATGGCACAGTGAGATTCCCAAAAAGTTTGCTGGGGACGTGGTATGCTTTGAGCATTGTGAAATACTGGTGGGTACCTTAAGCGTCTCACTGTCGTCTTTCAGTAACTGTGGGCAACTGCAACCGTCACATTGCATTCCGAAGGAAGTGTTTGATGAGAAAACCAGCTACATAATATGCAGCGGAGTCATCGATAATATGGGAGTGAATGTTTGTCGCAAGTTCAGAGAGATCGTCTAGAGCGGGAAAGTCGTCAGGCTGTGCTGTGCACACTCCTCATTATCCACAAGAGACGCACTGGTGAGGGAGAATGGCGAGAGCTGCTCTTGTAGGGAGGTCACATTCATCATCCTCGACATTCCCGTATTCTGACAGCTTGAAGAGTTTTCTTATGCAGATGTGCTTCAGGCCACAAATAAATTGTGCTACATTGGGGTTGGTGTTGCAACCCTGTTTTTGCCTAATGTGGCCAAATATGTTCTCCAGAGGATCCTGTTGAAGCCTGCGTGTTAACAGGTATTCAAAATTGTAATTTTTGGAGAGGTCGTCCCATAGTTGACAAATTGCCTGAATTGTAATTTGCCAACCTACGATGGTTTGTGGTTGACGTCTGCCAACAACTGCCATGATGCAATCCAGGGAAGCTGGCCTCGGAGGAAGTCAATCAGCTCTGAATCATTTTTCATGATTGCATGCCGCAGCTTTTGCGAAGTTTTTTTTTTTACTCGAGCTGTTCAAGGGCATCGAAAATCTGTCCATACGATCACAAAATTGAGCTGTAGTGATGGCCGAGGCAGGCAGCACCTTCGCATACACCATTGCCGTGATAGCAATCGAAACTGATGCACTGAGGACCTGAGTTGCTCTGCTGACCTTCATATTAGAAAAAGGTTTTCTGATGAACGTGCCGTTCAGTCAACTTTGGAGCCAATCGCAACCGCAACTCATGTGAGGATTGGTAAAGGCTTACAATGTGCGACCAGTTAACGATGTCATCCCCAATGTATAACTTGTGTGCTTGGACATTATTGCGCGTTGTTTTAATTAAATGCGGAACATCAAAAATGTAATATACCCGCTCACCATTAACTTCAAAAAAAGGCTTTGCTACAGTCCACTCTTAGTTGGTTAGCGAGACTTACATTTGAACTGCCCCTGGTCACAAATGACTGCTTTTACTGCAATATTAATGCTCCTAAGCTCCATAATGAGTGACACCAGCAAGTTATGCATAACAGATGATGGTGTTGATGTGTGCCCTATAGTAAAAGCAACCGGTTGAACCCACTTTCTCGAAACACCAACAAGCAGAAAACCAGTGCTCGATCAGCGATGGTTGAAGTGCGATGAGTGCCATCATCTGTAAAACCCTGGACAAACGTCTCTTGAAGCATCATAGTACAAATTCTTTTTGAGTGCTATTTCGTCGAAAACTAAAGCGCACACTCGGTCCCGTTCATTCCAAGCATGAGTATTTGTTGGAATGGAAGTAAGGATTCCTGGAATTATGCCTGGAGTCATCTTTACATTAGCTAGCCACCTCCTTAATGAACGCCGGGAGGGCAAAGAAAAATATGGAGCCAGAAATCGTATGCTCGCGGACCTCGGAAGTTTAATGTGAAGAGCGAATTTCTTGAACCACACGGGAAACCGCTTGCCCTTGCGTTTGGGCCTCAAGCGAACATGTGCAGAAAGAAGTTTAAAAACCTCCTCAGTGACGTGCGGTCGGATAACTTCAAGGGCCTTCGAAGTCGATGACGGTGCTTGGTGAGGCTGTCTCTGCAGTCTTTGGTAGTTTTTCCGCTGTGCTGCCTACTTTGGCTTGCAGATGTTTAATGGTTTGCTTGTACTTCATTGATGGAGACATTGTCGCTGGCACACAGGAACGCACTGCAATAAACAAAAAAATTGATGTAAAAGCGAAGAACAACTAATCCCATACGAGCACTTTCCTCGCTCTTCTCGGACCCAAGGTGCACAACTTTCTGTGATACCAAGTTTTCGATTCACTACCTAAAAACAAACCATTCCACAATGTTGACAATGCACAAAAAAATTAAAATCACTGAGAGCCCACCCCTACATTTGTAAGTGCACACGTATTGTCCTTTTGAGATAGTTTCCTCAGAATGTCCTAAACATAAAATAGCACATTAAAAACTGCTGCAATAACAGCATAGTCACCATTATCTCTAAGGCACTCAGGCGTGGAGCTGTTGGCGGAGACGTCTTCTGGAGGGTCTTGTGAAGCTTGTTCAGTGCCTCGGACAGTGCTGTCGGAACAATCTTGCGAGCGGCCTGCGGAAGTCTCTATATCAATCCACTCTGGTGTTGAAGTGAACATACAACTTACCGGCCACACAGGTTCCTTTTGTGACAGCTGAACGACTGGTTAAGGTTTTCTCCGGCAAGACGAAATCAGCAAAATTCTTTCACCAGCTACAAGGGAGCTGCCACCTGCAGAGGTTTGGTCAACAGTCAATTTGGGTAAAAAAAAAAGAAATCGCGACACTGAACGCACCCTGTTCATCGGGGCACCTCAATGTGTGGGAGCCGCTTTTTGAAGCCTCTACCGCAGGTCCTGAAGAAATGAAATTACGACAATGTGTCAGTAAGAGGCTTAAAATAACACAAACTGAAGCTCATCCGCACCTTGCAGTGCAGCTTCTGCAGCCATGTCACAGTCACTACTTGAAGCGACGCTCAGAGAACCTGCATATATGTGCAGTTGGTACAAGTTACAAAGCTTGTAGCATGGGGAAACTTAAACAGCTCTTTCAAACGCATAAATTGGTCGAACGTGGAAGAAAAGAGACGGCACCAACTAGGAAACAAGTAATTTGTGATTTTTGGAATTATCAACAGTGGCAGCTTTCACTGATGAAAGGTATACGTACATGTGCACTCAGGCTTGAAGATAACGTGAAATAGCCCTTTAAAGTCTTTCAAAACAAGTTGCGCAGGTCCAGAGCATCAAAACATGACAGAAATGTAAAGCTGCTGTTAGGAAGGTAATAGCCCACAATTCACAGAATTTAAGACTTTCCAAGTGTTACTTCTGTAGTGAGGTTTCTCCATCGGCTACAAAGATCTTCACGGTTAACTGTCGCCACTGATTCAATACAAGTGGCTGCTATTGCACATATTTGAGTTTCAGTCAATCACTTACATGGTGCAGCTGGTTGCACACTGGGAACAGCCATTCTTGTAAGCCTTGTGTGCCCAGGGTCCATGAAACTTTGAGCAGTAAAATGGTCGCTACAAACCCTGTACGTTGCGTACAATAGGCTGGCCGCTTACTCAGGAGATCATCGCGTCCAGCATACTGCATCCATGCTTTCATCCTGCATTGGCAATGAACTATCAGCTGAAAGGGGAAGTGCTTGAATAGTGATTTTTATTGTTACCCTCACTTAGCAAGTACGAACAGTAAGCCTACAGACATGCAAACCATACAAAAGCTTTAACACACCTGCCGTCCCGTGGTACGCGGAAGAAACTCGTCCCAGGCTTCTTGTGGGTTCTGCCATTGTTGAAGCACCACGATACACAGCAGTAGCTGCCGTAGCTTGGACCGCCGGACGGCATGGCGTCAGCGCGGTCTGAAAATGTTAGTAAGTGGATGCTTCGCTGTCAAATTACGAAAAAGATATGTGCACGTCATAAGTGTACCAGCAAACCCCTTTGAATGATTAGCTAATCGATGCACAATACAAAACCAGTGATACATCTCTGACCCATAAACTCTGACTTACAAAGATATACGTCAAGACCACGAACAAAGATCAGAAGTTTCCAGGCCGCTATCCCTTGTAATGCAATGGTATCGCGGCCTGGAAACTTTAGAACACCTTCGTGCGTACGCAGTATCAGCAGTACATTGGGAAGAAAAATCGTAGTTGAAATTTGTGCGGTAAAATCATATTGGAAACGTAAAAAAAATTGTGGGCAGCTTGCACTAGTGGCACAAGGCTAGCGAAGAAACGAAGATGATGGCCACTTGGCTAGTCCAGATTTGCCTCCGGCACACCAAGAATTATTCGTGTTCCGAGCCTTCGGGAAACGCGTCGTGAAGCATGCGAGGCCCAGCGAACGCTTCTCAATATTTTGCACCGAGCCACCGAGCCTATGACCTAGCTGCCCAGCTATGCTCAGCGCACAGACGCTCGCGTCCGTGGCAGACGCAGCACGCGTCGCCTCGGCTTGACGCCGTGCCGCCTTTGCTATACTGCATACGTTGCACAATGTTCCCGTCTAACCGCCGCATAGAGCCACAAACTTTCTTTTTAGCGAACCTCCCAGTCCTTACAAGCTTCAGAAAAAGGTTACAACTGCGTGAATGAGACGCCACGTAAGAAACAAACTCGCACACACGAAGCGCAACGTGTGTGTGTGCATCTTTCTATGTTTGTTGCATGGTGTCTTTTCGCGCAGGCGTAACCGTTTTCTGAAAAAATGACCCAACAAGACCAACAACATGTCATTCAACAAGCTTCGCTTGAAAACGTGCCTCACCTGTTATCTCACGCACGAAAACGCCGACGCAGCCGACGTTGACGAAAGCGACGAAAGCTTCTCGCTGTCAGTCATGCATGGGCTTGTCGCTGGGTAGATGGTGTTTATGACAGTACGGCTGAAGAAAAATAATCGCGTAAGGTGTGTTGAATAAATCGTTTTTATGTATAAAGAACATACCAAATTTGGGCGTGTATATTATTAATTTGTGAAAACAATTCTGTTGCATTGATTATAACTGTTTTTTTTTTTGCGCTTGCGCCCTCTGACGTTTGGTGAGAGCACTAGTTCGTTACGTAGTCGTGACGCACTTCCTGAGGCCAGGTTTCGCGGAGTGTCCGCTCTTGTCTTCTTCTTTCTCTATGATGT